>VYXH01003223.1:197259-304645 GCA_013397275.1 Burhinus bistriatus | reverse complement strand
GGGAAGAAAAAAAAAGAGGCCCAAACCCTAAACAGGGAACTGGTCTTTTAGGGCAACATGGATTTCATTGAGAGCTATTTAAAAAACCCAAAGACCTCCATGCTCTCTGTTGCTCCTCCAAAGGGCACATTTTCTCAGATACCCGCACCAAAAATACGGCAAAGCATTACCTGGCTTATTCGTAAATCAGAAAGCCACTAAGGAAAAAAAAAAAAACACAGCTTTCTTCAAGGGGAGTTTGATGTGCTGTTTCGCCTGCTCTGTCATTTTTCTTGTCTCTCTTCATAATCCCTATGTAACCCAGAAACGGCCAGTAAAAAAGAGAGACCCTCTGCTTGTTTAATTACTTCCTGAAAATTTGACAACAACTACTTCGGTCTCATTGGATAATCTACTTTTAAATTGCCTAGTCTTTCAAAGACAGCATAATTATTTGAGTACACTTACTTCCCTAGCTATACATCATGCCTATCAAAATTAAATGCTTCCAACATACCATTGCAGCGTTTTAACATTTCACTTCTGTAATACATTTAACAGTAAATTGATCCTATACTTCCTTTGTAACAAATTTTCATACCTTTAGCAGTAAAGCACAGTTAGAAGTTGGATCTTTTTCTCTCTGATAAGGGAATAAACTTATTTAAAGAATGCTACGAAGATTTATAAAATGCAAAGCTTGGCGGCAATATTTGTGATGTTTAAAAATTATTTCCTCTGTTACTGGTTAAAAAAAAAGACTAATTCACTAATACAACTGATTTCTGAACAAAATATGTAAGCAGACATAACTTCATGAGTTTACAGTTTTGTTCTACATGTAACTAGAACAATAAATATTATCTTAAAGGAATTTGTGTGATTTTCCTCTGAAACTTTGTGAAGATTTTTTTTTTTTTTTAAAAACAATACAAGGGTTTCCAAGAATGAAGAATAAACAGTTTAGCATACTCGCTTAGCAGACTATTCCACCGATGTTTTAACTGGTCTATGTGTTGATTTTTAGAAGTACTTTTTTCCCTCTGTGACCCATACGACGATTTCTGCTTCCCAATCGCCCGCCAACCAACGCCGCCCTTAGCCAGACGCGTGGGTCACTCACCAGAACATGCCCTGGGCGCGTCCTCAGGGCGCCGTGCCTGCGGCGGGGGGGTACTTTTCACAGACCCCGGCCACCCCACGTGGCGTGGGGGTTTCTCCTGGAGAGAGACGGGAGGCCAGAAGCGATCCCGAGCACAGACCCCTCCGGGAGCCCAGCATCGCTTCTCAGCATTCCTCTGGCAGGAGACGCTGGATTGGAGCTTGGGCTTGGGGTTGGGGTTTTTTTGTGTGTTTGTTTGCTTGCTTGTTTGCAGCGAGACACGCCGATAAGCCGCCTTTCCCCGGGAAAACTTTATTTTTAAAAATAAGTTTTCTTTGCCGGCGCGCGGGCGGGCTGGCGGGTGGATGCCGGCAGTCCAGGCAGCACACGTGCGTGTGTGCAGGCAAGGCAGCAGACTGTCTCCAGCACATGTGCAGGTCAATCCAGCCTGAGCAAAGCCAAAAGCAAAGGAGGTAAAGAAACAGCACGTAAAAAAAAGGAAAAAGAGCGAACACACACCCCTACCCCCCCCCGCCCCGGTTCTAAATCATCACAAAGACTGCAATATCCTGTTATCTATTGTACTAACATCATATACAAAATAAAGAAACAAATGTTGCCCTTCTGTGAAGGGAGATAATAAAAGATTGATTCATTAAAAAGAAGACAAAAAAAAAAAAAAAGAGGAGATAAGAAGTACGTTGTTTTAAGCTACACTCAAGAAAAGCACAGGCTGACATAACTTTCAAGCAGCCCAAATTTCTTCATCTTGGCTGTTCCTGTTGTCGTACGGAGCAAACAGCATAGACAGGAGATGAAAGGCGAGTAAAAGCCGTTGGATGGCCGGTTGCCACAAACCTGTTTCCAAACCACTCTATTGACCTCGCGGAGAAGAGCTTTGTACGCTGACCTGCGGGGTTTTTTTTCCTACTAGAGACCCAAAAAAGACAGAAATAAGAGACTGAAAAGCACCAGCTGAAGATGTTCTTGGGGAGTCGGTAACAAATGCAGTTCACCCTAAAGAGAGGAGAGCACTCACCAAGGATTAGCGCGGATTTGAAATACCCATCCAGAATGCCCTTTAATTCTGTTATTATGACTATGTAATGGCAATTAGGTAGATATTAGGAATGCAAAAGTGTCAAGTTGCAACATTAAATGATGAGAAAATAACGACACCACTTCAGACACCGACATTTTTAAATTTATTGTCAAAGAATTAAAATGGGTTCCCTACTTGTTTCTAAAATTCTGATTCTGGATTTCACTGATTTACCAAATCAAGTTTCATCCGCTCTTTTACCCTAAACACACTTACACCTTCAGGAAATACTCAAAATGGCAAATCTTATTAGAACTTATGAAACCTTTGCAGAAATAACATATAAAATAATAAATAATACGTATAAATAAATCCTACCCCTTCCCCAATACAGGATCAAGGCACACCAACGCCGGCAAAGTGAAAACTGATGCCCAAGAAAACATTTCGGCGTGACCTACGGAGCTCACAAGGGTAAGCGTGAGGCCAGGAAGAGCTGCGAGCTCGGGAAAAAGTGCCATTAATCCACTCTGCGTACGTTGAGAAATTGTACAGGCTGAGGCTGCTGAACCAAAGGGTTGGAGGTGTGCGCCTAGAGCTGGGCTCCGAGGGTCTCATTTACGCCCCGAAGGCAGCCCGGCCAGCAGCTCCCGCTTCTGAAAATCGGGGTGCTTGTCCAGCTAAGGAAGGAGTTTGGCGAGGCAGAAGGCGTGTTGAAGGGAGGGAATGACCCTCGGTACGCCGACGTCTGTGTAGGGGCTTTCAGCCTACGGGGGCTGCCGCCGCCCATCGTTGGTGCCGTTTTTCCTGCGGGTGGCCCAGTAACAGCTTTTGCTCTTGCCCAGCGTTCCCAGCTTCCCTCCCCTTCCCAGCTCCTTGATTCACCAGCGGCTTAGAGACGGTGCATGTGTAGATTCGCCTAAACTGTTATGGAAAAAAAGCACCCCAAACACGATAGTTTACTCGAATTTAGTTGATTTTGGTTGTAGTTAGTTGATTTTGCTTAATCCTTAGCAGATCTGGAAAATAAAGACATCTCAAATTTCTCTAAAAAAAAATTAAATCTAAAGGCTTTTAGTCAGCAGAGCATTCCGTAACGTTTTTTACTGAGTATCCCATCCTTGCTCTAATATTTAAGGTCAGAATAGTCACAATAGAATTAAATCACTGGTCTGAACTGAGTCGTGCTCATACAGTGATTTATAAAAATGCATTAAATCTTAAAAATCAATCATTCTAAATGAAAGAATTCCAGGTGACATACCACCTGGAATTAATATCTAATTAAGTACAACAATCTCAAAAGGAAAAAACCCAACTCCTTCAGTAACTTATGCACATGTATCTGGTATTTCCAACTTTTCTTAAATTATATAGAAACTGTTTCATAGTAGGTGCCAGTCAAGTTCTATACTTTCGTTGCAGTCTGTTGTCAAATTCGTGTTACACTGAGTTGCCATACAAAATAATAATTAATCACTCTTAAACATCTGATCCATCTTAAAAAGCTTATACAAAAATTAATTTTCAAATAGAAGTTTGACCCAGAAAGTTCCAGAAATACTTGAAAAAGAAGTTGTTCTGGTAGTTGTTTACACTGTATACATTTTTCATAAATATTTTTTTAAATAAATAAGTTTTTTAGAATTTTTAAAAATCAACATTTACTTTCTCTTTCCTGGTTTCATATGCTCTTGATGTGTTCTTGAACTGTTAGAATGTTATTTCCTATCCTCTCCTTAAACCGCTGTCCCCTAACGGGACATCGCAGACCCACCGCACAACCACCGGCTTCCCAAGGTGCCAAAATCTGGCCTTGCTCCTTGCAAATTCCTTGGGGCAAAGCTGGGGGAAACCCTCACTTTGGTGAAATCTGTTTCCCAACTGATCATGATGGAGCCAACATCTTGTAAAACGAGTGCTTTCGTAAGAGGTATAATGTTCCTCTAGAGGTAGAGTGCCATGAAGGTAGAAACAACTCAGCTACTGTAGTCAGACAAGTATTTCCTTATTATTAGAAAAATATAAAATAAAATAAAATAAAATAATAAAAAAAACTTTATAAGTAAATGCAATTAGGCCTTTCTAATAATGAGTGATTATGTGACAACCTGCAATAAAAAAAGGCCATCGGGCCAGAGATTCCTCTTCCCCTTAAGAGATTTCCTTTTACTTATTTATTTTTGACTTTGAAGAAGGGTAAGAATTATTTCTTTAAACAACTGAGTGCAGATTAAAATTAACACTGTACATTTCAATTATTATCAATTCATCGGGGAATCAAAAGAGTTGATATCTTTTTAATTAAAATATTTTTATCAGATAACCTAAGCCTCTAAAGCCATATATTTGATTTTAATTAAAAAAAATTCTGGTTGTGATCATTGTTCAGAATTAATATACCAAATAAAATATGGGAAGAAAGGAGGTACAGGGAGGTTATATAGTGTTACCTGATAAAAGGAGACAGTAATATTTAAAATGAGGTAAGTGTTACACCGATTTATGATGTATTTTATCTTCTAGAGAAACCCTAGTTTATCGTAGTGTCGTTCAGCTTGAAACGTCAGCTGTATATCTTTCTGCTTTTGAATGTAACTCTAAGTTGAAAGGAAAAGGGTTGCAGTGATGTGATGTATAAGCAGATCAAAAGCTTGGCATTTTTTCTGGGATAATTCACTTTTGCATTGAAACATTTTTGTTGTCATAAATACATAAATATTATACATATCTTATAAATACCTTGAAAGGATATTAATTAATAACACTTAACATGCCTCTCATCTTTATGGTGCTGTACAAATAGCTATTAATCAGAAAGGCTGAAAATGGTCCTTTTGTTTTAGTCCCCACTCAAGTTATCCTGTAAACATCCTCATCCCTAACCCACTCGCACCAGGATTTGTATTTTTTCCTTCGTTTTGCAAACAAAACAAAATATCTTCATTCACAATCTGCTTTCTTTTGCATCAATAACATGTTTGTGTCAGGAGTCTTGCCAGTATAAAAGTGATTTATTTTGCAAGAAAACAGAAACGCTTGCGTGGTGGCCTTATAAATATAGTGCCCAAGTAGCACCATATTGATAATGGATTTATTCTCAACATATACTCCCGTAAATTGTAAATCGGACTCTGCCTTGGCATAATCCTCCTAGTTCTTGTGCTAAAGTAAATAAAAAATAAATAAATATCCAGAACAAAAATAATGGAAATACTTTGGTTTTAATGACAGTATTGAATGTTGCATTTATTTATTTTTTTGTAAACTAAAATTATAAGCCATCCAGGATCCAACAGTTGCTATGGCTGTGGGAGGAAGGACGGCACCAGCCCACAGACGAGCCGGATTTCTTTTCTTCCAAGGTAGCCGTTCCTACCTCCTGCTGAATTCCAAACACCAAAGAAGGAACAAAAAGTCACTTCTCTAAATATGGTGCTGGTTCCCAGCTCCTAGGATTATACCAGTGGAGACCTTTTACCGTTCAAAATCACACCAAAATCGTGAATTGCTGATCCAAATGCTTGAGGGCATTTACCCATCCTGTTTCTATATGTGCACCCATATACCCAACGCAGAATATATTTCTAATTTGGATTTCATAGATTTAGTAGTATATACATGCTTCAAAGAATTAAATGAAGGAAAAAACATTACGGTCTGCGTTGTACTCTCAGTGGGTTATTTTGCTCTGTGTAAGCTAAGCCAGTCCCCCCGAGCACCATTGTTTATTTCCATTTACAGCAATTTGTAGGCTAATGCATAGCCGTAGTCTAAGGATTACAGTTGCCTGACACAATTGTCAGCACATTTTATTAAAAAAGTGCCAGCCTGAAGTCCCATGACCTTCCACTTTTCATCTTTAGAAAACAACTTTTGGTCTAGGTTACAGTGGATTTATTCATTATACCATTCATTTTTTATATCTCATAGCTTGTTCCCAGAGTAAATGGGATAATAGCTATAGTAATCTACAAACCATTAACATATTTGTCTCATGAGAATTCAGTGTCTGGGCTGTATACTTTAGTGTCAACATCTCGGATATAAGTAGAAGAAAAAAAATTAGAACTAAACTAGAAGGATTAGTTTTTATTATTATTACTCTTTTTTAAAAAAAAAAAAAAAGAAAGAAAAAAGCCAACTTTTTTCAATTAAGGAAAAGAAGAAACTTGCATAAATCTTCCAGGGATCTCAGCTCACAATTTAAGCTCATTATGGTGGATAAGGAATTAATGGCTGTTGAGCACTCGTATGTGTTCTGGGGATTTAAATGAGTGTAATTCAGGCATGTAGGACAGCAGGATTTCATTTACACGTATGCCATCACTGAGCTTCTCATCACATCAACTGTTGGGTCCATTGGGCCCGTTCCAAATCAGCGGAGTGCCAAAGGTGAGTCTCCGATGGACTTGGGGTGCTTTGGCTTTGGCCCACTGAAGCAAGCGGCTCTCGAAGTCGTTTTCCGACCTTGTCTTGGCCAGGCTCCTAGACACACCGAGAATTTGGAACAAATTGACAAGTGCCACTTGGGGCTTTGATTTTTGTCTGCTAGTCTTGGACCTAATGGCTCTCAGCCTATAATCTGAGTCGTTTATGCACACACCCAGACAGATGCACGTACATGGATGCACACAAAGACGCAGAGCGTCAAGTCTTATTTAGGAAATTAAGCGTATGCTTTTCTGACTCGCTTGCAGGATTATTTTCTTTCAAGTCTTCTCTGGACAAGAAAGACTCTTGAAAGACCCAAACCAGAGCAGTGACCTAGTTCGTTACTGAACGGACAATGACAGAGAAGCTTGTAGGTATCCCTCGATTCTTCCTCCAACGGCTCCCTGTCAGAGAAGCATCTGTTTGTCTGCTCTTTGCTAAGTTTCCATCAAGCCAGGAAATACACAAAACTGCCCAATATCTGATGTTGCACTGGCAACAAGTTACAGTTTATTAAGAATAGTAAGAAGAGAAAGCACTTATAAAGTAAGTATTTGTACAGGAGCCCAATTACTATAGCTTTCCCTTTCTTTTCCTCTTTCAGAGAGAAACCTTATGCTTTCCTGAAACACTGGGCTACCCCGATTTAAAGAAAAATGAAAAGAAAAACATAACCAGGGTCTTGCTGTTCCCTGGTTGACTGCCTTAGCAAGCTGACCCTGGGGTTCTGGCTGCTGCGGTACACGGAGGGGAACTTTGCGGACAAACCCCTCTTTTGCCAACAGGAGCAGGGTGGAAAGCAAACAGGGCGGCCAAAACGCTCCTTCGGAATTGGTCAGGGTCTACAAATCACGAAGCACTCCAACATGCACGGAACGGTCAAAGGACACCATGGAGCACCAGGGAATAGGAGAATTTACCCCTGCGCAATTCCGAAAGAGTTTTGATCTTGCTCTTTTGCATTTTGCCATAGCAGGCGCTTTCTCTCATCGGTTTTTAGTCGTCATTTCTTCATGGCACGCCCAAGCCCCAGCCCAAACCCCAGACGTCCAGCGCTGGGGGAGCTGCTGTCAGCCCCAGCACTTGATGGCCCGTGTTTTACAGGAGGTGAACCCAGAGCACAGAGAGACTGCCGTGTACCGCGGGCAAGTGAGCAAGTAGGAGACCTAAAAATAAAACTTCTTCTCAAGACTCCTATAACCAGCTGCCAAGGCTCTACGGACATCTCTCTCTTTTTCCAGTCGCATACTGTGTCCTCAGAATCTGAGGGCAGAAACGAGCCTTCTTCGTTTAAATCCATTTCCATTCCAAGAAAGAGAAACTTTGACTTGTTTGCTGTGCTTGACTTGACACACTGCCTCCAGGGCGATGTTCAAAATGACCTTACACAGCGGTTTACATTCATAATCCATCACTGCAGAGGGAAATCAAAACAACAGACTCTTTCCCGCCTCCTTCTGAAGGGCTGCTCTTGTTCTATGCTGTGTCCTCAGGAAAGAACCAGTGGCGAAGCCACATTAGAACTACAAAAACCACCTCCAACCCCCCCCCAGAAAAACCCAGCCCTGGCAATATGCATTTGCAAATTAGCTGCAAGAATTCGGTGGCTTAAAAATGAATAAAACAACTTTTCTTCAAAGCTCAAAGGCCTTTTTAATGCCTTTGTGACACCAGGTGACAAAACCCACTGAAATATCTCAAGTATCACAGTTAGAACAGATTAAATATTAATATATGCACACATTATGCCCTTTTACATGTAAAAGTTACATTTTTTCAGTGAAGACTGCATTTAATACAGATTTATTTTCCCTTCCAACTTCTGTCTGCACCTATTAATATAATATTCCAGGATCGTGCAAAATATAATATTATTACTTACCAGAACAGGAGAAATCACACCCTCTCTTAACTTGAAGCTGATAATGAAAACCTCCCTCATTTACTTGTCAGTCCAAAAAAACCCCCAAAAACCCAAGTCATTCTTCCTCACCTCACAAAGTGAGTGAATAAACAAATATGACACAGCAGGTTTAGTCAACGAACTGATAAAAACCTTGAATTCTGAAGTATTCTCACTATCACCAGATCTAAACCAGTTTTGTTAAACAGCTCCCCTTCTTTGGGAAGAGAAGGAAGGGTGGAAGCTTTACAATAGCCCTCAGTGCTTCTTGACAAATAGCAAAAAGGCTCAGTGGAAATGTTCAACTTCTTTATGATTAAAAAACAAACCTTTAATGTAGTTTTTGTTTACTGTGTCATAAGTGCAGCGTTGGAAGTTGTTGCCAAAGAATCATTGGAACAGGCATCACTAAAGCAGTGTCAGCCAGCCAGCTCTTTGAAAATGATTCAGTTCCTCTAGTCTTATGACTAAAATAATATCCAGTGGCTCCAGCTCGAAGCCTGGTTAATACATCTGTCCAGAGCACATAATTACTCGGTCATAACATTCCCCCGGCCACCAGCCAACAAACCAATCAGCATTTCTCCCTAACTCACTAGAATTTTTGCTGTGTCAAACTGTTTGATCTCTAGGTAGTAAAAATGCGAAAAATGGAAGGACGCTGCACTGGAAGGTTTTCATTTAACATAGTTTCTCATGGAAATTAAATCTGAAAAGAAACATGTTTTTGTTGCCATTGCTGAAAGTTGAGATTCTCGTCCTGCTTCGGGAATGATATTAACAGACCTATCTTGCAGCTTGCTGCTTATCTCCTCACCAGCTAAGGTTCTGCAACGTAATCTCACCTTCATTGATTGTTTTCACAAGGAAACTCGTGTTTATGAGAAAGTGAAGTGATACTAGCAAATTTAAAAGGCCGTTCCGTGTGTAACTACCAAGGAATATGCTGCACACGCCGTGCGTGGAAATGAAACTGAAAGAGATGAAACACGGTCTGGATTTACACAGATACTGCTGTCTGCACTGCTCTACGCTTTATTCGTAAGAGTATATGTTTAATTTTCTGAAGCTAAATTTTGAAAACTCTGATCCAGATCCTGAGGCGCTGGAATCAATAACAGCTCTGTATTGACTAGGACACAGGATCAAGAGAACTGAAGCGTTTTACTTACTTCCCATATCATGTGCCAAAACCACAGCCAGGAAAGCGCTCCATGCACATTTCAGAGTAATTCAATCTTTTCTCTCTACAGATACGGTATTTCTGATATGACAAAAGAAATTGCCAAAATTTCTGTAGTGAACAACTTAGGCAATACCCTCAAATGTGCAACCTCGAAGAACCCACATAATTTCCAAGATCGTAGTGTATTTATTGCTCAAGTGCTGTAGTTTTACACAGTGTCCTTTTTCACATTGTCTATAGACCAACAAACACCTTTAGCTCATGGCCAATATTTAGAATTTAAAGGCACTACAAGAGTACGAATAAAGAACAATGCACCTCTCCTGTCCCCACTGAATATCAGTGATTTGTTCTGGGGAATAAAATTGTGAAATCATCGAATGGTTTGGGTTGGAAGGGACCTTTAAAGTCCACCTGGTCCAACCCCCTGCCATAAGCAGGAACACCTTCAACCAGACCAGGTTGCTCAGAGCCCCGTCCAACCGGGCCTGGGATGTTTCTAGGGATGAGGCATCCACCACCTCTCTGGGCAACCTGGACCAGCGTCTCACCACCACTCTCAGCGTAAAACATTTCTTCCTAATAGCTGGCCTGATTCTCCCCTCCTTTCAGTTTAAAACCATTCCCCCTTGTCCCGTCCTTGGAAAAAAACAACCAAACAAAATCCCTAATGTTCTCCACAAGAGCCACAGTGGACAGAGACGCATTGGTTATGTCCAGCCCAGTGCAGGGTTGAGGACAGTAAGGTGCCCTGCTCGTCCTAAAGGGCAGACTGGAAGGAAGAGGACGTAGGGCTCATCTGGGTTCTGCGTAGAGGTTTTCTCTCCATAGGCAAAAAGGACATAGAAGGAGAGGGGATTGGGAGGATCCCTCTTTCAGATGGAGCTAGGCTGTGGTTGGAGTTGACTTTCAGAGAAACTCAGAAGCTTTCCCGATTTAGGCTTTGCTGTTTATTCCTTGTTAGTATCAAATGTCTCAGATTCAGCACCTAGCCTGTGCAAAACTGGCATTTAAGGGATCCAAACAGCATATTCTGAATTTTTGGCCTACTACAATACAGAGACAGTTAAATATGTCAAAGGTCTATAGATTTGTTCTACGAGTGTTAATGATAGCATCATACATTTCAACAGCGACAAAGATTTTATGCATTTAGGCGTTAAGAGAACTTCAAAATGGTTCATTATAAGCACAAAGGATGCCAAGGAATGATGGGCTTCTTGTCATGTATAGCAGCTTCTGCTTGAAAGCACCCTTACTTTCCTGAATCTAAACATTCAAACTGTTATACATAAAAGCAAAGCTAACACTTCCCAACACTTGGAGCAAAATGGGAAAACATTATATAACTCGTATCCGCCAGAGGGAAATGCCACAATAACGCTGCCTGAATTCATCCATCCTGCCCACGGCAGTTGCCTCTGGGCAAATGAACTTTTATCCAGCTTTAATTCTGTGATGCTGCATTAGCCGTTCAACAGGACTCCTGTCTTATTTGCTGAAGGCATAACACTGCGTTTTTAACGTCTTCTGCACTCACTGTATGCTTAAGTATCAGACAGAGGCACGTCATCCAAGCCCTGCTTTGAATACAAAGCTACCGACTCCGTGTTTTTATACCCACTCCCACCTTTCTCCCTCACACCCAATTTAATGCAGTGCTTCGCAGATTCATTTTCACACCACCTTAGTATTAGCACCCATGAGATTACTGGCATTTTTAGAAACCAGAAATTCGGATCAGGAGCAGTCATGAATTTGTGAGACCATCTTAACGTAACAGTGAAAAACTGGACTTTAACTACATAGACTCTGAAAAGCAGCACTGAACAATTCCAGCAGTAGCCAGGAAGGCTCAGTACCCCCAGGAAGCTGGCCACAGGTGTTTCAAATTAGCTAACATAAGAAATTCTGAATACAAAGCAAATACCGGAATGAGAGCACTAACATTTGCATACCTTGCTGTCCCCCTCATGGGCAGGAGTGAAAAGCCCCAAAAGAGGGATCTCAGGGCAGCATTCACTACGAGCCTATTTTTTTCCCGTCCCGCTGTTGTTTCATCCCTTCCTGGTGTCTGTGATAAGCAAGAGACAGTTCCCACAGCTACGACCGCCTTGTCCGCCGCGGAGCAGGGCCACAGCCAAGTACCACCGCCTGGCACGGAACCAGCTCTCTGCCTCCACTGCTCGTCACCCTCCGTCTCCACGTGCCGCTTCTTTCGGAGCGCGTAGATGAAAAGGGAAGAAGCGTATCTTCCCTACCCCCTCCTCCTTTAAGAAAAAAAATAAAATTAAAACATATTTTATCTTTAGGGAAGCAAAGCCAAGTGCCCAGTCTCTGGACTTGGTCAAAGTAGCTCTGGGGATACTGTGATTAATTTGAAGAATCCTACGTGCTTTAGGGCAAAGACACCTGAACATCAAGTTCCCTATTTGGAAATGTCTACAGGTTTCCATGGAGGTAGGGCTGAGCTTACAAACCTGTCCCTTGCAGTAATACAGCCACATGCCGTTGTGTCTTTAGTACAAATGCAGAAAGGCTGGGTCCTTGTAGAGCTCAGCTTTATGAGCCTGTACTGGAGTAACTGGGCTGACTGGCCTCGCCGTGCTCCCCCTGCCTGCTTAACTTCGCACGTATAATCTCAGACATTACTCTGGGCAAAGGAGTTTGTACACAAGACAGAGTAAAAAATAATTATTAAGTCCTATTTACTGAGTATCCAAGTTACGTACAGTTACCTGCACCCCCAGAAACAGTTAAATAAAAGTACAGGAGACATTTAAGTGGTGGCCCTTCCTGGCGACCAAATTCATTTTGGGCAACTACTGGTGTACGTTCCAGAAAACCAAAGATGTCTTTTTTTCCTAACTGGAGCTCATTACCGCACATTGTCTGTAGTTCTTCAGTTTTATAATAACACATAAACCCCCGCTCAGACTCCTTGTTACAACAGCAAATGTTGCTTGTATCTTGTGTTTTAATAATTTAACTTACAAGGATGGGACCCATCTGATCAGATTTACACCCTTGTTATGTATTCGCAGGTACATCCACAGCAAAATCATTGTCTAGGTCATCTTTTATAGCTAACGACAGAAACGGCCATTGTAGGGCATGGTTTTAAACCTCTGTTTCTCTACTGACTAAAAAAGTAAGTTACAAACCACGTGCTCAGAGAGAAGGACCTCAGGTGAAATAATTGCTCTACAGAGCCTGCAGTTGCTTTCAGCAGCTCATCAGCAATGGAAACACTCACACTGAGTCTGAAGGCACCACCAGCTTGTGGGTTTGTAACAGAAACAACATCAATAGATTAATATATACATTGAAACAGATCAATTAAACCCTTCTGCTGTTCAAACCTCGTACCTGGATTTTCTCACTGAGTCAGCCACTGTTCATGTTCATTTTCAATTACTTTGCATAAAGAATTGTGTTTATAGTTACAGCTAGCAGGAACTTCATAGGATGACATAGACAACATGTTCACTGGATCATTATAGCAGACGTTTCAGTAGATGATGGCTCTGAGTAGAAGAGCAAATATTACAAATCATTTGAGCCACAGAGCAAGAACCATTTCAAAAGCACACTTTTGGCCTGCAGCAAGAGCTGCGTGCAAATAAGGCTGTATTTTTGCAGGATCGTGAGAACAGGTAGCTGCTGTATAAGCAGCAATGGTATTTCCCAGCCAATTAATACACAAGCTGAAACTATCAGCTCATTACCGTCTTTGAATGCACATAGCGCTGTGAAGCCTGTGCACAGAAAGAGCACAGTGACACCTGGAGAGAAACATTAAAACTTTGGGCACTTGAGCAGAGGTATCCATTAATTTGGTTGAATTTTGAAATCACAGAGCAGCCTGGAACCGACCAAAGAGGGTTACGATGAAGTTCGTTCCCAGGCTGGTGCTGTACAGGGGAAAGGCTGCCGTTCAGAATAGCTAGGTGGGGTGTTTGTGTTCTGGTGGGTTTCTTTGTTCCTTCTTTTCACAGAATCATAGAATCGTTTAGGTTGGAAAAGACCTTTAAGATCATCCAGTCCAACCATTGACCCTACTCTACCAGGTCTGCCACTAAACCATGTCCCTAAGCACCACATCTACACGACTTTTAAACACCTCTAGGGATGGTGACTCGACCACCTCCCTGGGCAGCCTATTCCAATGCTTGATAACTCTTTCAGTGAAAAATTTTTTCCTAATGTCCAACCTAAACCTCTCCTGGTGCAACTTGAACCCGTTTCCTCTTGTCCTATCGCTGGTTACTTGGGAGAAGAGACCAGCTTCTGTTGAAAATGAAACACTTTCCTCACAATCTGGGAGGGATTTTGTTGTTTCGTTCCTTTTTTAAATAAGCTTCAAGAGAGCCAAATTGAATTCTTGAGATCTGTATGAAGAGAATATTGTATGAACAGACACTACATGTTAAAAGCTAAAATAGAAAAAATGATCTCTCCGCCCCCCTTCCCTCTGTTTCTTTCATTTGCAGGAGCTGCAGCATTATATGTTCTTATTCTTATTCTTGCCAGCATCCCTCCTTCCCTGCTCTCCTCTCCCAAAGACCCATATTCCACATCCGAAGAGCATATTCCCGCAATCATTTCTCCACATGTCTTCTGGCCCATAGCTTTTCCAGTCCTTATTCTTCTTCACTTTGCTAGCATTAGGAAAATACATACTTGGCAGTTCTCAATAAAATGTTATTAAAATATATACGCGATTTGAAACAAAAAATCTGAAAAAGAGCATCATGTAGCACTTCGGCATGTCATTTAAAGAAGGGGAAAGGCTAACAAGTTGTCCTAATTTATTCCAAAAGTGAGGTTAGTACAGAAACGAAAGAAATCATTAAGTTACAGCCAACGGGTCTACGCACTTAAGATTTTACGTATCACCTTAACAGCCCCTCTTCTAATTCACACATCTGTCCCCTAAATATGCCTTGGCCACAATCACTTCCATAGGTGATGGCTAGATACAAATTTTTTCCTGAAATTATTATTGTTAAGGAAATTGTAATATTAAGGTAACATTATTTCAGCTAAGGTAGCTTTAATTTAGGGACTTGGTTTCCATCCCTACAGGAGGTGGGGTGCATCCAAGCCAACGTTGTGTGGGATGCTTCCTTAGGGCATGACGGCCCCAGCAATCTGGGATGCGTGGCACGCTTTTCCTCTGCCGCCGCGCCTCCAAAAGGCAATATTCACCCTTCCCCTCAGAAATGAAAATGAAAGCTGGTGTGTGACAGCGCGCACAGGACGATGCAAAGCCCTTCGTGTCCCAGCACAAACAGCTCACAGACAGCGTGCCAGTGATGACATCATTCATAGACAACAGGTAATTGGGAAACTGGAAGGGAGAAGCTAATATCTCTGGTGTGATGTGATTTTGTACTGAAAGGCCCTCGCATAAACGCAGACATGCACAGGAATGGAATTAAAGGCACTTCTAGTTTTGGGACCGAACCCTAGAAAGCGTACAGTTGGGAACAACTTTGCATTGGTCAGTAGATGAGATAATTGGCTTTATTCTTTAACTTGTTATTGAACATATATTAACATTTCCTGATTTTTGCAGACTTAAGCAGCAAGCTGGATGCTAACAGAGGGCTTTTTTTCTCCCTGAATGTGCATCTTTTCTGAATCATTTATCGTGGTTTGCACTGGTAAAAAAGAAAATCTTAAATTACTATTAAATACACCTTTGACTGAATCCAGGCTACAAAGTAATGAGCAACTATGTATTCTGGATGAACTAAATTACTATTAAATACACCTTTGACTGAATCCAGGCTACAAAGTAATGAGCAACTATGTATTCTGGATGAACTCTTTAGAGTTCCTTACAGTCATANCTATGTATTCTGGATGAACTCTTTAGAGTTCCTTACAGTCATATATTCCCCCCCCCCCCCCGCCCAACACAATCTACTGGACTGCAGAGAGTATATATATATATATATTGCACTCTGTGTATATAGATGCTGTATATATTACTGCTTCCTTAAAATAACAAGCAGAATCATGAAAAAAATATAAAGAATAAAGATGAAAGACATAACTGCTTAGTTTGGAAATTAAACATAAATTGAGGTGGAAGAAATTCTCATTATTTATTTAGGGCCCGATCCAAAGCTTTTTAGAGTCAGTGGAAAGAACATCAACTGCACGAGGATTTAAGTTGTGACACTACAGTTGGATGCTTTGGGAAATTGTCTGGGAAAGCAGCACAAAACCAGCCTATTTAGAAGTGGGGAGGGAAGGGGCTTCCTGGCTTGTCTTACACCAGTTCTACCTGTGGGACGGTCTTGATCTCGGCTTACGAGGACACGCACGGCCTCGTCACAGCGGTGCAGGAATGGAGCTCGCTAAGGTTTCACGGCACCGGCTCGAGTGTAAGAAAGGGCTAGAGCAGGAAATACAGTAACTTGGGTAATATTGGCAGGGTTGCTGTAACTGGGGGAGGGCACCTGAAAGCAGCTCTGGCTGTGAGCCCTCCTTGAGGCAGCGGTGCCGTCCCAGCCCGTTGGGCAGCTCAGGCCACCGGTCCCTGTGCCACAGGCTTGGGAACATCGTCGGCACAAAACACACAGCTGGGACACGGGCAGAGCAAAGACACTAGCAAGGCAAAGAAAAACCACTTCTTCTCAGGATTGCCAGCATTCTGTATGGTATTGTCTAATATTTCCACTGTGTATCCAAAGTATAGGACGAGACCTTTGAGACAGAATCATCAAATCACAGAATCACCCAGGTTGGAAGGGACCTTTCAGATCATCGAGTCCAACCATCAACCTAACACTGCCAAACCCACCACTAAACCATGTCCCTCAGCACCACGTCTACCTGGCTTTTAAATACCTCCAGGGATGGCGACTCCACCACTGCCCTGGGCAGCCAATGCTTGACAACCTTTTCCGTGAAGAAATTTTTCCTAATATCCAATCTAAACCTCCCCTGGTGAAACTTGAGGCCATTTCCTCTTGTCCTATCACTTGTTACTTGGGAGAAGAGACCAACACTTCCCCCTCACTACAACCTCCTCTCAGGTAGTTGTAGAGAGTGAGAAGGTCTCCCCTCAGCCTCCTCTTCTCCAGGCTGAACAACTCCAGTTCCGTCAGCTGCTCCTCACAAGACTTGTGCTCCAGACCCCTCACCAGCTCCGTTGCCCTTCTCTGGACACGCTCCAGCCCCTCAATGTCTTTCTTGTAGTGAGCTGGTAAGGTTTTTCCTCCCTCTACAATGACATTTGGTTTTCGGTCTTTTTGCTTTTATATTTGTTCCTTGTCAGTTTTCAACTACAGGATTCTCTCTGCTGACGAGTCCATCCCTTACTCTGACTTAACACGCCACAAGACTGAAGCCCAAATATTACCCCTTGAGCACGGACACTGTGTGGCACCTACACAGAGCCCTCCTATAGACATTTTAATATATTGGAGGACATAAAGCTTTCCATTTGAAATCCGGGAGAGACAAGCTATGAGTTGGAAGGCTGTAACACACTTGAACCTCAGTCTCTGAGAAAGCACAAAATGACAGGATGGGTACAGCTTTTCATCTACGTTTTGCTATTCCATGTCCGTAACAGTGTGAAAGTCAGTCCTGAACTCTCCTAACTCAATGTCCCTCAGAGATTTCGTCTCGTTCACTGTTATATCATTGCTCCACCAGTATTGCAGTCCCTGGTTATGCTGCATGCAATCAAACTAAAACAAGTTAGAGTTTAGTGAGACTTTGTATGGTACGTAGCCTTGGTCCTATATTTCCATCAACAGAAAGTATGATAAAAATCACAATTGAGAGACCATTGATTAAAACAGTCTGGTTCTGTGTAATTGACAGAGAATCACAGAATCAAATCATTAATAAAATTTAATTTCGTGTGTAAAATTATGATACTGAACTTTTCCTGCTCTGTTTTGATTGTAAGTCATCCGAGGAAAAAATAAAAGAAGGAATTTAGTGTTTGCTTGTAAAATCACTGGAAACAGAAACCTGAGCCAGCCGAAGTCTTACAGTAAAAAACATTTCCTCACCGCCACATTGCTACTGTTTAATTGTTTATTACTTTGAAAATGTAGTCCCAATAGTAACGTTAAAATCTGGTTCTAGGCCAACCAAGGCACAGAAGGTAGAGCTGGAAAAGATCCAGTTAGTTTACAGCATCACATTTTGCAGTGTCAAAGCAGCAAGTGTTTACTTTAGATACAAAGACATCATAATATCTTGTTTAAATTAAATGCTGAAAATATAAACAGACTGAGATAATTCTTTTTTTTAATGTTTAGACTCATGGTAGTGGAAACAGCTTGCAATATATGGATAAAACTAAACAGATACAGCAATATTATTCTGGGAAACCTAACTCTTACCTTCAAGAGCCTGTGTCCGCCCTGGCAAGCTGGTTGAGAAGTTCAGCTGCTTAAACTTCAGTGACCAAATTTAAAGAAAGACTTCCAAGAAAATAAGTCAGCAATGCAAAGCAGGTGTGGGGAGACTTCAGCTTTCACATAAAGGGCAATTTTCACAGGAAATGTAGGCTGTTTGACTGCCAATTCTATTTATGGCATCTTCAGGTTTCGCCCCCCTTCCATTCGTCCTAGAAGTACCCGGAGTAGCATTCGGATGCCCAAATCAACTCCATGCCTCTGTAGAACGCTGTGAAGGAGCCTCCTCGGGGACAGCTGGGCCATTTCTCTCCGCTCTTGATCTCATAAATCTGCTTACAAACAGAGATGATGTTTGCTGCTTCTGGTAACAATTTCTTCCCCAAAATGCTGACGTTACCACCCCCACCATTTTCACTACGGTGCCACAGAGCACGGGGGCTGGTACTCTCTATGCAGAAAGCAACCTGTTCTTTGAACATCCCTCTTGCTGCCAAGTTGAATGATGTGTTAAGGAGCTCTCCAGGTAACGTCACGTTCTGCAGTGTGTTGCATCCAACGTCTATTCCGGCACACGTTCCTCAGCACTTTTCACTGAACTATGGCTTCAGTTATTCTGTAGGAGCTGCTCTATCCACCTCCTCACTCTTCCCCTCCTCCCTAGAATAAATCCCAACACAATACCAAAATAAACCCACAGTCACTCCACAACGGCATTGCCCTTTTCCCTTAGTCGCGATCATGCGGGGGAGATGTTGGCTGGTGCGTTCCCGGGAGGGGACAGTGCCATCCCCTAGAGGCGACCATGAGTCCGAGTGAGCAGCTGGGCCAGTGCCGCTCATCCGGACGCCAAGAGCAAGGTGCACCAAGCAGCATCACCAGGACTGCAGAAAGGCCCTCCGCCCTGCGGCTGGGAGCACCGCTTCCATCCATCTCACCCGACGTTGGCTGGGGCTGTGGCAAGGAAGGTCTCCCATGCAGTCTGTGCCTCTAACAAGTTCTTACAGAGCCCCATCAAAAGCAGTGGGTCCATTGCTATTTTATGTCTTAAATTTACCAGTGTACCCAGAGAAGCTGTGGCTGCCCCATCCCTGGAGGTGTTCAAGGCCAGGTTGGACGGGGCTTGGAGCAACCTGGTCTAGTGGGAGGTGTCCCTGCCCATGGCAGGGGGGTTGGAACTGGATGAGCTTTAAGGTCCCTCCAACTCTAACCATTCTATTATTTGATGATTCTACCCCTTTTCTCTACTTTGTTAGCCTGTATCCTAGCTTGCAGCCTGTGAAGGGAGAGTATATTCTTTTGTGTGAACACACATTTTTATAATAATTACTAAGTTACAAGACAATGTTGCGTGTATTTTTAGGCTAGATTATATTTTGTGAAGGAACTTCAATCTTTTCTTAATGGCATTACTGGGAACATGGCAGTGCATTAAACGTACTGTAAATACCTGCAATTTTTTTTTACCCATATTGTTTTTAACCATATTGTTCTGAACGATCTCAAACCGTATGGATAACATGGCTTAGCTAAAGCCACAGAAGAAACTGCTATACCACAAACCGGATTAGCACGGTTTTCCTTCCTGGCAGAGTGTGTTTGTTGTGAACTCTCCAATAAAATATGGTATTTCACAATACTGGGCTTTAAAGAATACATTAGCAAAGATTCAGTCTCTGTCTTCCAGCCAAAAAGCCCTCCAAACCCTTCAGAAGGGGGTATTGTATTCTTCCTTGGTTACCCCAAATACAATATTCAAAGAGATTATTATTCAGAAGCTATCAAGCAGGAACAAACGTCTCTGTCTTCAAGTCCCAGAAGATTGTGATGGCATTAAGAGAAATTCAGCATTTCAAATTGCTCCATCAAAATCAATTCCTATAAACATGCCGCATAATAAGAAGTGGATATTTGAGAGTGTGTAAAGAGAGCACTGGGAACAGCACACAGAAAATTGCTGACAGAAGGATTCCTCCCAGCGACAGCTGGCTTTACCGAAAACCAAGTTTAAGAGTCAGGAATGGAGAAGGAGGGCAAAAGAACCACAGCACGTGGCTTATCAAATATTGCAGCACCTGCTGAGCGCAGGAGATCGTCACTTTGAGCAAAGAATCCTTTAATTTGTGTTAGGCTTGGTAGAGAAGCTACCTTTGCAGAGATGCACCCTCGTTTTTATCCGTGCTTCAACCACCCGGGCTAAAGATCCTGGTCAGAGCTGTTGCTGCCCAGGCGTCGGCGAAGCTGTCCCAAGGGTTGCACAGACGGATTGATGAACACCTCCCACGGCTGCCTTTGGCTGTCCCAGACGTCTTCTGTCCTGCTGCACTGGGCGATGTCCACGTCTGTGCCACAGGGGCCCAGGATTCGCCCCTTGCTGGTGCAGAGTCCTGACCTTCGTCCGTTCTTTCCTACCTTGCATGTGCATAGAGGTGGGTGGCTGGTTTGGCCTGCAATTATAGGGGTTTGTAGCTTTCTTTCAGCACACCAGCAAATAATTCAAAGTCAAAAAACCATACGATTTCAGCTCTTCTTATAATAATCTCATTTCCTGGTTGAAAGGTACTAGAAAAAAAAAAAAAAAATCAGCTGTTGGCAGCGTCATGCAGAGTGCTCCGTATCAGAATACAGCCCTGTAAAGAGCAAAGACCAAAATTCAGAACTTTCTTTGGATTTAAAGTGGAAAGCCGCCATACTTCATACCCCCCCAAGAAGACCAAGCATTGGACCAGAGCATGTACCTTCAGGCGTGCCATGGTGCCGGTGAGGGGACACGCTCAAAGCTCAGCGCATGCTCCGGCACTTGGCTGGGACAAGGCTGTGAGTTCCACCCACAAAAGACACCTTGGAATTGTGCTGAATTCCATTTTATTTATTTATTTATTTATACAAAGCTCCCTGGGCTTTCCTGCTGTTCTTATTGGGAAGACACACTGGGCTGCTTGTCTGCGTGCAGCGTGAATCAAAGATGCCGAAGGGAGGCGGAAATGACAGAACTGAGCGCTGAGGCATGAAAAATACATTCTGATGCGTAGTCCGGGAAGATTTTGCTCAGTCCAGTTTGGTCCACAAAGCAACCAACGTCACCAGTTTGGGAAGCCACTGGTGTAATTCAAGTAACTGGAGTTACGCGTGAGCTTCGGGGCTACTGGGGTCTAAGGGCAAACAGAGCTTTCTGACACTGCCTCTCTTGTGTGGAAGTTACATTTGACATCCTCACTCCCCTCAGGATGCACTGTGTCCTTGAAAACAGAGGAAAGTACATTTACTGGTGTCGCTGTGAATAACCTCGCCCACCTCCTTTGCTGCTGTTTAATGATATCATATTTCGATATTAAATTTAAGCGTTCTCTGCAAGGGAAGAAGAGGGAAGAAGTACAGCGGAATCAGTAGAAAGTGCCAAGCTGTAGGAAAACGATTTGAAATTATCATTCTAGCTTAACTCGGAAAATCAGAAACATAGCTCACGTCTGGATTTCCTTAACACTATTAAGCAAAGATAAAAAAATTCCAAACAAAACCACGGAATATTGGAGACAGACTTTCCAAGATGCTTCCAAAGATGCATTCGCTAAGCTTGTACACACACTTCTTGCGCAAAAGCGCTCTTGTTCACACACATCATGACAGCGCGCACTCCACACATAGCAGGAGCTAATTTTTCATTTTAATCAGCTAATGCAGAAGCTAGAGCTCCAAAATGGCAAGTCGGTGTCCTTTTTTTTAACAATAGAAAACACATCATTGAATGAGGAACAAGCTATTGCATATTGTAATTAGTGTTTTTTAACTTTCCATTAATAAAATGAATATAGCTACGTTGTACCTTGTCTGGGTATGTCTCAGAAATAAAAAAGAGCAGAGGGAAATGCTGGTCGGGGAAGCCAATTAGACTTTTCCAGCCTCATTAAAGCCAGGCACAGGTCACCCATAGTCTTAATGCAGAAGAAGTGGTGTTCTGGAATAAGTGTGCTGCACAGGACAAGAGAGAAACAGGATATCATGAAAGATAAAAAGAAATTAAATCCTGTATATGCAATTTTATAAAAGAACTTGTCGTGTTATTTATAAGTGTTGTTCATAAATGTAGACCTTAATTTCAGAATTTGCCATGTTAATTAGAATTACGGTTGAAAAGCTGTGAAGAAAGGAGTCACCTTGAAATTGCATGAGGGAACAGACACAAGATTTGCTCCATCTGCTTGCTTGGTTGGTTCTCAGTTATTTTTCAGTAAATATGTACTTTGGCCAATTGATCAAATAATTCTCTTTTTTTTCCCCTGTAAACAGAAATTTATCTCCAGTTAAGGCGCTCCCTCCCCTTTTTTTGGTCCTCCTTTTAAATCCTTTTTAGTCCCTGAGATTAGGACTGGTTTTAGTCCAACCTTATGCGAGTGCTTTCATGTTACGTATATTTGTATGCGGTAATTACAAAAAGATTTTCTTACCCCTTGCCCACTGATCCCCGAGAAGCCTCAAGAGCAGCTTCTCCGTGAGAGAGTCCAGTCGGCTGTACTTGCAGACCACTTCCCAACGTTTTTTAACCTTGTGTCATTTGGACTTCCCTCTCCAAACAGATACATTTCAGTAAGTGGCTCATTAGCATTACACAGGAGAAGAATCCTTTTTTCCCCCTCCTTTTTAAAACCACCCTATCCTTAGCTATCTATCTCTGGTGTTTGTACTGATATTACAGCCACTTCAGTAAATTGAAGCTCTTCCACAGATCTCGACTCCAAATCAGCGCCAGCCTCAGTTCTTTGGCTGAGGCAAATGCCAGACGTTGTTTATACAGTGGTAATCAACATGGTAAATTTAGAATATACCAGAATAAATTATGATAAATTTGCTGCCTCGGGATAAAGATAACATACGGGTAGAGTCAGTGGTTATCTCTTAAAAAAGGGGGAAATTGATGAACAGACATTTTTTTTTTCCTTCCATGCTATCATAATAAATGTTTTTTCCTCCTCTGGGATTTGTAGAAAAAGAAGATGGGACATGTGGATCTCATGAACTCTGATGCTAAATACGGCTACAACTTTTGAAAGACTGTCTTCCCTATATTTCAAGTTGAACTCCATGTTCGTTCCTTAGCATTAAGAGTTGTTTTCTTTCTTTTTATTCCCCGCCATCTCTCCAGAGGTCAGGAAATGAACCGTGTGCCATCAGCGAGGGAAGCAGCACAGTCCCCAAGGGGCCCGAGAGCGCTGGTGCCTTTTTCCCCCCACCTCAGCAGCGTGGCTCGCTGCTCCCAGAGCGGGGGTCAGAGTCATCAGCTAGTGGGAAATAAGTGGTGTTGGTGGTTTTGGGGGGATTTGGCAGGTTTTTTTCATTTGTTTGCTGTTTTGGGTTTTTTTCGGGTTTTCTTAAACTAAGAATATTTATTTTAAAAAGAAGTCTTTTCCTTGAGCCTGGGATTGCATTTCATTTTCCTTCTCAAACTTAGTGCTTGAGAGGTTTTTTTAGGAAAGTTAATTTACCTGGAGAATGATTTTCCAGAAAATATCAATTCCAAATGCAAACTGTCTTCAGAGTAGACTGACATTTTTGTCTCACTGGCAAATACTTGTACTGGGCCCAAAATTTGTGGGAGGAAAACCACGTGCTTGTGCCCAGTGTGCAACTTTGGCGAATCTTCTGGGGAATGAAGGCAATTAACATCTAACTAAATCCTAATCTACCCACAAAACATGGCAATCCTTTGTAATAGATGTTACCTGTCTGTACGGGGACATTTTTGTAATTAAACCCCGCAGCTCGAATGCACAGACAGGAGCGTGTGGTCAGCCCTTTGTGAAGCTAACAGGCAGAATTGCGTTTCTTCCATTTCATTTTCCACGTCTGCCTTTCAACTCCACCAAACTTTAAGTATGTGTTTAAGTCCAACAGGCTTTAATAGGATTTAAACACATGCTGTGCCTCACTGAGGAGGAAAGGGATTACTCACGTGCCTACTCACTTAAATTATGCACTTTGCTGAACGGGAGACTTTATGTGCTACCACGTTAGTACTGAGAGAAGATGGGAAGGTAGAAGCCTGAAGCCTGATGACGCTTTTTTTGTCCTCTCTCTCAGTCATGGCAAGGATGATGAGCAGGTAACGTATCTTCATAGAATCACAGAATGGTTTGGGTTGAAGGGACCTTAAAGCTCATCTCGTTCCAAACCCCCTGCCATGGGCAGGGACACCTCCCACTAGACCAGGTTGCTCCAAGCCCCGTCCAACCTGGCCTTGAGCACCTCCAGGGATGGGGCAGCCACAGCTTCTCTGGGCAACCTGGGCCAGGGGCTCACCACCCTCACAGCCAACAATTTCTTCCTAATACCTCATCTAAATCTCCCCTCTTCCAGTTCCCCCTCGTCCTGTGGCTCCACTCCCTGATCCAGAGTCCCTCCCCAGCTTTCCTGGATCCCCTTTAGGGACTGGAAGGGGCTCTAAGGTCTTCCTGGAGCCATCTCATCTTCCTCTTGGTACTCTGGTAGAGCAGAGCAGAGCAGATGCATCCAGGTTGGGTAGGGACCCGTCTGCCCGGGCACTGGCAAACGTGCTAAACCCAGCCAGTGCGCTGCCCAGAGCTGCCCCAGGGATGACTCGCACGCTGCCGGCTGGTAACGGAGACGCCGGAGGAGCTGCTGCATATTGGTGTGTGTAAAATCAGAACGGTAGCAGAGAAGTGAAACTCCAGCATTGTGTCTGGTTTTCTTAAATAGAATCATCTTTCCCATTTTCCAAGATGTCCTAAGCCATTAAGGATATTTTTGTGACACCCAGGGACTGGAAGGTGGTTACAGTACCAGGGGGTGCTGGTGAGGACCTGAATGGGACCCAGTTGTCTCTCTGTGCAGAGAGACACAACTCCTGAGCTCGCCTCAGTTCATCCCCGAGGGCTGCTGTGGGGAGCATTTAGATCCCTGGCGACCCGGAGCCTCGGAAAAACCCATCATTAATCACCCAGTCCTTCGGAGAGCAACTAGAGGCACTTACTCCTCTGCACCTCGACCATCTCGATCTTTTCCCACATGCCTCATTCTCTTTTTTCGCTCACTCACTGCAGCCGCACAAACGCCATAACATTTCAGGAAGATATTTACAATCCCAGGCATCCAAGTGACCAGCATTTCCCTGTGACCTTCTCACCCTATCAATTAGCTGGTGAGTTTTTTTCTATGTTATTCCACCACAGAATTTTTTCTGAGGCTTCCGTGGCTTCGGAATGGCCACGCCAGTGCTGGCACTGGGAAAGCTCCCGTTCGGCCGGAGTGCGGCTGCGCTGGGAGAGCAGAACGCCAGCTACCTGGCACTACCCCGTAGACCACGGCTCAACCTGGTGGCACAGAGCACTCAGGAAACTGGGCACTGAGCTGTAAAGGTGGCTTCAAATTCCCATTAACTCCTGCCTTTAACCAGGCAAATTGCGCAGTTGTCTACTACCATCCTAAAATATCAAGGTATTTGAACTTTTCATCATGTTGAAACACAACAGAGGAGTTTAAACATATAACCTGAGAGGGTTTGGTTTTTTTCTTGTGTTATTTGAGGAAAAAAAACAACTTGCATTTGGAAGCTATGTTTCCCCTTAAAAAAAAAAAAAAAAAAAAGACCAAAACCCAGCGTTCAAATTCACTCAGCAAAAAAACACAATATGCAATCTGGAATATAGTACAAATAAACCACTTAAAAGTGTGCTTCAAAGATGGTTATTGCATTAGCATAGGCAGGGCATTCAGCTGAAAAGTGCCTCGAGAGAATAAAAGAAGTAAGAAAAGTATCTAATTTTAAATTTATTTGCTTACTAAAGCCTACAGGAATGGTGAACTTTGAAGCACCTCAAGAAATAATGCAAGAGGACACTGAAAATTTGCCCTGTGAACTGGGAATTCAGACAACCTTTTTCTAATTCAAACGTTTGTGTGTATCCACATATGCACATACACACACACCTCTAGGTAGACAGATCAACCGCGTTTAAGAAAACGGGCATTGCGAGCCACAGCTGGTGCTTACTGGTGCTTACTGGTGCTACTTTCCAGCAGGAGTCCCTGATGGTGTCCCAGGGCCACTGGTTTAGCTCCCGTCCTGGGTCAAGCCCAGCAGGTGGCCTGGGTGTGTTGTCTCCTCCACCAGCTCTCGCCGTTCTTCGGGGTGCAAGCCTTGCAAGCGCTCGCTCTGCAATTAGGGGTTTCGGCGTGATAAGGCACGCGGCCTTTGAAGAATGACCATTCACTTTGGTTTCCTGGTTTATTTTACTGCTCGAAACGTGACAGCAACTCCAAATCTAAAGCCAGCATGGGGCCGCCTCGTCCTAGCTGAGGTAGCTCCTCTTGTGCAAAGACACCGAACCCCCAAGAACTTGCAGACTTTCCGAGGGATTTGCAGAGACCAAAGCCAGGTAAGTGCTTTACTCTTCCTAAATACTCTCCATAAATAAGCACAAGAGAGGGAAAAGAAGTGCTACTGTGGAGCACGTTATTTTATAGGTGGAAAACTGAGGCGGCCGAGTGTTTAAAAAGGACCTCCTAAAATATTTTAATAACTTTGAAAATCCGAGCCCAAGTGAAGTGGCCAAGGTTAGAGAGGAAGGCTCTGAGCGAATGGGCAAAGGAGCGCAGGTCTCCGAGTCCCGTGTCGGGCTCTCAGCAATCCTCCTTCCCCGACGATCCGCGCATGAAACGTGTCCAGCAAAGCCTCCGACTGCGGAAGCGCCGCTTTCAGACGGGCAGTTCTTGTGCCTCTGAAAAGACATTCCAAGCCTAGGGAATACTCACGCACCGGGAAAGAGAGAGTTAAGTCCATGCACGTGCAGTAAAGATAGAATATATATCAAAGCTTTCACACTTTTTTCCATTCTGTAGTTTGCTCCAGACTTTAAAAATGTATTTAAACTGAGTGACCATGTATGCAAAGGAAAACTTTACAAGCAGATAAGTCTTCTAGAGCTGAGTGTCTGCCAGACAAAACCGTGTGGTTTATTTTAAAAGGAGGAGTGGTTATCACTCAGAACACACCGTTTCTGTTTAAGCAGTGGAGGCAAAATTAATGCTTACGATTTTTACTTGTCATTAAAATAGAACTTTCAAGAAATAAAATCTCATGTTTTAGCCTGTACTGAAACAAAAAAAAAAAACTATGGCAATTTATATAGAGGAAAGTTTTTAATTCAAATGGAAGGATATTTTGAAAAACTGTTTTGTGGAGAAATGAAACTCTGATACAGGGAGCTCTGACATGCAGGTGTTATGTGTTATAATCTATATTACAGTACCGTACTATCCACATGAGACCAGGTACAAAGGAAAACTTCTGGACTTTATTCAAGTTTGTGGGCTCGATTCTAATTTTATTTACAGCGCGTCTTACCTCCATAGACACGAGTTGCTCCACTGGCTTCAGTGAACCCTCAGACTTTATACTGGCGTAAGTAAGAGGTATTGAGACTCTCACTCATTTCTATTTTAACTCTCAGGTGTGACTGTGCAAGGGCAAAAGCTCAGAAAATTGTTTTATATTTACCGTTATCAAGAAAGACTCACGAAAACCGAAGACCTCGTATTTCTGACGATTTATCTCAGTGTACTTTGTCAAGACCAACATGCACTTCCCACTCTTCTCGTAAGGGTAGAAGCAGGTTTTGCTGCAGGGGTAAAAATAGACCAAGTCGACAGAAATCAGAGAGAACTACAGAAGATTAAAACTCAGGCAAGACAGAATCACGTCAAATCCATATCTTCTGCTTTGAGCAACAACAACAAAACCACATTCGTGTAGCTTCTCCTTTCCGAAGTAGCGTTCATTACTAAGTTACTGTATGGGTCTCAATTTACGTCAGCTGGGGGAGATCTTAGTTACTCAAAGAATTTGTTTTAGTCCATATAATGAGGAAACTTAACTTCGTGCCTTTCTTCTTTATAGCTCTAAAAAAAATTAAATCATTTGCCTCTCTCCCTCAGTTGTCAGTAGACAAACTCATCTGCTCCAGACAAGTGAAAATCTTCCGAGGGCTGGAGCCAGTGCCCAGGAAAGGGGGGAGGAGGGGGGGAGCCACTAGGTGGCAATAGAAACCCCTAAAATAAACTACTATTACACTGTTTCTGCTATTCAACAGCTATCAATTTCAACTAAGAAAGTGTGGAATCAAAAAGAAGCAAACAACGTTTCTTATTGGTCATTAAAACCCCTAGATTCTCAGTACAATTTTCTGTAAGATTAATAGGAAACAACTGATTTAGCATAGTATTAGGCTGATTTCTCTTACTTATCTTCATATTTTCTCCCAAGGTCATTATTTAACATGCCACACGGTAAAGAAATTATGTCCAATTATTATTTCAGCATTATTGGAAAGTTGTGATAATTTCTGTTATGCTTAATAAATTTAGCACTCTGCCATCACTACAGCAGTCAGATGGCTGAAATTATCACTTTTATGAGTTTGCAAAGCATTAACAGACTTACAACAAACTACTACTGACTCAGCTTCTCATTGCATTGCGCATTTTGTTCTCAAGTTCTAAAATCTCAGTGACTCTCACAGGGGATTTAAGAAGAAAATCAGTCTGCAAATTAGATCTTAAGTTACATATCCAAAAATGTCTTAAATTAAGAGATTGTTGTTTCAAATGTAGCACAAGTGTCTCTATGCTGGGAAGTTCCTTGTCTGTATAGGTGCAACTCGCCACTGTGCTATAAATTTCACACTGCTCATTTTCACAGCTCGTGAGTTAGCAAAAGTAAAAATCACAACCCAACGCGCATACTCATTATAACAGAGTTAAGATTCTAGAGTTCAGATTGCATAAGGGTATGAGCGTATAAATTTGGTGTTTCCATTTTCAAACCCTAGATTTTTCAACTTCAAACTCTCTTTAATGTTGGACTTAAACATAATTCCCCAGAGTGGTCTCTGTTTGGACACCAAAACCTCCTGCAGTGAACTCCTCCTTGCCATTATCATCGCGGTTCAACTACTGAACATTGAGACTTTCACCCCAAAGCGCCCGGACAGCGGGGCAGGACCAGGCGCTGCCTTCAGTTCGGCTATGGAAACTGGCGCACCCGATCTTGCCGATTTTTATTCCCTCCTTCTTTCAAGAGGTGGGGGGTGTTCTGTGTAGGTAGTGCCCCAAGGCAGTCCAGGAGGAAAAGAAATTCCGAGGAGGCTGCTCCGATTTCTGCCCTCCACAGCCCCTTCTCCCCCAGGTCCCACTTCCCCCACCTCGCCACCGCGTGATCATGGGGCTACAATATCCCGCAAACGTCCCCGGACGCCGGCTCGTCTCCAGGGCGCTGCCAGACCAGGAAGGGAAAGAGTAATAAAACTAAAATGGAACTTGAATTAGTTTCTGAAGGAAAAGAGCAGAGAAGTACCCGTTCTTTAGGCACTCCGCTGCTGTAGGGGGATTTCTTACATAAATCTTAACAGAGACAGCAAATTATCATCAAAAAATAAATGTACAGTGGAAAAACTCAGATAGCCTGCCAGGAGACGTTCTGGTGATTTGTTAGAGAACAAGTCCATCAGAATAAAAATCCAAACAACCCAGCATGGGAAAATGGTGTGACAAATTCAGACACCAATTGTGCCAAAAACTTCACGCATTAATTTCATGTCTAAAAATGGGGAAAAGGCAAATAAATTATCAACTTCTGAAAAAATTAAGTCCAAATCTGGATTTTGAAAGCTCAGCTTGTTCTCTATTTACAACATCATGTACTTGCCATAGAAATATAGCTTTTTCATTAACAGTTTTGCCTACAGCTTTGAAATACTGCGAAGCAATATTAAACTCTGAATAAAGTAGAAATATAGTCACAGGCATGCACATGAACACTGACTGACATCTGCAGGCTTTCCCTCAAAAATATGACTAAAAATACTTTTGGCAAAAATCTGGTTAAAATTTGAAACCATTATTTCCCTGTCTGCAAGTGGTACAGAGTCACGCTTTTCAGTCTTCACTAGAACAATTAATTCTGGTGAGGATCTGGAGGTGACATAATTGCACAAGTTATAAATCTACTTAAATAACAAAAAAGGTAAAAGGATGCAGTAAACACAGGTATACCATTTTAATCCCAAACATTTAAATAAAATCTGAAGCGTTCAGGGTGTAACTGATTTTTCTTGTATTTCTCTACAGTCTGCATTAATACTTAAGATATTCTTCCTGCCATTGCCCTTTTGTTTAGTCCCCCTGGTTGCTCAGGCCTCGTGGCTATGGAAATAGACAGCGCCTATGGATGCTGGTGCCAACCAAGGCGAAAAATGGTTCAGCCAGGTTACGGTACAAGTGACGAATATAATAAGAAATAAATCGGATTTAAGAGATGTTGCTTTACTGCCAGGTTATTGGGAGAAAGAGTAGCAAACTCCATGAGATATAAAGATGCTGGTGAAACCAGTATTTTCTCAAATTTTCACCAATCGGTTTAAAAATACGCATGTTTGACAGGAAGCTCTTATAGACAAGAGCTCATGTAAGTCTTCAAGCAGGCTTGTAAATTCAGGTGAAGTGTCAGGTATACGGCGGCGTTGTGCAGCCCCGGCACCGCTCCTCTGCCCGGAGCACGCAGGGACAGACCCCACGGAGAGGAAACTTTTGGTTGTTAAACTGAGGTAGACCAAGATACTGTTAAAAACCTCTTACAATTACGCCAGATTGACACAACTCAAAGAGCGGATGAAGAGGAGCAAGATAATGCTGACCTTTTGTACTATCGCCTCTTTTCAAAAAGCTTCTTTGTAGAGCCTATTGTCCCATTTGCTTCATCGGCTTTGTTCTCTACCAGAACTCGTGGAGAAATGGGAGTAAAGGGAAATAAATTCAAGCAGTTCTTCGTGTCTTATATTTAACCATGGTGCCAGGAGGATCTCATTCTTCCTCAGACCTGGCAGCGAGAGGCAGTGGCAGGAAACAGAGCAAGAAATGGAGAAGCAGAAAGAGCAGCTGTTCTCCAGTTACCAAGCAAAGATGCTCCACCTGTGTAGCAACTGGAGTGATGGAAGGTGGGGAACCACCTTCCCTCTGCAGGTGGGGGTGGTGATCAAGTACACGGAGAGTCCCTGCTAAATGAGGAGTTTCTGTCACAGGAAAAGTCTGACGTGTTTGTGGATCCACCACATCTTCAGCATCTGATGTTTCCAATTTTTAGCCAGGTTATGGCATTTGCAGCCAGCCCAGAGGGTGAGGAGCTTTATAATTTGCAGGAGAATTCTGCTTATGTCTCCTCTCTGAAGCAGGAAAAGTAACAAAACTTTTTGCTAAAGGAAAATAGTCCAGGGTAGGTAGGGCAGAGAGGAGTACTGAAATCTGAGCTCTGACCAGCTCCATAGAGAAGGAAATCTCTGGGCTTTGACTCCTCAAGCTGAGGCAGCTTCAGGGGTGACCACCTCACCCACCCACTCACCTCTCTGCCTGGAAGCAAACCATCCTCAGAGCAGAGTCCACCTCCTCAACTGCTGCAGCTCAGCCCCCCGTGTTAAGTAAAACTGAAATCAAGCTGATAACCAGCGCCAGCACACACCTCCGGACCTTGGCTGGTGCCACTCGACTTCACCCGGCCCCCCGTTGTGCACTTCTCCTCTCCATGGAAGAACTCCAATTCTGAGACCTCCCTGGTCTTAAGTGGGTTTTAAAGGTTTTGGTTTCTTTCCGTTACAGTCTGATAGTTGTCACAAAGTGGAGTTGTGCTCTGGAAGGAGGGGGGTATGGGTGGTTTGCACCCCACTTCCACACAGCGTTTCACCCCCGCCAAGGGAGGTCTAGCCGCGGCCCTCTAACCATGCAGGCTTCTGCCTCGCTTGAAGTTATTTTGGGAATAATATCCTGGCTGCTGTTAAAAGGGTTTGTTATTCTCCTCTTTATGCTCGGTATAAAGCAAAATGCACTTAGCATTTCATTCTGTTTATTTAACAGTTTATTAATTTATTAAATTAAAAGTGTTTTCTCACCCAGAAAACATTTGGAGTATTTCTCCAGATATCTGTCCAATCTTTTATTCTGTTCTTCAGGGCTGGCCCAAGTAAAGCATATGCTCTTTCTTGAATGAAATGACCTTTAGTTCCTGCTCTTCTACTCAAATACATTTCTTTTCTGCTTTGAATTATGTGAAAAGTAATGAAATGACAGCTTCCAAAAAAAATTATACGAAACTGGTTGCAAGTAAAGACTATTTTCAGCTGAAGAGCTTGAGTGCATTCCTTACGTTAAGTCATTCCTAACTAATACAGTTCTTTAAATAGAAGAAATTAAAGGGCACGGGTGCAAGAGAGAAATGACTGAAATGTGTTGGTGGTTCTCTGCTTACGCTGGAGTGGCAGGACCTGGGAATTTACAGAAGTTCAGGTATGACAAAAAGATTGTTTACATGTGGAGAAAATGGTTCGTGATCAGTTTTTAGGTAACTTCTTCAGCCATTCATTGCGGGAGAGAAAAAACCCCTGTACAGCATTCTTATCATTTACTTCCTACGACGCCTCCCTTAGGAACGGTTCCACACGACGGTAGGCAGACTTTCCTCGCACACATCGTTAGAGAAAATTTTGCAGAGGAGAAAACATTAAAATACACCCTCCTCTAGTACAGGTACTTTCCTTTGACCAGTTTCTCATAGTTCTTCTGGCTGGTTTTGCCCCGATTTCCCTCCACGCGCCAGTTTTGCCTTTTGCACCCTTGCAGGCTCCGACGTTTGATTTACACGCCGGGAGACCAAAGGTGGCTGCCTGGGTCAAAGCCAGCCCGCGTGGAAGCCGGTGGCAGCGCTCCCATTGCCTCCGACGGTGCTAAGGTTTCCTTCTTTCCTGTTTAAACCAAGGCTGGCCCCCGCACCAGCCACCCCGCATACCAGGGAGCCGCTCGAGCGCCGAATCAGCGATTTCACAACTGTTTCACAACCTAAAATAGGCTGAAATATTTAAAGAGTGTAGGGAAGGAAGATAAATTATTTAAAGATATACCAAGTTAGTATGGGCTGAACTTTAGAAAGGTAACATTTATAGGCTGGCTGTATGGAAAAACATCCTGACTGTACATTAATCAGTCCTGGATAGGAGTATTAAACGAGGCCAATATTTTCAGCCTCGGATGCCTAAAGTTTGGATCTAAATCCACAGTCAGGAATTCAGTTTTAAGATGACCTGGCTTGAAAAATGTGGTTCTAACCCGAATTTATCGGCTTGTGTTTTCTTGTGGACTTCACAAACTAAGGAAAACTACTGATCTGACCAAACACCTTATCTGCTTTCAAAATTAATGCTGGAGCAGAACTCCCCTCATTTGAGAACAGCACTGTCTCAGACGATTGAACAGCCACAAGCCATTCTCCAACCGTCAACGCACACGCACCAGAACTCAGGAACATAGATGACTGCCGGGAAAATACTGCAGGGAAGATGGAATAAAGGAGAACTATATCCTCCTTAAAATTTTATTTTTAATCTTCGCTATATAAAGAAACATGGAACTTGAAAGCATTGTGTGGCTTCCCTGGAATTACGTGTCCTCATTCTTGAGAATAAATACTATTTTAGATCTTTTTAAAACATATATTAAACATATTGCCATACTACAATATATTAAAGAGATTTCCCATTTTAATAATAAAAATAACTCATATTAGTTTTAAAGTTGCAAGATGTTAACATCAGATGGGAAACAGTTTAAAAGACAAGTGCTAAAAATAACCTTTAAAATATAGTGTACATTGATGTTTCAAAGATGAGTGAAAGTTACACTTGGCAAGGGTGTTGGATCCTTTCATGCACTGGATATGTTTAGCTTTGGTATTTTCTTAACAAATGGTTAGTATTGGGCCCTATGTCCCTGGAGGAAAGACATCATCCCGCAGTGACATGTTTCTATACAAACATACTCAAACCAAGGTCATCACTCACCTTCCTAAACCCCCAGCAACACAGGCCAACAACTTAATTTACCGAGCGAGGCTGTATGAAGTGTGGGACTTGCAGATCCCAGGGTCCAGTCAAGGTCTGCCACTGAATTAAGGGAACAGATGGAGTGGCTCAAGCTAGAGGAGAATTTTTTTTTTTTTTTTCCTACTTCACCCATATATTTTCACACGCATCCCTAACTCGTGCTTAACCCTTTCTCCTCTCGGGCGGCACGTAAGCCGAAAAACATGAACACCGACTGACTTTGCTGTGCTACTTCTGCACAGGACCTCTAGGCTGCACCCAGATACGCCGCTGGACTCGGGCAGCCCCACTGCGGTTCGAGGCTCTGACCTTCCCATTATCACTTTCAGAACAGCTTCCTACGGACAAACCTGCGGGCTCCCATTCTCCTCGTCAGGTCTGTAAAGGAGCGATGACATCCGAACTAGGTACGGTTTAGGCATGGTTTTCACTCCTCCCTCTTCCCTCTGCAGATCTGACAGGTACGTGTGGGAGTTCCCACGCTTCGTGACGCTGCATGTTGGCAGCCGTTGGCCACTACTTGGAAGTGGAACTGTCAATCTGAATTCTTTTAAGTTTAGCAATATTTCAAAATTAACGTTACTGACAAAGCAAGCCCTGGTATACATAAACTCCTAAAACTGTATTTCTTAAGTCCCAATTTAACTATCTCAAGTGTCTCTGCCCACAAGAAAGAAATGACACCACTCAGTGATTAAAAATGTACACCTTGTAAGTGTTTTATTTTCCTTAAATTGAGTTTTATTTTTCCCGTTAATACTAGATCAAACTAAAAATCAAAGTTACAATTTGTCAGTTCAATAAGGGTCAGTTACCTGGCTGTGTCTGTGAGTTTTATCCACTGGCACTGAAAGACGGCAGGCACCCAGCCATCTCAGCAGCTTCGTTAGATATAATAGGAACCAACTCAGATTTACACTTTGGGTTTTTTGCTTGATCTTGGCATCCAGTGTGTCATAACTCCTCTGAAGAGGATAGTGTTCTTCAATCTGTGAATATCAGCGATATACAAAACCTCTTTTCGTCTTCTGTCAAGAGAGCGCAATCTTTCACAGCTGGAAACAGAACTCAGTTCTGCCAACAACCAGGTGAAGGTATCGGCCAGTGGTTACCTCACTGCATATCTGTCCCTCCGCAGGGAAGTCTGGCCATATAAACTGACAGATTCTGGTCGCAGAGCAAAGGAGGGGTTCCCGTCTCTTTCTCATATTCCCGTAACATCTGCTACTGGTCACCGTTACAGACTGGGGCTTTAATCTGATCCAGTATGGCTATTCCGATGCCCTATAACTGCTTTCATAAATTAAAGCCATAGCCTTTCCCCTCGCCGCTACTCTTGGTCACGCTGTTTAGTGTTTTTATAAAGCATAGCATGCAGTTATCTTAGAAATATACTATGCTGATGTACGTTATTGGAGACTAATTTTTGAATCTTTAGTCAGCTTGATGTCCTTTAAAAGGGGACACAATCTTCAGTCATATCAAGTTATTAATTGTCTCAAATTACTTTGCAGAATTACTTAGTAGTGAAAATTTGTTGAGCAATCGGAACCGGGTCTATCCACTGCACGTTATGGAAGGTCAGTACTCTGCATTGGCAATGGTCAGAGAACGCCGTCTTAGTTTTCTCAGCACTGCACATTGGTAAGGGGTTATTTACCTCTCGGGAAGTGTACTTCTTTGAAATGTGTTACCCACATGTAGTCCATTCTTGGACCGTACGTGCTCCCTCTGCCTGAAGCTAGCCATGAGCACGCGTACAATAAAAATGGACTCCATGTGGACAATTACTCAATGAAGAGAAGAAAGTTATTTGGGTTGCAAAGTCAAGGAGCGAAAAATTAGGAAACGCCAAATTTACTGTTGTCTGTGCAATGGTGACCTCAGAGGAGAAACGCATTATTTACTGTCACAGTGCAAGAAGTCTAATTCCCTTTCCCAAGCAAAAGAACAACCTCTATCTTCTAAACGTCTTCTTGCCAAGCGCTGAAAATACATGCAGCTCAGCCAGTGCCAGAAGTAGTATTCTGAAATTGCTATTGCAAAGTCAAAGGAAATAGCTTGTATCCTGTGGGGGCAGGGGGATAAAACCCCTGGAGTAACTTTCTCCCCCTCTCGCTTTAATTTATGTTGCCTCGATTTGCATTCTGTTGTTTTTCAAATGCATACGATTCATTTTATATGCTCTTTCCTTCCTTGCATCCTGCTTGCGTCATCTGGAGCACTCTATCCGCCGAGAAATAGGTTCTTTGGGAGGACAAGGAACTGGCCGCCCTTCCCTCAAAGTCCTACTGTCGCACTGCTCTCGGGAGCGAAGCCTTTTCCCAGCTCGGATGCAGTTTTTCCACACGTGATGTAGTTTCTTCCGCTCGGTAGTACCGGGTTTTTCCCCTCGCAATCTTTATTCTTTTTTTGTCAAAAACCTACCCAGGTTTAACGCCATTTCTATCCTGCCCTCCCTTTGCTCAGCTGTTTCCCTGCACTGTTTACTAGCCAAAATTTCATTTAGTCAACTTTTCTTCTCCCTCTATTCCCGTGCTGGGCAGTAGCCTCTTGGAGGTCTAATATTCTTTATGACAGCACCTACATATAGAAGTTAAGCTGCGTTTCTCGCTTACTCCCTGCCCACCGTGTGATAAACACAGTGTGAAACCTGAAGTCGGGGGTAGCATCTTCCTGGCTGCGTTGGGTTCCATCCACTTTTCTGGCAAGCTGGCTCATCTTGTATTATCTTTATCACACAATAGCACAGTCATATATATGTAATAGAGAGAAATATTGATCAGTTAGACTTCTTTTAGCGTAGCCTGAATTTTGTCATAAGGGCAACAAAAACAGACGTTCTTCATTTTAAAATGAATATACAAAGAGAGATTAAGTGATTAATGCAAAACTGTGGTTTATCATAAAAGCATAAAAAAATTTGAATTTTTGTTTTTAGTCATTTATTTTCTTGGATTTAGAAAAAGGTTTTATCAATAGCGGGTATTTTCAGAAATGAGCAATGCCCTCTTAATAAATAGGTGGGCACGATCGTCATTGTGCGCTGACACAACACACCCAATCCTTTGTGTGTACGTTGGCGGTGTAAACGGTGACATCCGTAGGGATGGCAACTCTCCGGCACCACTCCCTGGTTTATGGTCCCGGTCAAGGCGGCCGCAGGAACACGCTGGGCACGCAGCGGCACCTCTGCGTGAGCCACGGGCAGGAGAGGGAAGCCTGAGCTGCCGACGGGCTTTTGGATCACCATCCGCTCACATCACTCTCATTTGGGAAGACACTACGCCCCGCCAGCTCCTCCTGAGTGGAGCACAAGCTGAATTGAAGCAGGTAGTGCTTGGTTAAGGCACATTCCCCCAAAAGCCTGGCTGGTTTTGGCTTAAAGACAGCAAGAGAGGGACCGAGTGCAGAAGGGGCTGGTTCATTTGACAGATTTTTTCTGCTGGTCCCTCTTAGAAGCTGGACCTCATTTTTTAGTTGAATTTTTCTCACTTCGGCTTCCACTCACTTAAACTCATTTTGTATTTCTCTAATATGTAAAGGATGGCAAACACTCTTTTCTCGCCACGAAGGAACTAGTGTCATAAAATCAAGTTGCTTGTCAATCCCCTTGTCTTTTTTGAAAAATGATACAGATTGAACATCCTAAGTTTGTCATTGTGAGACATATTCTTGGTAATATTTTTACATGCCCATTTTAATTTTCCAGTATCTTTTTAAAAAGTGGACTGTAGAACTCACTGCAGTCTTCCATTATCAATATTCTCTCTACACATACGAAATCTGAGTAGCTTATTTCACCCCAAAGTTGTACTGGGAATGATGGTCATTTGGGTACTCATTTTGACTCCCAAAACCTTTTCTGCAGCCACTGTTTTCCAGTACATTCTGTCCTATGCTGGAAATAGGCCTTGTTTCTAGACTTTTCTTTTAAATCCTGCACATGTCAGTGCATTTGTATGGTGTAAGAAAACCAGCTTGTAGAGAGATGCTTAGCAACCGTGTAAAAATATCTCCAGTATGGATCTAGAGGAGGGATTTTTTTTCCCCCTGTAATTTAGGGCCTTTACTTAACGATTTAACAACTATCTGACTATCAGCTTTTAATTGGGTAATAAAAGGCCTTTGTTGTCACCTTGTGAGACTGTCAGTGGATGAAATAGGGCAACCCTAAGGTTAAAAAAAAAGGAAGAAGAAAGCAGAAGATCTAGAAGACCTCACCCTACTTACCGTGACTATCGCTGCTCAGGGACAGCTCACCGGAATGCACGGCTAAGATCGACAGACACTGGGTTTTTTTAACTCGCCGTATTTCCCGAGTGCTCCTGGGGATTGCCAAACAACTGAAGAAGGATCCAGCCCTGGGACGATGTTGTGTGTTCTCAGCTAGTATCGGGATCCAGCTAACGAAGGGAGCAATGTTTTTCCTAGTTATGTCTTTAAAGTACATTTATCGTGCAGCTTACACTCTGGCAGAAAAACCATTCCTAATCTGTTTTAAAACAAATAGATTGTGCACAGCTGTCCCTATATCCAAGGCAAAATGATGATTTAATGTTGATTAAGAGAGAAGGCCTTTGAAGTGAGCGAGGCAGGAGCCCGTAGTATGTCTTTAGTGATCATTATCAGTCTTTCCCTGAAGGGTGACTTGGTGCCAAAAGCGCTTTCCCCAAACTGGCTGAGGTGGATTCAGGAGCAAATGCTTTGTAAATTTAAAAAGACCTTCTCATTCGCAGGCCTCTGATGTCTTATTCCTTTAGCTGTATTAATGTCTGAGAATAAGCAGATGCAGCCTTTTTCACTGGTTAACTACAAAACGGGGCAAGCTCTGCTGCTGCGCGGCACCGTGGGCATTATGTATTCATCCCGAGGAGAGCAGCCGAGCGTGCGCCCTGCAGTACGAGCAAAGAGAAGTTGCTGGGTTGGGTTGTTTGCCTTTTTCGTACGGACAGCTGCTTTAGCAAAAGAAAAGAGCATTCGGACTTGGCTTTTTATAACGAAATACTTTTGTGAATCATTATGTAAAAATATGGAAAAAGCAATCGGGTTTTCTCGCTCGTTTGTCTCCCAGTTACATGCCAAACACCGGTCACAGCACACGTGTGCGTGTGTGGACCTACACATCGACACCGTGTGTTATACACGCATAGGCACAGGCGCTTACACTGCCCTCTCAAACGAAATGAGCGGTAAGTCATTCTTGTTTGCGTCCATCTATCCATCTGTCTACGGCTTGGTTAAAAAACGTCCCGGTGCCATCGACAGAGAGGAGCAATCCTGTGCTGTCTCACACTAACAGTTGTAAAGGATGTAATTCTCCTGGAGCTGAAGGCTTGATGGCAACTGAAAGGAGGCACCGGGCAAACTGTGTCTCCTTGTTTGACAATTACAATTTACAGTCATGTAGGAAAATGCTGATTTTGCCTCACAAAAAACAAAACAAAACAAAACCCCCAAAATCCAAAACCATCAATAATTTTCCGTGTAAACCTCTTTGCATCTGAAGTCACAGGAGTCTGCAGTTTTACAAACCCCACCAAAATCCATTGCGACCCATTTATTTCGTACCGTTCTATAAATAGTCACCATATACGCTCTCCCTGAACAGTGCTTCCTATCAAAGACTTCGTAGCTACTGTTTATAGCATCCCCCTTACTAACATACATTCTCAAATACCATAGTACTCGGGAAAAGCAAAAATATAACAATTTTAAGCATACAGTGCTCTTCTGTAAGTGTAACCAAGACACTTTTGTTTCCACTGCCGAGAAAGGAGGCTTTGCTATTGACTTCAGGGGGAGGGTGGGGAAGGAAACCGATCCTTTGATGGAGAAGGGTTTTGTATAATTGTCTGTAATTTAAAAATTATGTAAATGCTGTACTGTAAGAGCTGCCAGATTGACAATTCTGGGAATTTAAGTAGAGAGCAATAGCGTGGGTTTCTCAGCATTGCTCCATTATTGTGTTGCAAATCATGCCAGGAGGGAGATATGTCTTAAATATACATAACCAAGTGCAGAAGAGCACTTCTAGACCCATATTGTAAAATTTTAATTCTTCCTCAACCTCCTCCCTCCCAAATAACCAAAACCAGACAAGTTTTTGGCTGAAAATGTTTTGTTTAGGGGCATTTTCATGAAAAGTTGAAATTGTAAACCATTTGTCCATAGAAAAAGAGTTTTTATATGAAATTTTCAGCTAGCCATATTAACTTCAAGCCTTTTCTTCCTATAAACATAAAAATTAATCTCCCCCTATCTTTTTTTCTTTTTAATTTGGTTGATTTTTCAGCTTTAGTTCCTATTCTGTAACAAAAAACATCAAAACATGGAAAAATTTGCACGTTAAAACGATTTTCACTGTGTTTTTCAAAACAGCTATTCTGTTAAGGTCTGACTATTTCACGGCTAGGTGAAATCGGGTATGGATAATACACACAGCACCAAAACCTGCTTTGTGGCAATCTCCTGTGAAAACCACAATTGTGAATAGGACAGCTAAAGATTTCGGTGGGAGCAGAATCGCAATGAAAGGTCAAACGGTTCTCCAAGCCGACTTAATCCTTGACCTTGCTAAAACTGATGAAGGTAGTGATTAATCCCAATTATAGAGTTTGGTTTTGTGCCATATACGATATAAAATTTATTTAATGAAGTTTGTCTGGTAAATTATACTTAGATTTAGTTGCTGACTGATTAGCCAGCGTCTCTAGCAGGGTGTCATTATTAGATTTGGTAAAGATCTGTTTTAAATACTTATCCTTCTGGTTATGGAATGACAGCCTGTAAACATGTCATTCTAAAGGTTTTTTCCCTGAATCTTTTCTCACCGAAATATCAGGACTTTTTTAACAAGTCAGTGAAAACGTTGGTTTTGACATTTTCCATCACTTGCGTGTTTCTGTTTTGTTCCAGAGGGCAATAAAAATGAATGACCTGCAGCTTTGGGTTTTGTTTCTTTTCAAAAAAATGTGACACTCTGCAAAACATCCACAATTTGGGGAAAATCATTTCAAAAGATGTAAGTACCCCAGAACAACTTAGTTTTTCTACTTTACAGCTTGCTAGTAATTAAAGAAATTTTGAAAGGTTACGAAGCTGCAGTTTCAACATCAAGGAGAGGAAAGTATCTTATATAGGTCTAAGATCTAACTGGCGAAACATAACAGAAAGACCTCAAACAAAAATGTTTCAAGACATAAAAATGGGGAATCTGCAGACCCGATGCAGTTCTGCCAAAAGACCTGATCCTGCAAAAGCTGCGTTTGCTGTTTACTGCCTTGATGAATTCTCTAGCAGTTGTGGGCCCACTTATCATAGTAGTACACAAAATTAGTAGATGTTTAGTGGATTGGATCCTTAGCGTCCAAAGGTTTTTCTAAACTTATATTCAGACTCCCTGTGTAAGCTCACGTATAATTAATTGACTTTAGGCTATTATTTTGTCTTCCTGTCTGTGGCTGAAGATCTCCTCATTCTCAAATTTCACAGTTCTTGGCTTGCTTAAAAAAATCCACACATTAAAAATATTTATTTACAAAGTAGCTCCTCACAACAGTAAGAACAGTATAATCACACACAGTCAAGACCTGTTCACCTTATTTAAATACAGCCAAAAGAAGAAAATCTGTTCGCGCTTGAACTGCGAAAGAACTGGCAATTTTGGTCTCTAAGGAAAATATCTGAACAGACTATTGTAAATGGCATGGAGATCATCTCTGTGCTTTAAACCTTCTGACACTGTACTGTCCACTCTGAATGTTAACCTGAGTTGATGTTAATTTTTGAAATGCAAAAAATAAGTCAGTGTTTCTCCATCCATGACCAAAAAAGATACCCGTGTTCTTCTGAGACAATGCAGTTTCAAGACCCCAAGAATAGCCAACATTTGAAGGAATAAGGTTAATTAGATCAATTAATGGAAAAAGTGTATGATCCATTCTTTAATAAACTATTGGCCAATATAACCAGGCTGATAACAGGGTACCTCATAACCAGAGAATTAACTAGTTCTGAATTAACTAAGAATTAGCAGAGTGTGGAAAAGTCTGATTTTCACCCGAGACTTCAGTTTCTTCCAGAGAAGAGTGGCACTGTGGATAACGGGCATGCATTTAAACAGCAAAAGTAGACATTATTATGAATCCTAAAGAATTAGAATGAATGTGGAAGCACCATCAACAAAAACCCCAACAGCTGACATGACTGTACTGGGCTTGTAGAACTACGTAATGCAATTGGGAATTAAATGCCAAAGGACTGTGTGAGCCTCCTGAGAGAGGTGGAGCGCAGAATTTCACGAAAAATGGTCCTTCCTGTCCCATTCTCTGTTTCAGTCATCTTTATCTCCATTTTCTCTTTTTTCCAACTTTTGCTATTTATAGTGTCCTCAGGACACACCTTATTCACAGAATTTTAGTGGCGATTTTCCTGCTAACTAGAAAACTGCCTGAAGTGTCTTGAGATATTATGCTATTAATGTCTTTCATTATATCTGTGGTATTCAGAATAATAATAAATGTGGAAACATAAGCTGAAGTATATTGGTTACGAATCAGTTAAAGAAAATGAGCCAAAAATAACATCTGCACCAGCAAATCTGCACTGCTTAGCATACGGTTTTAATTTAAAAATATTTACTCCTAAATTTTGAGAGCTGTGAGAGGTTTTAGATGTGTGCTTCTCATTAAAAAGATGCTGGCAGATAGTGTAGGCCAAATATTGGCTCTGGAGAAAGAAAGGTTTGGAAAAGACCTAATATTAGGTCACATTGAACCATTGATTTTTTTGAAGTCTTCACTGAGTCCTAACAGAATTCACTTTAACAATTTTATGTTAATAATTGAAACTCTCACTCGACATTGTGTCAGGTAAATGTCTATGGTATTCGCTGGTACCTGGGCATCGTATAGTAATTAACTTGAGATAGACCAGTTTAGTTCTTTTGAAACGGTTTTAACAAAAATCAGTTGTTAAATGTTAAAACTATGTCCGTTAAATGCAGCGTTAAGTATTTGAGATTTTAGTTGCTAACACTGGCAAATAAGAACGACTCTTAATTTGCTTGACTGTGCCCACCCTTTCTAGAGGGGGACTGACTTCTGGCAGTCCCAAATGCTCGAAGCAACAGGGCTCCCTCGGAAGTGAAGGGGAGCGATGCAGTGCGCCTGCGTTGTCCCCACCGGCGGTGTGGGAGGGACATCGTGTGGGAACACGCAACTGCTCAGCTCTTCGCATCTGTTCGTCCAAACCCACAAACAGGAGTCTTTGTTGTAGGTTACAAGAATCGGCTTTGAAAGTGTCGCCTTGTGCTGTTGATGTCTCGACAAGAATCCATCTATTTACCGTTTGTTGCACCTCTTTCTGTCGTGAAGGATTTAGACCCTGAAAATTCATATGTGTATTTTCATGGTGGCCTCAGTCACTTCATGACTTAAAACCCTCTTCGATCTTCCAAGAGATTCAGCCAAGCAACCCAGCCTGAAATATCTCCTATTAGTTTTTCCCTTAATTTAAATGGCTACGTTAAAGCCACTTTTAATTTAAAGATTCCTTTAAAATATCTAACATTTGCATGCTGGGTTGTAGTCTGCCTGAATCACTATCCTTTTACTTTAAAATGACTTTTTAATTAAAAAAGAAAATACAGGAGAAGTAAAAACAAATTGACAATGCTATAAAAAGATTTTTATGTGATTGGGTAAATTTAAATATTCCTGCACTTAAACATTCCTAACTTACTGGTGATTTTCCTTCCCTTTTGTTGTATTTAATTTTTCTATAAATGGTTTGGATAAAAATTATTTTTAATTATCCAGTGATAAAAGCTGTCCAGCAACAGAAAAGTCTACATCTGCTTCAACGGCAGACATATAAAACCTGTGTGACAAACACGACCATTAAACAATCTGATTTTCTTGTTGGGAGGGTTTAATGCTGTTGGGTGTAGTATTAAAATGTAGAATTTGATAGTGCGTCTTAAAATTTTAATGATGTGTTCATGAATATAAAACATGCTTCCACCAGTGACTTTATGACTTCTCCTCTGCATAATTAGTGGTATCTGTTTTATGAGCTTACTGTTGTTGCCTTGATCCCATGAAAATGTGAAACCACTGTAATAATTTACACCATTCCAGAGCTTTAAAGATACAAGCTGGGATTTCTTCCCCTTTTCTCCTTCCATATTCCCTTGCTTTTAATACCAAAACAAAACTTTAAGTGGCCTTGGTGAAAGCTGGGCAAGGAAAAAAATTCAAGGACAAATTTAGTTTTAAACATTTGTCATGAGACTGTATTTGTTGCCTCAACTTAAATCTGCCTTGTTAGCTTCTGTTAGAGGATGAGACAACCTTCCTACCACAAAGCTGGTAAATTTAAGTGAATTCAGTCGTTCAGGAAGTTTGTTAAAACAAGTAAATGCATGTGCATTTCTGGTGTGCAAAAGAAAGCGTGGCTAACTTCCAGTGAGAAAAATAATTACCCAGACGATAATGATTCTGCGGTCACAACGGGCTAACTTCTGAACTACCCTTTGTTGGACACTCTCTCCCCATTCTTCCTCCTCCAGCCTTCAGCAAGCGCTGGACCCACACAAACAAAACGGCGTCTGGTTCGTGAGAGAGAACACGGCATTTTGCTTAGAAACTTGGACCGAATATTAGGCAAGAAGGACAGCAGTTTCTTCTTTGGTTCCACATCTGTAAATCAAGGCCGGTGCTGGTTAAAACAATGGTGGGCTATTGTGGCATTTTACAGGGATGACTAATTAATCTTCCTCCACTCCAAGAAGATAGCGAGGGTGGGAGCAATATCTGCAGACACATCTGCCAAAGAAGCACACATGCCCCTGGAGGTTGCTCAAAAGCAGAAAAGATGTCGTGTTCTATGCTTTGTGCAAGGGCCATCCACAGCCCCATTCTGCGCTTTTTCCCTTCAGAATTTAAACAAAATGAAAAAGAAAAGAATTGACCACCGTGAAGCAAAGACAAAGAGCTTCAACTTTCAGCCCAAAAGGTGGAGTTTCTAGGCAGTTATGTAAATGCCATTCAATAAACACACAAAAATGAATGCTGAAAATAGACAAAGCCTCTAGTGATGATTTGGTAACGCTATGGAGTACAGCACTGGAAACGAGCTGAGTTTCTCACCAGTTAAACAGCATCATTTTGCTATTCATCTAGGGAGAAGACGCACAGATAAAAAAATGTGGTCAGGGCAAATTACCCTTTCTGTGACACCTGTGTAAAGCACGCAAAAAATATTTTTTTTCCTGCCAATTGAATTTCCTTCTAAAGAACACTGTTTTGGTTGCGTGTATCATATCATCTTTGTCTGAGGGTTATAAACGGCGACTCGTCATTGTCATAGGGGCTGTCATAGGAGTAGCACTTCCTGTGGCACTCTCTATTATTCTCTGCAGTCATCCCTTTGATCGAGGTATGGGACATCCAGTGCCTGAAAAGAAATGTCATCCAGCCAGAAAACCTGGTCATGGAAAGGGTTTGGGCACGAGGGATCTGGTTTACCACACTCATGAGGCGACGTAGCATCATAAGCAGATGCAGTCAAAACATTCCATCATTTTGAAATCATGTTCCTTTGGAACTGTTTACTCAAAAAAACAAAAAAAAACAAAAAAAAACAAAAAAAAAAACCCAAGCAAACGACAAAACTTGATGTTCCAAATTTCATTATGATTTGGGATGAAAATACGTATCAGCATATCAGAATACCCCAAGGGACCAGAGCTTCACTGCTCACTCAGTCCTAATGCAAACAAGGATTCAGGTCCTGCTTATCTCAGCTCTTCCCGTTTGATAAACACCGAGCAGTCTCAGCTGAAAGATCCTTGTTCCTCGCTGCCTTTCAAAGTGTCTGCCACAGAAGGTCTTATCTCACCCTGCTTTTGCTCCCTGCAGCACGGCTGGGTAGGTGGAACTCGGATTTAAGTCAGCCCCTTTGCTATGGGGCTAAACCAGTTAAAGAGTTAAATTAATCTCGGTATTTGGCTCTCAAAAACAGTTCCAGTTTTGCACTCCCTATTTGAATTTTACTGGATTTTCTTCTGAAGAACATTTCTTTGTTGCTTACTTCAGTGGGAGGTTATCTCTTTCCTTTGAAGGTTATATTGTGATTGGCAGAGGGTCAGGAAACTTCAGTCACATTGGCCTGTTACGGAAATACTTTGAAACATAAATGTGAAAGACAAATGCTAAGTAAAGAGACTCCTTAATCAGCAACAGTTCCATAAGACTTCAGACCCAGTGAGGTATCCAGGAATGTTTTGTTTACACAGTTTATTAATACAGACATTTGGGAGCAATGGGAGATTTTTCTGTTGACTTTGATAGTCAAGCTTAAGATGTGTGCGAGGTTCACGCTCTGTTGGCAGGATGTTCACAAAACAACAGTCTGAAAAGCAAATACGCTCGGCGGCCGCTGTCAAGATTGCACGTAGCTTAGCAGCCTTTTGTCACTAGGCAGCGCTGGGCTCTCCTGAGCTTTGTCTCGCACCCACGCAACTCGCTAAAAGTGGCGCTCTATTCCTGTACGCCAGCGTCAACGAGATTAACGCCGTTCTGTTTGAAATACGCTCTCAGAACACAGAAGGGCTAGGATTCCTTATAGTCTAATACATAATAAGTTCTAGTTTGCTAATTTTACACTTCATTTCTATCTAAATATACTGAAAGGATATCCAAGACAGAAACTTCAGCTTTTGCTGGGGAATACCTGAGGAATGGGCCTTGCACTTTCTGATGTGTGGCTCCAAATGCAAAGTGGATAACAATATGAGAAGTGTTGTGAATACTCAAGCTGGCTGGGAGCCTCTTCGTTCTGGATACGTCTGTTTTACTCTCGCCGGCAGCAAAGGGGGCAGTGTGCAGTCGGCAGAAGGGCACACATCCCTGGGATTTACAGCTTGAGCTGTCCTCGCTGGAGTCCGTTGACCTTAAGAGCCGTGTTTGCAGGGAGCCCAATTAGCAGCTGGTTGTAACATACTGTACCATATGTGCTGGAGCGCTAAGGCACAAGTAGGAGCTTAAGGACGGAGGGTCAGCCTTTCCCGTCATTTGTATAAAAATGAATTTTCCCTCAGCATTTTAAAAGAAAAACGGTAGCAAACACATTAGAGTAGTGCAGCCCTTGTGGGAAATGGCAAGTTAAGCAGTGGCCCGTGTATTTCACTTTCAGTGGGTCAGAATCTCATCTAGTACTCCACGCGTCTCAACGTTCTGCGCTGTACCCCCACTGTCCCCCGCTGCCACAGGGCACACGCAGTCCCACCGTCCCTACCTGCTTGGAGATGTGCATCAACCTGGGACAGGGAGTGAAACCTCCATAGAGCACAGGTTCGGTCTCAAATTATGATTAATTCGACTGCAAAATGAGAAAAAGGTGTTCCTATTTTTTTCCTGGTTTCATCTACTTATGCTCTCAGCCCCAGCTCCAATTTATTGCCTGCTCAGCTGTGCCAACGTTTATATGGCTGTGCTCTATGTCGGATCAGTGCTGTGCTATAAAATGTTACAAAAGACCTCAAAAAAAAAAAAAAAATCAGCAGTGATTTTCCCTTTCACTGACTGTCACATTTTTCTTGTATTGGTTAACTGAACAATGGCTTTGGAAAACTACTCCTTATAAAACTCTCTCCGTTTCTTGTAGCTACATTCCCATTTCACACTTTTAGTTAGCGCCATGACTTATTTTTCTCATTGCACTCCACACTTTGGGGATTCTAATTAGAGGAATAACACACTGGTGAAATTTCAGCACTATTCACATGCAAAGTCACCATTTTTGGTGACTTTCTTTGCTTTAGGTGTATCTTTAAGCACGGAAGACTGAGGGAGGCATCCTGACCTGCTGCTCCCACTCGGAGAGCGGAGGTCTCTTGCCCCAGACAGGTCGGAGAGGGGGATGGTCGCGGTCAGTTGTGGACCCAGCTCCAGCCTCTGGCACCTCTGAGAGCTCAGCAACAGGCTGAGGTTTAACCCTAAATTTAATAGAGAAACATCTTATTCCACAGAACAGACTTTCAGACTTTTCCAGAAGTGACAAAAGGAATTTCTTTATGCCAAGCAAGCTTTTATAAGTTCCAAAAAGGAAAGTTTAGTACTTAAAAAAGCAAAGTAAAGTACTTAATACTTTCATACTAAACTTCAGTTCAGTTTATAGAGATAACCTATTTATGGTTGAAACCGCTAATGTGCTAATTCTTGCTCTGGTCCCCTTACCCTTTCCTCCCACTGTCTCAGCAGGTCATTAAGGTTCATTAATGCACAACATCTAGCAGCAGGGGACCGCCAGAGTGCATATAGCTCCATACCCGCGTGGCTGAGATCTGCCCCGTACGCCTGCATGGAGGACAAGGGCAAGAGATGAAACTTCTCATCCGAAATCTACGAAATTGGTTATATCTGCAGAGGGTTACACTGGCAAACAGGAATTTTCAGCACATTCTCAGGCCTTTCAGAGGGCAAGGAAATTTTGGGTGAGTCAAGCAAAGATTGTGGCCATTGGAGTGAAGTGAGGTGGCGGGTCCCTGCAGGAGCCGTGGTGCAGCACTGGGGCCCACAGCCTGAAAACCAGGCCTGGAGAGCCCAAATGGAGCCCGGCCTGCCAAAAGTCTGAAGGCAAGACCTGGGATGAAGGTGTAGAACCACAGAATCGTAGGATGGTTAGAGTTGGAAGGGACCTTAAAGATCATCTCGTTCCAACCCCCCTGCCAGGTCAGGCAGCACTGGCAGCCTGGGAACATTATATTCAAGTCAGTTTTGGTTTAAAATGTATTTTAATTGCTACTGCAACACAAACTCTATGGTGTTTGCAAGGTGGCCATACCTGGCTTTGCAGACCTAAATTCCAACACACCAATGCAAAACAGAGATCTCCTTTCACACACTGGTTAAAACCATGGAGAAGGCACCAATGCCAAAATGTATGTTAAAAATTGGGATTTGCAACACACGACAACCGACGGCTCCTATTAACACTGTAACCTTAGAGTGTACGGATAGAAGCGTTCTGATGAATCTGGCTCGAAGGCGTCTTTATCTTGTTACTCATCCCACGAAGGTCTTTCAACGCCGGGACGTTCAGCTCTTCCTCGTGAGCAAGTAGCCGCCGTTTGGCAGAAGCATCCTTGGAACCCCCACAGCCACCTGAGTTCAGCCCCTGGGTGTAAGAGCCCGGGGGGGTTCCTGCACCTCCACTCAGGGAGAAAACAGAGTCGCTGGCTGCACCCTGGCCGTATCCAGACGTCTCTTGACGTTCTGCCCAACCTTTGTCCTGTCCCTTGGCCTCTCTGCCTGAAAAAGTAGGAAAAACAATCTAACATACAGGAAAACCTAACACTGTATTTTGTTGCTTGTTCAAGATGTGTAATGTATATACATTATAGAGTAACATATATATACATATATAATAATATATATACACTACACTTACATACATACACACACTCGTATATACACATACACTTTTGGAGGAGTGGCTGCTTAAGTAAAACAGAGTGTACTTCTCTGCTTTATTCTATTTTTTTTTTCACATCACTGAAATAAGCAATTTCAATCATTGTCACTAACACTTCTGAACAAAACTTTGTGAATACCGTTATGAGGGATGACCCCAGCACTTACTGATGAACATAAAACATTGAAGTCTTCTGTATTTCACAATATGGCTGGAAAATACGTGGAGAACTCAATTCATCTGTTTCTCAGGTTTCGAAGCGACCGGCACTCAGAAGACAAACAGCAATAAGACTGGATTTCGTGTGTTCTTCGCAGAATTATCTCACTATATTTTCATTCATCTAAGCAGGTTAAAGTGGACTAGCCTGTCCTGGTCTCTACAGGAGGAAATAGTAAGCTGGTTTAAAGAAACAACTGACTCAACTCAGCTGTCTTAACACGATGGGACAAATTCTCCATCAGTTATACACATGCAACTTTTATCAGTTTCTGAGGAAGCATATGGCTCTAAGCACAGCTCTCATATTTTAATTGCTGCCAAACGCGTGCACACACACGCACACACACACACACAGTGCCGTCCCTTCCCCTAGTTCAAAGCTAGGAATGAGACGGTTTTGAGATTTCAAACATTGTCCTGCTCTGACTCAGGGCAAAAAGTTGAAATCTCATAAATTTTCATCAATGTGCATTCCAAAAAAAAGCTTGGCTTGAGTTAATTAAAATATTTTCGTACAATTTTTATTCTTTTTAGATATTGCTATTTGTCCTAAAATGAGGACAAATATATTTTTTAAAAAAGAGACATATTGATTATCCTTATTTTCCCTCACTTTTTTTTTTTTTTATTTTTAAAGACATACATCGAATTAGCACTTTTTAAAGTAGCTCTGTAGAAAATCTCCTGATCAGCTGTTACTCCTACGTTGGATCAAGCTTAAAACTCAGACCTGCTGTTTCTTGGCGTGGCGAGGACCAAAGGCAGCTCCTCCGTCAGCGCTGGGGACAGAGGAGGCTTCAGGGAGCAGAGCGACGACACGGGGCCGGGGAGGCTGCAGTCTGCTTCCCCTTCCCCATCCTGCCTCCCCTTCCCCATCCTGCCTCCTCTTCCCCATCCTGCCTCCCCTTCCCCATCCTGCCTCCCCTTCTCCATCCTGCCTGCTCTTCCCCATCCTGCCTCCTCTTCCCCACCCTGCTTCCCCTTCCCCATCCTGCCTCCTCTTCCCCATCCTGCCTCCCCTTACCCATCCTGCCTCCCCTTCCCCATCCTGCCTCCTCTTCCCGCAGAATCCTCAGCAGACTGCCTGGGTTTAATGCCTGAAGGTCAGCTCTGGATACTACAGATGTTTTGCTGACAAAAGGACTCCTATTGTGCCTATAACCTGCACTGGAAAATCTATTCCTTGGCCAGTGTAATTTATTCCAGCCCTTCACAGCTCACGCGTGTGGTTCCCAGGGACATACTTCTTTCTATCCGCTGAACAAAATTACGCAGGCAGAAATTTGTACTGCACGTATAATTGAAGTTTCCTGTCTTCGAGCACGAGAGGAATGAGAACTTGGAACCGCATTTGCGCGTTGCGTTATCAGCGCTGCTGCGTAATTACTGGCGCGTCTCTCGGCAGCAGCAGAATGCAAGCGGCTGATTTCCCGAAGCGAGGAGCGTCTCCGCTTGCTGCCGGCTGTGATGTGAGGAGGGGCCGAGCGGGGCTTTAGGGAGCCAGGCTGCTCAAACGCGCTACTGGCAGAGACGGCAGCACGTCACAGCTTCGCTGCCTTGGCTTTGCGTGGACCTCTCCGACAGAACCCTGGCAGAATGAGGACGGAGACTGTGGGGATGGTTCTCCTGCTTTTTCATCATGTTAGAAAGCCCTTTGGATCAGTTACGCTCATTTTATGTTGTTTTGCTGGTTTTTATTCTTTTGAGGAAATATAGGCTTGAGCAACAGAATCCGGGCTCTTCCACACCTCTTAAAATATGGCATTTAGAGAAGTTTCCAGTAAAGGAATGAGTGTTGTCAACTAGTTAGCACAAGCCATTGGAAAAATCCCTGAACTCCGTACAGGCAGAATAATTACACACAAATGCATTCGGGAATCCTACGGAAAATGTAGTCCAGTGACCTGGCATGGTTACAGCACAATTTAGCAAGTATGTTAGAACAAATTACTCCTTTTAACCATAAGCCATTCTGTTTCACGCTTTTAATGAAGGCCTGTGCCACACACTAGAATACTTCTCACCTCATTACTACTCATAAAAAGCAACGATCCATTCAAAGGCTCCCCATATCTCCCATATGAGATGTAAAAGAGCTCACTCTTTCTCAATCTGGCACAAAAGAGAAGAACGGCTTCTTTCTTCAGCCTTTGATGTTGATCATTAGGATGTTTACTAGATAAAAGAACTGAAAAATTTATCTGCCTAACTTCACTGCTGTCGTGCCTTAGCGTGCTGCCTCCCAGCCCCCGGCTCCCTATTTATAAATGTAAATCTCTTGTTGCTGTTTAGGGAAGGAAAAGGGTTTCAAGATTTCTCGTGAGCGATTATTTTGTTCTCTCTGTGTGTGTGTATACACATATTTGTATATAAAAAACTATATAACAGAAGGGAAAAAAGAATGAAGAGAGAGAAACATCCAGTGAACTTGAAGAATATAATAAGGCAGTAAACCAGAAACTATGAACTGAATGAAAATTAAATGAGACATGCTGTCTGATAAGCAAGTTAAAAAAAAATCAGGCCTGAATTTAAGCTGGTTATCACACCCCCCCACACCCCCCACACACACTCCATGTAGTTGTGTGTACCTGAAAATGCAAAGGCAAAGCTGCAAACAGCATTTTCTCAAGGAGGAATGCTTTTATTTGTTAACAGTAAGCCCATGTCTATCGCTTTATTTTGCTTTGGCGTGAAATAGTCCAGCAAAAGGCTTTATTCTGGCAACAATTGTACTATCTCAGTGTGTCTCAGCAAACCACGATGGAACAGATTCTGCACCGTCCAGCCCAGCACCACGATGCCCAGGGACCAGCTCGCAGGCACTGCAGGCAGCGACACAAGGTGGCCTGGGGTCTCCTCTGCCGACCTGCCGGGATCTAACCCACCCCCCAAAACAGGGGGGCAACGGCGAGGGGCGAGTGGGATGCTTAGGTGTGCTGTTCTGTTTCTACCACTGGAGATGACCCAACCTCAAATCCACCATCACAATCCCTCGTTGAATTCCCCTCTAGTTCAGTCCAAGGGACCCGGGTTGTTTTACGAGTTTTTAATTAGTAAGGCTTTTCTTCTTTGAATTATGTCCACTGAACCAAATCAGAACCACAAGCTTTAGAATTTCAGATAACAAATGTGAGAAGCTGAAATACCGAGGTGAAGCTGAAACGGCAAGGTGGGACATCTCTTACCCGCAGGGTGTAGCCATAGCCAGCTACTCTGTGCATCTTACTGAGGCACACGGAAGCAAAAGGGTTCGTCTCCACCAGCCGGGGAGGACCTAGCAGCACAGAAGACTAAGACCTGCCATTCCAGCGAGGCGAGCAGTTTGTTTAACCTGGAATCCTGCTCCAGCCAACGGTGTGTGATGCTTCAAAGAAACATGTAAGCTACCCCACAACCAGCAAAAGTAATACCCTGAGTAATAACCTGCCTGTAGGAAAGGTTTCCCTCCTAATCTCAAGCAGTTTGTTATGCCAGGAAGCTGGAGCATTTTAAATCCCCCGTATCTTATCCTCGGTAAGCATGGATGTTTTATTATCTGTATAAATGCCTAATCATATTTAAGTTCTGGAAAGCCTATCTTCAAAGTGTTGTAGCAGCATTAACCGGTCATTCCTTAAAAGGGGAGGTGGGTAATTACACTGTTGCCTTCTCTCCCTTTTCTTAAATACACAAAAAGTAAAGTACGAAACGCCTCAATTCTGTGCCCAAAGCCAAACAGTGAATGTAAAACCCGGAGTTAAAACACTGGAGTTCATGGTTCACAGTCCTCCATGCACGTGATAGGCCACAAAGTTCACATGTGTATTGTTCACATTTAACCAGGAAACGTGAGGACAATATTTTCTTTATAATTTTCTGCTTATTGACAACTTTAAAGCAATTTATTAAAAATATCATTTGGTAATGGCCAGACTACAGCACCTTGGCATCTCTCTCTCGAGGCAGCCCAGACAGGTTGCATTAACTCTGTGATGACTCTCCACAATTTTGGTGCAGGCAGCGTTATAAAAACCCCCAACAAATCATTACAAGGCGCACCGAGGAGGTACTGCCTTCGGTTGCATTTCTGTTTGGTGACCGTCGCAACGGGGCCTCGGGAGCTCAGAAACGCTGCAAACTACAATAATACAAAAATAAGCATGGAAAAGAAAAAGAATCCACTTAAAGTTTTTAACAGATATGCTCAACTCTTGTTTCTTCAATGCTTTTTCAGAAAAGAGTATTCAATCACCTATTGCAAAATCATAGGCGACGATACCAAACACCAAGAAACACTTAAGCCATACTGCTTCGAAATTAAACAGTTATTCTCCAGGCACTTCTTCAGAAACATGAACTTGGCTGTAAATATTTTGAACATTGTTTAGCTGCATTAAAGAAGTGGCAATACACTGGGAAGATCAGAAAAAAAAAGTACTTTTGCCAGCGGGTGACTTCTGGAATAACAACTGCAGCGCTCTGTTTTATTTGGAAGCTTAAATTAACGCACACGTACCTGGTTACAGACCTACGTATCTCAAAAAAAGAATCCTACCAGTGAGTAGTAAAGGGAAAGAGGAAGACCATATTGGCAGTAGACATGTTGACAGCGTTATTCAAATGTCTCGGTATCCTCCTGCATGCATAAATTTGGCTCTTGTTTATAAATACAATTCAGATATAATTCACAACTCCTGTTAACTTAACCTGTTGATTGTAAAATGTGTCCAAAGCATCAGAGAACAATTTGATCTGCCATAAATGCTTCTTGATACCAAACACAATCGTGGCATTTACATCTACAAGTGAAAATCTGCATTTATTTCATGATCTGGTGGTAGGAATGGCAAAGACACAAGCGGTATAAGCTTGAACCATTTCCAATCACGATTGTCGTTCACTGATAAAAGAAAAAAAATCCCCCAGAGCCAGTACAGCTATTGGCCAATGCTCCGCTCTGCTTTTGCTGTCCACCAGACTGCAATAAACTGTTAGATCAGGGTAGGCTGATGAAAAATGTATAGGGAAAAAAACCACCAAAAATTCCTTTTGAACTTTATCATAGCTGAGTTGCATAGGATCCTGAGAACAAGAACTTTTCATACTTGTTGTTTCAAAAACAGTACATTTAGGTCTCAGCCTATCTTTTTTACAGCTGACATGTGTATATTATTTTGTAACAAAGAAACCTGTCAGCTGTATTGGGCTGTTTATTACTTTGACAACTTGATTTTGACTTTTTCTGCATGATTTGCCAAGATTAGCTTTTATTTACAGGGTTTTATGTTCTAAGATGAGGTGAAAGTAAGAACAGCAAATATATCTTTTTCCCTGACATCTCCAATAATTTTACCTGGTCCAATGTTTGGATACATAGGGCTGCAGTAAAAACGCATGATTAGTACACTCCCCTGTGGATTATGAACAGAAAGCACGTGTTGGGCTTACACACAGCCTGTGATTTACTCACAGTCACATATAAAGGTATTTGCCCTGTCTCTCCAGTGTCTTTAGTGCCCTTTTCTCATTAAAGAAGACAGATACCAACAGATAATGAAACGAGCCTGTTCTGCAAAATACAGATCTGGCTTTTGAAACAAACAGACCGAACCGAGTACCCCAAGACAACTTTCAAAAGTGCTCTTGCAAGGGGAAAATGTGCTGTTTATTTGTGACCCTTGTTACACAAAATGTCACGGTGATGGATTTTGTAGTATCACATAAAAGTATTAGCATAAATAGTTCTGTAATCTGTTTTCAGGATAATGGGTTTGAGGTTCCATGCCTGGCATAAAGTGATAATTCACTGTATAACCATCAGCATGAAACGGATCTTAACAAAGGCTTGGTAGAAGCTCCAGATTCTGTAAAAATAGACAGAGTAAAATCAGGATTAACAACAGAAATGACTACATGATAACTATTCAATTCATCCCATCCTATAACAGTGTAAATGGCAGGGGTTCGTAACGAGTTTTGTTATTTTAAAGCACATGTGCTGAAATGACCTTTTGCGTCAGGTCCCTGTTCACCACAAAGCTGCTCGCTGGTACTCAGCACGCAGCAAACGGAACCACGCAGTGATTTGAACAAGCGCAGCTCTGCCTGAAATGCTCCTTTTAATGTGTTTCATCAAATTTCTGGATTTACTTTGGTCTTACAAGCTTTCCAGTTTGGCTGGCGGTGGGGAGGGTTTCCCGCGCAGCGGGCATGAGTACCTCAGTAGGTGGCACCCTCTCTCTGACTGGGAGGGGAACCGGTGCTCCCTCCTGCTGCTGGGGCTGCCCATGAGCTCCAGGCATGAAAAAATCAACCGGCAAACCACGTCAGCAAGGCTGTTGGGACTTCTCAGCAAAGGGGTTCTTCCTGTGGCTGGTGCCCGAAGGCACGTCCCGCACGTGATGTGCAAGCGCTGTGAGAAATCCTCACGTGGTCCACCAAGAGTCGATGGAGCTCAGTGGGACTGCTCACAGGGCTGGAAGTCAATCACAAGGATCAGACCCTGCTAGAGGCCCCTTTGGGGCTGAAAGTTATCTAATTATGGCTAAAAAGCACACAGGTTAGTACGTGTCGTGGTTTAACCCCAGTCGGAAGACAGGACCACGCAGCCGCTCGCTCACTCCCCCTGGTGGGATGGGGGAGAGAATCAGAAGAGTAAAAGTGGGGAAAACTTGTGGGCTGAGATAAAGACAGTTCAATAGGTCGAGCAAAAGCCACGCACACAAGCAAAACAACACAAGGAATCCATTCCCTGCTCCCCATGGACAGGCGGGTGTCCAGCCATCCCCAGGAAAGCCGGGCTCCATCACGCCTAACGGTGACTTGGGAAGACAAACGCCATCACTCCCAACGTCCCCCCTTCCTTCCTCTTCCCCAGCTTTATATACTGAGCATGACGTCCCATCACATGGAATGTCCCTGTGGTCAGCTGGGGTCAGCGGTGCCGGCTGTGTCCCCTCCCAGCTCCTTGTGCCCCCCCAGCCCATCGCTGGTGGGGTGGGGAGAGGAGCAGAAAAGGCCNCCCCTTCCTTCCTCTTCCCCAGCTTTATATACTGAGCGTGACGTCCCATGGCATGGAATGTCCCTGTGGTCAGCTGGGGTCAGCGGTGCCGGCTGTGTCCCCTCCCAGCTCCTTGTGCCCCCCCAGCCCATCGCTGGTGGGGTGGGGTGAGGAGCAGAAAAGGCCTTGAGTGCCCAGCAACAACCAAACCCACCAGTGCGCTACCCACAGTGTTCCCATCCCAAACCCAAACCACCGCACTGCACCGGCTGCTAGCAAGGAAGTCGACTCCATCCCAGCCGAGACCATGACGGCACGACATACGTACTGCGACCAGGATTTAGGGCTTATTCAGTTAAACTGCTCTGCTCTTTAAAGACTGCTCAGTGCTGCAGGTTGAAGAAGATGGTAATGCATCAGCTCGTTTGCTGCCTTCAACTGGATTATTCAGACAGTTAGGGTTTACTCATGATCAAAGGAAGGCTTCTACTGATCAGTGGATTACTGAAGATTTGAAATTAGAATCTCTTTAAGCAAATATATTTTTAGAAATAAAATAGATTTGCAATTTGTTATCGTTTGTTTCTACTGATTTCATTTTTATTGCACTCTACACATACCAGTCACAGGTTTTTTATCTGGGACGCTACACAGCTAATGCCTTCCTGACAGAGGCATATAAAATAATCCATAGTTTGTGATCATCTGGTTTTAGTAGCAAGTGCCATGACAGAGTGTATGTAAGGTGAGCACATTTTCAAAATAAAAAAGGGGCACTTTTGTGGCAGTGTTTTCTACAGTCATGAAATACTCGAGTGCTCTGTATTCTGGCTTCTTTCTTTGATCTGCTCTGCTTGGGTCAGAAAAGCTTCACCTGGAGCAGATCAAAGAAAGCCTGAGCAATGCCTCTTCCTTCTGAACCTCTCTCTCCTTCGCTTCCCTCTGCTCTATGGCGCTGGAAATCGCAAAAAGAAGGGAAATCCAGGGATCCCTCCCCCGCAGGCCACATCTCCTCCAGTCTCAAGTGCAGAGTTTTGGTCAGAGAGGACCATCAGGCCCCCAGGCTCGCTCCCCTTGCGGTGGCTCAGCCGGTTGTGGTGGGCTTGCGGTGCCAAGGGATGCGCGCGTTCCCTGCGCCGAGGGCTCTGCATCGTTAGACACGGCGCGATGAACTTCAGCAAAGCAATTGAGTTGGGTGGGACCGCTCACAGGCATAAAACTAGGCACGTGGAGTGATGGGTGGGAAACAGGAATATAGCAAATACGTAATGTCTGTGCAAAGGTGCAGCTGATACGAACACGGGGCAAAAAGAAGGGACGGAGGTGGGGGGTTGCCATCATTCAGAAAACAACCCTCAAACAAAAAATAAATTATGGGAATGAAAATGTGAAACTTGAAATTTTAAGCAATTTGAAAAGGCTCAGATATCAGAGAAGCTTAAAAACCCAGTGCTGTATCTATGAAATAGACAGTCATATCTGGTTATTTTAGGAAAAAGCAAAAAAAAGAAAAATATAATTAATAAAATACTATGAATTTTTCCAATGGTGTAATGAAACAGCCTAAGTAACCTTAGGGATTTTCTAGTTGAAATGTTCTAGCAGAATTTTTTTCAGTGATGCCCAGTGATAGGACAAGAGGTAATGGGCACAAACTTGACCATAGGAAGTTCCACCTAAACATGAGGAGGAACTTCTTTCCTTTGAGGGTGGCAGAGCACTGGAAGAGGCTGCCCAGAGAGGTGGTGGAGTCTCCCACTCTGGAGACATTCCAAACCCGCCTGGACGTGATCCTCTGCAACCTGTTGTAGGTGACCCTGCTCTGGCAGTGGGGTTGGACTGGATGATCTCCAGAGGTCCCTGCCAACCCCTGTGATTCTGTGAAATCAAATTAAATATATTTTGGAAAGGAGAGGAGAATACAAAAATCTTCAAGCAAAAAAAATTGTATTTTAGTGATTATTACAAGTAAAATGGCTAGAAGACAATAGATTTACTAAAAAAAATCCTTTCTGGAAAATATGTTAAATAGTATGTTAAAACATGATAAAAACAACCATGCTGACATATTGCTATGTTTGCTATTTTAACTGCCAAATAAAATAGAAATTTATTCAAAAGAAAAAAAAAAAAAAAGCAATACTATCGGAGTGCTTCTGGTCTGTGAAAACCATAGAAAATTTTGTAAAACTACTTTAAAATGGCTTTGCTGCAGTGAGCTATCTGATAGCTTGCCTGCTGGTGACAGATACCAGGTATGTCCTGCTGACATTCCCCCGGCTCCACGGGAGCATCCGTGCGATACGGCAACAGGGGGCAGATGTGGGTGCTGGGCCAGCAGCGACGCAGTTAACCTGGGGAGAGGGGAGTCGTCTGCAGGAATGGGAACTGCCAAAAGGTTTGCCACAAGTTTAGAGAGGGGAATGCAAAGAAGCGGACCTTGCTTTAGCTCAGCTGGTGGTGAAGGCGGGCTTGCTTTATGCTGGCAATTGATTGCATTTCTGGGCGTCTTTGCGAAGCATCCTCCAATGCTTCATACGTACAAATCATATAAAACTCTGATTTAAAGTTACTTTGTCTTCCTTGTACATTAAATTTCAAGCTTCCCAATACATACACATTCTAGGAATCCTCCCAGTGTTATGCGTTGAAGTCACTGGACCAAAGTTTGCTCCTGTTTGTACTGGGAAGCTCCATTGTGCCCAAACCCACAATTTGGTACATCCTACTTCAGGAGCCATTTAGTCTGAACGGATCTGGCAAGATTAAGCCTCATTAAGGTGGGAGCTTTGAAACGGCTGTCAGGAATACACAGACTGCAAGTACAGGAGTGAAATTGCATGCTCCGTAGTGATGTAAAAGCCATTCCCAAATGTTTCATTTTTAAAAATAATGTGGACATCTCTGCCCTGGGAGGCTTAGACTTATTTTGAAGGCAGCAGATCAGGCAGGCGGTACCTGGGCTGCTAGTGATGATTTCTGTAAAGCTGATGGTTCAGCCTCCACTTTTCCTGGAGAGCTTTATTCTGGTTCCAGCATCCCTTTGCCTGCAGGGGATGGAGGAGGTAACGCTCTTTCCACGCCTGATCTGAAGTATGTTCAAGAACAAGCTCTGTACTCAAGCCTGCCTAAAAGATGAGCTAGGTGAGACACTTGAAAATACTGGGAACAGTACCTACGTAAGGGAACTCAGGCTCACTTCTACTGTAGAAGTCCCTAGGACTCTCTAGTACAATATGAACTTTTTTCTCCAGGCCGAGAGTAGTTCCTTTTCTCTAGGAGTCATTTCAAAGGACATAAACTGCAATATTTCTTAGAATAAATTTTAATAAACAATATTGTGACATCTGTGGAAAATGCACCACTGACATGAAATTTCATTTCCATGTAAGAAATAATATTTATATCAAGGTATGAATGGATTATTTTGACTCTGAGTAAAAACCTAGTAAGACAGAGACAGAGAGAGAAGGGCTGTTCTATAATGATCTCTCAAAAACATTTCCACAGCAATAATTTTGTCACAAATCTCTCGTTCATTTATTTCCTCTCCTGAAATGCAAAGTTTACTGCTCCACTCGCTTCTTACAGTTCAAGAATGGTTTCAGCTGTTCTAATGATACCATTTAAAGGCCCCAGGAAGATCTGGCTTACCCCCAATATTAATATCCTTTATCCAAGTATGATAGAGAGAGAGCAGATGTCTGAACACTCTTAAAATGGATCTGCAAACCTAACAGTAGGGAATATGCCTTACCTACGTGTATTCAATTCAACTTTCTATTCACACAACTGGAAATTGTGAGATAACTCGTGACTCTGTTGTTACCTCAGGACTATAAAACTCCACACATTTCTGGTACAGAAACGCTGTTCTCATTGCACCAAGCAGCCAGTGCATAAAATACTTGAGCATTACAGAGAAAAGGGATGCGATCCAGAAGACCTCCCTGCCAGGGAAGACTGTCTCATCCTGGTCCATAGTTATGCTCCTTCTCGCTCTGTTTGATTTCATCAGTTTTGCAATTCCAGGTCTCCAGTGGCCCAAGCTTGCCTGGAAATTATCAGGCTGCTCTCGAGACAAAAGAGGGATGGGGGCTTGAACCTCCTCAGCCTTGGGATGGACGGCAATGCAGCTCTGCCTCTTGGCAAGGGCTCTAACCACTCAGCTGAAGCTATCAGAAGCATTTGGGTACCTTCTTTGACCCTTGCTTAGGGTGGCTCAGTTTTCTAAACTTTAATGATTGGCAAGTAAAGGCATGAAATAACTTCTTCCAGAAGCCAAAACGCAAGTTGCTTCTTGGACATTTCCCCTTGCCTGCCTCCGGCCCTGGTTTAGCTGCACGCTCTGAGCAGTTATGGCCATATCGACATCCTTTCATGAATTTGGAATAAGGAACCTTCTTCTTACACCTTTCGAGCAGCCCACAAGTTTTATATACAGCACAGTGACACTGCTCCCTCAGAAGGGTATCATGAGCTAAAGCTCATGGGGACATTTATGATCCTTTAAGGACTCATGGGGACCTGAGAACGCACTCATGAAACCTGCATGTGTTTTCTGAGAAGAAAACTTCAAAGATGATTTTTGCAGTTCCTCTTGGCAGGTAACTGGCATGTCACCAGGCAATTAAGGTCTCACTGTGTTGTTGTCACACATTAAAGTAAGTGGTATAGTTCAATGGTACTGCAACAATTCGGACACTCAGTTGGGCTCTGGGACCCTCAGCCCAGGAGAAACATGGACCTGTTGGAGCAGGTCCAGAGGAGGCCACGAAGATGATCAGAGGGCTGGAGCCCCTCTGCTGTGAGGACAGGCTGAGAGAGTTGGGGGTGTTCAGCCTGGAGAAGAGAAGGCTCTGGGGAGACCTCAGAGCCCCTTCCAGGCCCTAAAGGGGCTCCAGGAAAGCTGGGGAGGGACTCTGGATCAGGGAGTGGAGCCAGAGGATGAGGGGGAACGGTTTTAAACTGAAAGAGGGCAGATTTAGATGAGATATTAGGAAGAAATTGTTGACTGTGAGGGTGGTGAGACACTGGCCCAGGCTGCCCAGAGAAGCTGTGGCTGCCCCATCCCTGGAGGTGTTCAAGGCCAGGTTGGACGGGGCTTGGAGCAACCTGGTCTAGTGGGAGGTGTCCCTGCCCATGATTCCCATGATTCTATGCGCGGATTCAGATTCTGAGGAGCCTCAGCTCAGCCTGGCTCAATTTGGGCTTCAGGTTTTGCGGCTGACTGATGGAAGGAGGCAAGCAGGGGCTCGCAGCGTTTCCAGCCTTAACTACCCATGAGCGCAGAGACTACCTTTGATTCCCGGTGTGGGTCTACTGCTGCCATTGTGTATTATACAATAAACTGTTTACATAGCAGCCTTTTGTTACAGGTTTTAAATCTTCTCGGGCTGCCAGTGTGGGGCGGAGGCTGCCAGCTGGCAGACAGAGAGGTGCTTGTGCTCCAACTGTTGGAGGTAATTAACAGCCCCAACCGTCAGAAGGTGACAGCCGGCAGAAAGTTCCTGCCCTGGGGTCACAGCTGGATTCCGGCAACTTGCTCCTTGATTTACCAGTAAAACTAATAACATAAGTAATATCGGTATTAAATTATCAAACAAGGGGGACTGAGCCCACGTTATATTTTCTATCCCCAGTTTAACTGGAAAAGAAAATTAGCATTAATATTTTGAAGCAAATAAGTAAGATTAACTCACTTTGCAGGGAAAAAAAATCCCCAGAAACTAGTCCACTAAAATTTTGGTGGACATAAGTGTTAGGATGATTGCAGAACGTAATACTGTTGGGTTGACATTTTCCTGAAATTGTAGAAAATTAAACTAATATCTAGTATTAATAATCTGGGCAATGATTATCAGCCACAAACTTTTAATTTAAGTGCTATACTCAAAATGTCGCATTAGATATATATTTGCTGCAAATAATTGGCTATGAATGGAAATGCAGAAATTGTTAATTTTGCTGAAATAATTACTTATTTCTTTTTAAAAATATTGTTAATCCATCAGAGCATTGAAGCATATGCTTAGCTTCAGCTTTAACCGAGAGCATAAATACAGTGGAGTCAGCAAGTCATAAGTGCTCCTTTTTTTATCTGGAAGCCAAAACATTAATTCTTGGCGCTTTTAGTCCATGGCAGTAAAAAGGCTACATATTTGGTCAATTGAAAGTTAGGACAAAATTGAAGTTAGTATTTGTGGATCTTTGTCCTTTGAAATTATAACATCTGATGACAATGACACTCCCAATGCAGTTAATACTGCTTATGATTTGAGGCATTTTCCCCACTGGAGTTTCATCTCATAATGTTAAATATACGTGTTCGTAACCTTGAGGTTCTTCAGGATGGACCAAAGAACTTCCTGTCCTCTGCTCTACCTGTGGCGGCGCAAGAAATCCAGGCTCTGCCAGACCCGCAGGGCTCTTAAGCAGAAGAGCTTAGAGAGGTTTACAGCTTTTGCCCTACATAAACTCTGACATTTTTTTCGAAGGGACAGATGTCACAGGAATGTCTCATAGAAGTTGCAATTCGATAATATGCATTCCTAAATTTCTCCATTTAATGAGCTCTTACCCAACGTGCCAGGGTTTTCTGTTCTGGGGAACCAAGACGGTAGAGCACAAGAGCCCCAAGGCCACAGACCATTGCATTATGAAGAAACCAGAACAAAGTTGTTAAAAAATACTATAGAACTAATCTAAATTCAAAAAGAGGGGTTTTGGCAATGATTTTCTTGACAACAGTGCTTGTTGGCCAAGAAGCTGTTCTTTTTGCAGAAAACAATTCCTTTCATTTTCACCGGCCTGATACGGTGAGAGGACTTTTTATATCTGTGTGTCTTTTATCTTTATGATATCCTACAACTATCTTCATCTACTGTAAGGTGGTGTAAAGCGGCTTCTGGGAAGCTACAATGATTGATGTCAGCTGAACATTTGGCTGAGATGTTAATTCGTAAAGAACTGTCAGTCACAGGAAATAAAATTTCTTCAGCTGTCTACTGGCTGCTATAGTGGTTTATTCTGTGATCCCAGGAAGCTTTAAGGTATTTTCCTATATCCATGAATGATAACCAGTAAAGCAGCGCGGTGATATTTTCCTACAGTACCTTCACGCACGCACATTTGACAACTAACTTCTAGTTGCGCTGTCCCTTTTCACCCAAACCTTGATGTGTGAATAACGATGAATTAGGCTCTTCCTATCTACGAAGCGCTTTGATATGCGAGAGAAGTAAGTAACACTAGTAATTAAAATTTCCAAAGTCATACACATTCTAAGTAGTAATGGTGAATCAGAAACAAGCAGAAACTTCAGAAGTGACCAGAAATGCTAGCAGACAGTGCACATTAGAGTAGACAAAAAGAGAAGCTGTTGTATGTCTGTGTGTAAATTGTGAGTCTACTGTGCTCAGGAGTCCTCCAGAGTCCTTCTCCACTGTACAGACTGGAAGGCACGACAGCTCCCTCTTTGCCAGGGTGGGTTTTCCTGTGCTTGCTCAGGTGGTCTTCCAGTCTGAGGTCTAGCCATTGCCAAGGCTACCGTCTCAGCCCAGGGATAGGGATGGGCACCCAAACCCCAGCCTTCAAGGTACCTGTAGAAAGCTCCTGAGCCTGTGCTGGGATCCAACCAAACATGTGCTCCATGGGCAACCATCCATCCTCAATGCACGAGTTTCTTGAGAAGCACTCCACACTTCTCTTAACTTTCAGGAGGATGGTGAACAGGGAAGGATTTTGCGACACTTCAGAGCATTGCCTTTCTTCAAAAAGCGCATGTTGCTGTAGATCAGCCCTGAATTCTTAGGGCCATTGTAAGACCACTTCTGCAAGTTTTACTGGCATTTATAACCATGTCATGTTTCAATACAATTTTTTTAAGACCTGATTCCACACCCTTTTAACTTAATGAGAGATTTCCCATTGATAGAAATGGGAACAAGACCTAACCTTAAGGGAATATTAACCAGCCAAAAGAAAAATTCAATCTGGGTAATGTTAGCTCATAAATAAGTTCTCAGCCCATGTGTTCATCCATTCTACAAAGCTTTGAGAAAAACCGTTAGGCAACTTTCATTTCCAACTTTGCAATCCAGCTTGTGCAGTATACTTCAAGGAGAAAAATGATCATGAAAAAAATGGAAGAAAATTAAGGATTTGAAAATTAAATTAAAAAAAATAAATAACTTACAGGGAACAATACTTAGAAAGTCTGAATTGACAGTAATTTCCCTTCATCTGGAGAAAGAAACGTCACCCTGCAAGTGCACTCTTCAGTCCACACAGGAGCCTTTACAGAGAAACACAGAGTAACCCACTAACAGTAACAGGAGAGATGCTTATAGTCCAAGAAGCCAATAAATAAATGTAAGAGGCCCTTTTTAGTTCATTCAAACTAAAAAAGGCTAAAAAGCTGAAAACAGAAAATAGTTAAAGTTTGTTACAAAAACTACTTCAAGTAGGTCAATAATACCTAATCTCTAAGGTTTTCCGCCATCTTCCATTCATTCATAGAATCATAGAATCACCCAGGTTGGAAGGGACCTTTAAGATCATTGAGTCCAACCATCAACCTAACACTGCCAAAACCACTCCTAAACCATGTCCCTCAGCACCACATCTTTTAAATACCTCCAGGGATGGTGACTCCACCACTTCCCTGGGCAGCCTGTTCCAATGCTTGACAACCNGACCTGGCATTTGGCCTTGTTGAATCTCACACCATTGGCCTCGGCCCATTGATCCAGCCTGTCCAGATCCCTCTGTAGGGTCATCCTACCCTCAAGCAGATAAACACTCCCACCTAACTTGGTGTCATCTGCAAACTTACTGAGGGTGCACTCGATCCCCTTGTCCAGGTTGTTGATAAAGACATTAAACAGAATCGGCCCCAGTACTCGGTCCTGGGGAACACCGCTTGTGACCTGCTGCCAACTGGCTTTAACTCCATTCACCACCACTCTTTGAACCCGGCCTTCCAGCCAGTTTTTCACCCAGTGAAGAGCACGCTTGTCCAAGCTGTGAGCAGCCAGTTTCTCCAGCAGAATGCTGTGGGAAACAGTGTCGACGGTTTTTCTAATCCAGTTTTTCACCCAGTGAAGAGCACGCTTGTCCAAGCTGTGAGCAGCCAGTTTCTCCAGCAGAATGCTGTGGGAAACAGTGTCGACGGTTTTTCTAATGTCCAGGTAGACAACGTCCACAGCCTTTCCCTCATCCACCCAGCGGGTCACCTTGTCATAGGAGGAGATCAGGTTAGTCAAGCAGGACCTGCCTTTCATGAACCCATGCTGACTGGGCCTGATCACCTGGTTGTCCTGCATGTGCCACGTAATGGCACTCAAGATGATCTGCTCCATAACCTTCTCCAGCACCAAGGTCAGACTGACAGGCCTGTGGTTCCCTGAGTCCTCCTTCTGACAAGTTAAAATTTTACTTTCTAAATTATCCTAGCCCAATTTTTTTTTTTTTTTTTTGGCAGAAATATTCTCTGTGACATATACTTTAGCTGAAGTATTCTTCCCTATTTCCTGAAAACAATTTTAGCAATTCATATTGCTGCCAGTTTTCATGTTTATGTTCTTCCCCTTCCACCACTCCTTTTCCCTCCATCCTGGTGCACCCTTTGGTAGAGCAATGTCACACAACTCTATAGGCAACAGATGTCACATGATATAAATTAAGCCCATTGAATATTATGTCCTTGATATTACCTGCATCCTACATCTGCTGCAGTCGTGACTCCTGCTTTCCCGCACTGCCCTGGGGCTCGGGCAGCTGACTCCAGAACTTGCCCTCACAAACGAGTGTCACCCAGTGGCTCTGAGCAGGTGGCTCTTTGCCCAGCAGCTAAATTTTGTAAGCAACGAATCAGCCTGCTAGTCGACAGGGGTGAAAAACCAACAGTACTGTTAGCAGTGGGCAAAACGTTTAATCCTCACTTGAGTCACAGTTCATGAAAAGCAGCTCTCTGAGGTTACGTGAGTTCTGTGATTAGCATTGACAACAACAGCGTAAAGCCTCAGGCTGCAGTGAGTTGTACAGGACTTCATACAGGTATTGAAGTGGTGGAGTAATCCTAGAATCATTAGAAATTAGGGAATCTGCACAGGTCAAGGTTCTGGAGCACTGGGAAAAGACAAATGGGATGCTTATTCCCAAAAGTGGGGAAAGGGAGAGTCAAGGAACCATGGAAGAGCTAGCCTGATTTCAGACCATTGAAAAATAAACAACACATCTATTTCTAAGCACTTAAAATATTAAGCAGTGATAAGTAACAGCCAAAAATGATGTACTGTATCTTCACTTCATTGAAACAGTCAATACTGGTTTGCATATAGAGTAACCTCATTGGGAAAAAAAAAAAAAAAAAAAGCCAGAAAATAACTTTTCTACCTGACACTACTGTTACGAGGGTGCAGAAGAGACTGGAAAACAGCATGTTGAAAGGCTGTATCAACTAGAGTTCTACTGAAATCTGTCTTGAGTCTGGTAGCATGCAGTCATTTCATTAATGCCTTGGGTGGTACAACAGGCAGTAAGTTTATTAAATTCGTATATGATACCACGCTGGGAGGAGTGCAAACATTTCGGAGGACAAGGTCAGAATTCAAAATAAGCAAGACAAATGGGAGAAAGAAGCTATAATAAATAGAAAGCAATTCAATCAAGACAAATAAAACATTTAAGCAGGAACAATCAGCTTCACGAATACTGTATGAGAAATGACTTGCCTAGATAACAGTCCTACAGAAAAGGATCTGGATGCTAAAGTGTATCACACGAGTCAAAAGTGTCTTAATGTTTCAATAAAGCAAATATCACAATCGGAAGTATGAAAACAAGAGCTGTATGTAGAACACCTGGTTTTGCAATTGCTCTATCAAGATTGGACAAGGTTCAGCAAAGATCGAAAAAATGATCAGAGGTCAAGAAAATGTGGATTTCAAGGAGCAGCTACAATGGATTATTTCAGAGAAGAAAAGTCTGAGAAGAGATGTGACATAGCTATGTAAAAGATTACTGCAAAGAAAAAAGCTATTAAATTACTCTTTATGTCTACTATAGGAAGGAAATTAAGTAATGGGGTTAATTTGCAGCAAGGCTGTTTGGGTTGGAATTTTCCCCCTATTATCTCTCCGTAAGGGTACTGGAGTAGACAGTGAAATAGATTACACAAGGAGGTTGTGGGATGGGATCTTCATTTCTGGAGTTTTAAAAGACTAGGCGAGGCCAGCTTCTGTTGGGAATGCTTTAGTTCTAGTTTATTTTTAGGAATAGCTTGGAGGCCAGACTAGATGACCTCTGAGGGTCTCTCCTAGCTTCACTTTTTATGAAAGTGTGCCTGTTACCTGAAGTGTTGAATACGTATAGTAAATGTATTTCTTGTGAGATGCACAATTTACTGTGTGGATTTCAAATCAAAACAAGCAGTCATGTGAATTCCTACTGGAATTACAAGCGCTGTGTAAGAGTAAATTACGCATAGTCCTGGCTTACTAAAAGGGATTGCTCATCCAAAGAGCTTGAACCCCGTACAATGTGAAAAAGGCAACCAGAATAAATTTATAGGGCCAAGTCGTAACCCCATCCCAGTCAGGAGCAGAACTGTCATTGATTTCAGAGGGATTTCAGACTTGGAGAGTCCTTTTTTCTTGAGATCTGGCATTACACGATGCAAAATATCTCACAAGTCCATTGTTATTAAACTGATGTGTGTAAATATTCCACTTTAATATCTTGTTGTCAGATTGTCATTTGGTGGAATTCAATATGGCCAGTTTAACAAAACAAAATGCTACTAGTCAAGTAAACCTATCTGCAAGAAATTTTTATGAAGAAGTCTGAAATCTGAATTCCCGATCGCCTTTATTTCTTTACAAAGTTGTATAAATGAGGAAATAGCACCAAAGACCTATTAGTAGTAGCTATTTCCTAATTGCAGTGGGAAGCATCCTGCATGTTTAAATAAATATTGTTAACTCTGACCTCTTGGTTTGCCAGGACTGATAAGGCAATTGTTTGACCTATATGAAGCACATACAGTATGCATGGACTGAAAGCAGCAGGAAAACAGGAAACAATAAATCAGAAATTAGAGCACTGATTGTTGCAGCTAATTACATCAGACTTCTGCTTAATTTCTCACTCTGTCATTCTAACCTGATTTTCTTGCCAACAGACTTTGCAAATTGCTGGTGTCACGTACGTACAGCAAATAATAATCTTTAGTTACTATGATTGACAAATGAATGAGAAGGAGAACATAGTTTATTATGGAAGAATGAACTGTGACACACACCAGATACCTGCTCAGATGCTTTTTTAATTCACTTACCTAGATATGCTGCATGATACATTTTGCCAGGACCACAGGTTTTGGCATCACAACAGCATAATTGAGTTTGTGGCATGGTTTGATAATGCGGGACAAAGAAGGAAAAATGAGGCTACAAACGGAGAAAAATGGCATAGATTGATTTCCACAGCAAGAGAGATAAAGTGGTAATGAGAAAATGTAAATCAATTCTGAAAATAATATGCTTAGAATTAGGCATATTAATCAGCTTGTTGTTTAATCTTGACATTATTGTCCTCTTACTGTACATCAGATAACTTGGTGTCCTTATTAGTGTCTCTTTTTACATTACTCCACTTTCAAACTATACTATCTTTCTTTGTCCTGTTTTGTCACTGCCATCAGCATCCTCAGCTGGCATAAATTAGCACAGCTTCCTTGAAGTTGGTGGAACTGTATCAGACATTTTCCAGCAGCTGGGAATCTTTGGTAGACCATAAACTATTAATTTTTAAGTGACTAAATGATGATTTGGCCCTTCTGATCCAAGTAAAAGTCATTACCGCTCTTGTTGATACACCGTCTTTCTGTAAGATGTACGCTTTTCTTTAGACCAGCAGGTTGCTGACGTTGTTTTGAGAGGTCAGGCCACTCCGGGACACTCACGTGTAGTCGACGATGGGGAGAGCTGCAGTTTTCACTTTCCTCGATGTCTGTTAGGTTCCCATCAGCATGAAGTCAAGGCTAGTAGAGCCAAACAGGCACGCTGGGGAAGTACCAGAAGAATTAACATTATATCATCATTGCCTTTAACAGGCTGTGCTTGCGTATTATGTGTTCTGAAACTGCCCATATGATTTACCAAAGCAACATCTGGGGGAAAAAAAAAATAACCTCCAGCCCAATGTGATGTTTTATTCATGCGGTATACCCATTTATCATAACCCTCTAATGTTATTTCGAGTATTACAAATTATTTTCTCCACAACTGTTGTCATGACTGCTTCGTCCTTTTCCTTTGGGATTTTTATTTGTAACTTTGTAAAGACCAAGCCCTAGAAATCAACCAAGAGACCAACACGCTGACGTTTCCAGCTGTGCGTTTCCAGAGGTCTTCCATTCTCTTCCCAGAGGGCCACCACATCACCTCAACTGACTGCCACGGTGCCAGCAGGTCATACTGGTCTGCAGTGTTGGTCAGGCTGTGGGACTTCCTGAGTGTCTCTTCTTCCTTGCCTGGGAATCATACCACTCTCCTTCCTCCCAGATTTCCTGTACTACAGCAATGGTGGCAGGCCCATTGAGTGCTCTCTTCAGGAGTCAATTTCTGGACAATTGTACATTCATTAATCATTGTGTACCACTTTATGTGTTGCTATATGCAATTACAGATTTAAATGTTCAAGTTGGGTTTTGAGTTATATTAAATTGTTATAGTTTATAATCCTCAAATCTTTATTCTTCCAAAACATAACACATTTGTTTAGCCTTTTCTGCCTACCCTCCAACTGAACAGTTTATTCAGATTACGGTTTTACTGGGACAGCTTCATTTTCTCTGTCCCTCTGCCTCATTTCTACCTTTTCTCTTGATGAGTTGGTGCTCATTTAAAACTGGAAACAAAAAGCAAACCTTATGCCTGAGATACTGACAGACGGCTATGTATGCAAACGTCAGATTAAGTATGATATTTAATAGGCGTTAAGCTTTTCTGGCAAGACTTTTGCTTTAGCTCTAACGATAAGGCAACATTCTTCCAACAGCCTTACGGCTGCAGACAGAGCCACGGCACGGCAGCACAGCCCAGCTCGCCGCTGACCATGTGGGACACGTTACAGCTCTGCAGGATACCGGGATACAGTTGGGAATGCTGAGGTGCCCATGGCTCTTCCAGCAGTGTCCGCACCAAGCCAGGGAGTGGCTCCAGCTAGCAGCCCAACAACCGTAGGAGATACCAAGAGTGTAGAAGCAGCCCTGTAAAAATTCCAGTTACTTTCTGATTTCCCTCACGTTATCTTGTCGAATTCCTGGCCTTGTTTTGGAGGCAGCCGGTTCATCCATCTCCATATAGAAGACAAGCGCAGTCTTGTTTGTAGCATTGTTATCAAAGAGTAACGCACGGATAAAGCAAACAAACAAACCCTAATCCGAAGCTATTTTAACTGCAGCGTGAGAGCTCGGCAACCTGCTGATTGCCTCTCTGTATGCAGGACAGCTGATGGGACCACTGATGTCTTTGGAGCGTATTCTTAAAACTACATGATACAGCCACGATTTTATTTTGTCACTGGGTGGGTCCATATCACCTCTCTGTTGGTGCTGCTGGGTCCCCGTTGAAGAACCTTTAAGTACAGCACGATCCTGTTCAATATTTTGACATCAAAGGAAGATACAGAGTGACCAAACTTTGAGAAAAAAGAGAGCCTTCTTATAACGAAGTGTCATTGCGTAGTTTAAGACATAAATAGGGGAAAAGCTTTTAAACTGACTACACAGAAGTATAGACATCACATGTATCGTTATCTTTCTCTAGAATAAAATAAACTTGCAGAATACAGCAGGAATCCACTTTATTTTTTTTCCTCACAGCCATAAGAATAGTTTTCTTTTGAAAACTGATTCAGGAACAAGTTGCTTTTCAAAACTAAAAAATGGCTGAAAACTGAGGAATTCATACCTTTGCTGTATTTTTCTGTTTGCTGTATGTCAACTCCCACCTGTTTGCCTCTTACTATAGATTTTGACCTTTAACATTAACACAAAAATCTGAAATCTGCCCCTCTGCATCAGACTCTGTACAGAAGTCCTATAACTAGACCACCCCTTCACAGGTAAGAAAAGCCATTAAACCCTGTGAATTTTCACAGTGGATAAGCCTGGATTAATTTGACCCAGGTGTTTGTCTAACACTGTGCATGGGAACATTCCCCGTGTCCCCTAGCTGTTTCTCCTGCGGTGGTCCAGCCCCAGCGCTCTCTGGACTCTAATCTAAAACATGCAAGAGTACCAGCTGGCGCAGGACTTTGTAGACAGATTTTTGTTATGCTGTTTGTGTCACTTTGATGTATTCTTTTGCTTTGCGCATGAATACATGCAGACGTAGGAGGAAAACATGAAGAGCCATGTGCTGGAATTAAGTTGCGAATGTCAGTCTCTTTTATTCAATTTTGCAAAAACTAATCCTTGATTCTACGCTACAAGGGAAGCGTCATTATAAGCAGTGCAAAAATTTAGAGGCAAATCTGCCGTCATTTACACCTATACAACCCTTGCTGAAGCGGGTCGGTTTGAGCAGACGGAAGAGAGGTCTGAATCTGGCCCGTTAGTCTTTATTTGCATGTTACACATTTAGGTTAACTTATACTTTATTTTAAAGACAAACAGGAAGATAAGCATTAACAGCTACGTAATTGGATGTTAAGTCAATATGCGTATGGATGTGAGAAACCCCAGTATTGTACCAAAAGCTGCCCATAATACAGGGTATTTTATAAAAAACTCCATTATTTCAGCACCTTTTATTAGACTGAAATAAGGAGAAGAGCAACCTTTGCCGTTAATTAATGGGTCAAAACATGAGTTGCCCCACATACCCCAAACCTGTGCAACTGAAGAACATTTCTAAAATTTACCATTGTTAAAATATAGTACATGACTAAAAGGAGCTCTCGCATGCCTAGCCCGTTGGAGACACAATTATATATTGGCAAGATCAAGAGATGTAAGATTGTGGGTAGCAAAATATTTCAAAAGGGAGAGATGAATCTTTAAGGTCTGATTATCCTCTCCCAGCACCGCAGAGTGGCAGCTAATAGAATTAGGCTGGTTTTAAACATGTATAACTGAATTGGGCCCCGTATAATCAAAAAAGTTGGCATATCACTGGCCAATTGTGTTCATATAAATAACCCAGTGAAAATCCAGGGATGCATCTGGGAACTCACATTGTAAGTGAGATCAGAATCAGGCCGTACCTAAAAATCAGAATTAGACATAAACTGAAAGAAAAACCCAATATTTTGAAGTGTCTACAACTGAGCTTACTACATCTGTCAGCTGCGTAGCTAAAAGGCTGCTTATATCCATTGGCAAAATTATGTATAATTCTGTAGCTGTCCTTGTCTTAGGACCGTTTGTGAAAGTGTAATACGAACCATCAAGACGCACATTTTGAGCTCAGTTTGACACCGTACCAACACGGATATAAATGGTCCAGATCAGAATTATTCAAAACCGTGAACAGAACTATCACAGTTGTCACAAACTCAAGCCGAGACTGTCAGAATGGTAAAATCGAACCACTAATTTTAAACACAAAGCTAGTAATCAAGCAGTGGGTAACATTTCACCTAGGCCAATTAATGATGAAAGCTGCAATTGCCTCTAGACTATTACATCTTTATTCATCAAATTCAAGTGTATCAAACTATTTACAAACACTGGAAAGAGCCAACCAGTCCGAACGGATTTCAGGTACTTCACAGATCAGCCTCTGACTTCACAGATTTGTTCAGTCCTATCTTTAAGCAGTTCTGAGGAGCCACTGTTTCAGGAAATATTTTGGGAAATTAATGAGTTTGTTTACATATTCTTGAGTTTCTTATAATTCAGCCTATTGCGAAGGAAAAACAAATCTTTTCTACCTGGTCTGAAATGCTAGTTCCTAGAAAGATTTGTATTCCAAATTTATACTATCCTTTAAGTGAGATGCCTCATCCTGCCTTCGAGATAAGATTCCAGGCATTGCTCAGATACTTGGGTATAATTTATTGTAGCCACACAAAAGTCAGATCTAAATCCTTTTGGACCACGATGCCACAAACCAGCAGTTCAAAGTTCAAAGAGGGAGGCCGACAGATGCAATTAAGTTATCACCGTTGGGATAACTGTAACCCTTGCTGTGCTTTTAGTGCTTCTGGGATCCTGAAGATTGTAAAAATTTAAAAAAAAAAAAAAAAAAAAAAAAAGCATTCTCCTCAACACTACCTATGTTTTCATTGCATAAATCACGGCAGTTGGAGTAAAATACATCCAGTGAATGATTTCCTGCCACTAAGGAAAAAAATCCAAAATCTTGTTTCCTGATGACTACAAACTTCTCTTGACAAACCTCCAGTGCCAAATGTGGTTTCCATTTACTGTTTTGGGATTTATTTGTCTATGCCAAAGTTCAGGTGTGCCAGCTCTTTGTAATAAGCCATTTGGATGAAAGCTTGGCTAGCTCAAAGGATTCTGATGTATTTTATTGCTGCCTTTTAAGATTATTGTTCAGAAATACCAACTCTAATTTTGAAATCAATTAGCCATGCAGTCTGATGAGGTGTTGGCCCAGCTCAGGTTCACACCCGCTGTCCGCAGATTATTGTTAAGTTGAGTCAGGTCCTTAGTGCTGTTCTGCGTTGCAGGCATCTGGTGTACACATGTTTGATGTCCTCACAAAATGACGCTGATGGCTTAAATGGCAAGGCTCTAATGAAGAAAGCCTAGCAAGTTTGCTGCTGTTTGCCAGCAAAACATGACTTTTACAGGGCTGTGTAAAAGTCTTTTTTCCCCTCGTTTAACTCTTCCATGTCAAGAGAATATAAATCTTCCCCGGAGAGCAGAGATTCAGCAAAGGTGACGAGAAGGGGACCTGAGGGTCCACTATCGGCATGCAGAAGGAAAATCCCTCTGGATCCTGCACCTTCCCGGCACTTGCGTGGCCGCACAGCCGCGTGCTGGGAAGCGCTGCCTCCAGAGGGAAGGGCATCTGCCTGCGCCGCCCACGAGCCCCCCGGAGGGCAACGATGCTGCAGAGCCAAAGAGAGAGGCACCCCAGCTCCTCCGGGGAGAGGGAGGTGAACGAATCCATCCGAAACGGCTTACACAACGTCTCACGGTAATGCAAGCAAAGGATGAGTGTCTGAGGTTATTTTCCGTTACATCTCTGCAGCCTAGGAAGTTTTTATGCAGTTTTTCCAGTTTTGTGCACAAGATCTAAGAATACGACCTCAGAGACATAAATATAAACTAAAAAAACCACCCTCTCTGATTGGGTCCTTTACCATGTACAAGGGAATTAAGTACATGTTCCCTTAGACGAAGGTTCCTTTGAAAATCAATTTTTCCTTCTTTTAATCAAAAAATGTTCCATCAAATTCACCAGGATGAGCAACTGAATATCAGTGATATCAGCCATACCAGAGGAAGAGTAATAGCAGGGATGTGTGATGAGTTATTGGGATCCATTATCATGCTAGTCTATCTCAAATGATAGATGCTAAACTACCGGTCTAATCATCTCAAAAGAATTTACAAGTATTGCATCGTGGCTTCAGAGTTGGAACCATTTATCAAAATCAGCCTTCCATTCAACCCATCTGCAACATTTTGGAGAATGTTAAGTACATGCAGCCTGAATTTGAGCCAACTTTCTTTTTTTTCAAAGTCAAAAGCATTTTATTTTTTGCTTACATTAACTCTCATGGTCATGGGGTCATTTAGAACCATTGTCCTCTATGCTAAATAGAACAAAAGAGGTAAATACAAACAATTAAACTCACTCAGAACAATCAGGTATGAAAATGTAGTTCTTACTTGGTCAAGGAGAAGAACCCAGCAGCTGAATTCTCTCTAAATAAAATACATACATACATACATATATATATATATATATATAACAAAAAGCATCTGAGGCTCCTGCCTGACTCATATCGTGACCTGCAGATCCAGAATAGACTCAGCGTTTACATTAGAAGTCAGGATCATAATTATAGAGTGGGTGTATTTTTCCTCTTCCAAGGTTTTTTTTGCTGTTTCGACACACCGCCAGCCTCATACGGTTTTGTACTGCTGTAGCCTGTCTTCAGGACCAATCTGAGCAATACCAATTTACAGCTCTGAAAACAACCATGTTTTCAGTATTCTCACAAGTTGTACTTTCATCCGACGATCTATTGTAATTGTATAAATACCACACTCCTAGCATGGAAATACGATGCAAGGCTATGCATTTTTATATTAATTCTCTATTAGTGCTTCTTTTACTCATATAAATGTGTGAAATTTTATGGTGGTGGCTTCAGATAACACGGTGGGAAATGGTTAAACAGGGCATTACGTGTATCTCTCTCATTTGCTGTTTTTTTATTTGATAGGACACTCCTTTATTCTTGTAAAAAGAGAGCTCGGACCGTGTTCAAACAAAGGTTTCAGAGTTTGAAGAGAGTAAGACTCAATCATCCAGTTCAAGCCTGATGCTCAACAGTCATGCTGAAGGAAAAAATCCTGTCTGTAGAGCACAGACGTGGCCATATGGAATATCAACATTCAACACACAGCAATTAGGTCCTTTCCTTCTGCAGTGTCCTCCTAAGAAGAATGGAAAAAGGTGGGGGAAGGGGATGACAAGAGGGAAATGGGGAAAAGGAAGAAAACCCCAGCAGAGTAAGAGGGAGACCTATTCTAGAGACCAGTTTAGGAGGATGGAATAAAAATCCATCAGAACTCATGTGAGAATTTGTCCTTTCCTTAAGTCCTTGACAATTAGGCACATCAGGAGAGTCATGGACCCTGACAGCGTAACAGCCACTCAAAGTCAACGCAAAGGTCTGTAGCCCCACATCCCGCCCCAGCAGTGCTCGTGCAGGGGTGTAAAACACAAGCACAGAACCACCCGGTGCAATCTCTCAGCTTCTAGCAACCACTGAGCACTTCCCGCCTGTTTAAAAGTCACTGATGGATCTGTCTTCCCAGAATTGATTTAGTATTGTTTGAATCCAAACACTTGTGTATTTTTGCCTTCCGTAGTGTTCTGCGGCCAACACCTCCGTACCATGGTACCCTGTCACCACCATTTAGTTATGTTAGAACTTACGCTTAGTTATGTTCAAAAGGCCTTCTGTTGGCACTGTTTTCGCAGGTTGAGTTCTTGTATGAAGACAAAGCAAATAGACATATTCACCTCTTCCACGTACTTCTGGATTTTGTGATAACTCCTCTATACAGAGTCTTTTCCTTTTGGTCATTATTCCTACAGTAGTTATTCCACACCTTTCATTGTCCCTTATCAGCCTTTATTCTTTTTCTGGTTCTGTTTTATAGTTGTGGTGATAGGATGAACAGGCTCTGTACACCAGATTCCTTTTTTAACATGGATCCCAAAGTTCTGGAAACCAGAGCCTGCAGATCAAAAGTCCGGGAAATCTTGCCTCCAGACCAGCCAGAGCTGGCATCGCTCTGGATACTGTAAACATATAGTTTTTCTTTAGTATCCTGGAAGGCATATTATGGGAAGTTATATTATCTGAAGTCCCGTAAAATTATAGGTGACTGAAGAGAAAAACGAACTTCTGCCAAAATTCCATTTCTTTTAAATGATTAATAAATTTCATTTTCGTTGGGGCCAAAAAGAAAGGTGTGTAAATAGGAGAAGTTTGGCTGCTCCTGTGTCAACGCTGGAATAGTTTAATCAGTTTAACTGGTTCTTGTTAGGTCTATCAAACACTGGGCTTTTTAATTAAGTTTATTAACAGGCTTTATTATTTTATTAGGAATGTACCCTATTCAATAGTGTTTGGTTACTTTATGTTTCATTTAAATCCATTTACTTTTTTGTTAGCTGGGCACGTGGTTCAGACGGTACGTAGCACCAGCATAACCGGCAGACTTATTGATTGTCTTATCATAATATTAATGCCAGTAGTGCAGGCCAAATTGCTTTGGTCGAAGCTGTTTGACATAACAGATATTATCCAATTACATAAGGCTTGAGGGTAAACTTTGGTAAAATTACAGAAAACCCATTATGATATTTCCTTCGAAGCATTTTTATACAGTTTGACGTCTGAAAACCATACGTGGGCTCAAACACATACCAGGGAGATCCCCACCTGACTGCCGCTGTCATGAGTTATTGCTTGGCTCATTAATATTTGAAGCCTGGAGTCTGCAAGCTTTAAAATATGTAGTGCACTGTGCGTATACCGGCGTATAATAATTTTGGGGTAAGTATTTCAGAGTACTTTAATGCACTTCAGCGGGAAAAAAATGTAATTTTTGTCATAGGAAATTTCCTTTTACTAATGAAAATAATTTCTTTGTAGTGAGTGGCTAAGTTCACTGGCCCCAAATTTCACAACAGAACTGGTCATGCCGTTAGGAAAGACAGATTCTAGGAGCCTTGCCCATCTATTAGCTGTTGGTATTTGAAGGAGATATGCCGGGAGATGGAAGGCGATCTCTCAAAGGGTTCATCCCATGCTTAGTGCTAAAGCCGGTTTCTGGATTGCCTGGGAGGAAAACACAACAAGGCAAACAAGGAGACTGAAGTTGCTCTTTCGCCAGAGCCCTGTTAATTCTGCTAGTCTGTAAAATGGAGTCTGATGTTTGGGCCACATCTCAGGGTGATCCTACTCTTGGCCACATAAATCTTGCTGGGTTTTTTTATCCCTGAGAATTCTGCTTCAGTGGGCTGCTGGTTCCCTTATTTCTGCCCGGCTTTTTTCTCTACGCTCTCACTCATTCCTTACTGTAATCTGGACTGCCTCAGGCACTATGTAGCCAGGTTTGATTTCTCAGCTTGCTGCTTGTTGCTTCCCGACCAAATACATTTTTCATGAGAAACATGACATTTTCAATCAGAATATTATTTTATTGATTTGGATATTTTTTCTAGTTTTGTTTTTGCTTTTTGAAACACTGAATGAACCGAACCACACAGACACCATCAGTACGCACCATGAAGTATTCCTGAAATGTTCTTATTCCTCTCTTTCATAACGGCTATTACCATTGGTGTTACTGGGCTGCTAACCGTTAACACAGTCGAGGACAGTAAAACATTTAATCTGCAAACCACTACCTCTTTCTTGAATTTTAGAACTGCCTTGTAAATAACTAATTGGGTTTCAGTAAAATTCTACCTGACTTCAGCTAGTTCCTGCAGCTCTTCAAGACTTGTGTGGCCCAACAGACAAGTCATTTCTGTCTGAGTAGAATAATAAGATAAATACCAGGCAGTAAGCATTAAAAGGAGAAAAGTGTGTGAAAAATTAAAATGAAAATTTATTTACGGCCCACCCTATATAAGCTTGACCTTACTCACATTGTAATCATTTCCAACCCCTCAATGACGTCAACCTGTACAAAGTTGAGCCTCATAAAAATAGAAAATGTGAAGGCTATGTGGCAATACATTGACAAGTTTTAATACCACCTCTTTCATAGCAAATGGCCAACATAGGTGCAGAACTGCTGGCTACTGGTGTGCGCTTACAAAAATGAGAGAAAAAAAAGGGCAAAACTCTACAGGTATAGAACACAGGTCACGACACACACATCGAAAAGTCATGACCTTCAATATTAAGGCAACAATTCTGTCCTTAACTCTCTATATGTTATGAACAACAGCAGCTAGAGTAAGGAACGCTGTGTCGCCATAAATTGAGAAGTCAGAAAGTATTGTTGCTTTGCCCCAACCTTAATGTTACGCAAATGCTGTTTTCTTGTGCCTTTAATACAATAAAGGACTAATTCCTCAGAAATCAAGGATATAAGTCACGTAAATGAAAACTTGTAAATTATGTCAGTAATCCATAACTCATACAACTGATTTGGAAACCAGAGCCTTATGGTTCAGAAAGAAGTAATTGCTTTATTAACTCCCATTTATCAGTATAAAACTGGCTAATTTAACTGACTGACTGATTTATATATTGATACTTTAAATTTAGCTCAACATCCTAATTTAATAAGGGGATCACATATGGATGTTTAAAAATATATTACTTTCTAGTTCGTTGATACTCTAAGCATGCCCTTATTAAGACAGATTATCTCCTTTCCCTTGTTCTTTTAAGAGAAGGACAAAACAAATTATATATCTCATTCATTCTACCTGACAGAAAGGCCATGTTTCCATATAACCCCCTCTCTAGTAATATATTGAATGCATGGCTAACCACATCATTCATTCTCTTTTTAACATCCATGATGTCATAATCTTTTGCAGCAGTAAGGGTGTATTCCTGCCTGCAGACTTTTGGAAATCACCGCAGGGAGTCAGACTACTGAAGCACAGTCAAGCAATAAATCTACCAGGTATACTTGAAACAAAAGTTGGAAAGAAAACTAAGATGGATTTATACACCTCTTGCTCTGATTCCTCAATAAGTAAGGTCTTGTGTACCTTTAGCCGATCCTAAATTATATGTTAAGAACTGGAGGGTTCTCAGTAACTTCCTTTAAATTGTAAAATCAGGGCAGGGGTCTGTTACTCACTTTAATTAAAATTATTGATATTGTCAACCATGATAATATGCTTCTCAAGGGAGAGGCACAGGTTAGGATCCTAATGAGCACAGGGTTTAGATATAGGTATTAAAAAACCTGTAGCTGTAACAATCGTAAGTTATAATCAATGTAAGCGAGATTAGAGAGAGTATGTGATGTACAACCATGACTGTGTAATACACAACCTAAAGGTAAAAGTGTGAGCATTTAGTGTCTTTAACTTTCAAAATTAGCACTCCTGTGAAATGCAGCATTACTAAGATGAAGCTGCGTGTGGATTAAAGTGGCTAGCTCTGTGCCAGTTTATGTTCTGGTAATTTCTTCAGGCTTATATTCATAGCAATTCAGGCAATTGCCCAGCCAAGTGCAGATTTCGCTGTTAATACCGAGGCTGGAGACTTCAGTACTACGTGGGATTTTGACGAAACTCCAAATAATAGCAAAGTAGGTCTAATATCAGGTAACAATTTGCGCTGAATTATGGCTTGAAATGTCTCATCTGTATTTCATGCTATCATCCAACAAGCAATTTTTTTTCCAGAACACCTCCTAAACATTGTGGTTCTTGGTTAAGAAATCAAAACATTTTTATTTCAGCCCTTCATTCTAGTGATTTGGGCTCAAGATGCTTCCTGACTTCAAACCTTAATAGCAGATGATTAGAGCAATGGGAAAATTCACTTTCTGAAGTCCAGCCAAGTTTTAAAAGAAATCTTTAAATTGATTTTGGAGCCTGTATTTTTTAATGTAAGCCAGAGTATGTGTTTTTGGTACTTAGAAATTATCAGAGTGCTGTTTTGCAGTACAGAAAACCTACCCCAATGCCAACACATCATAGGCCTGTCTCGGTGGTGATTCCAGTTTCACGTACCTGGACTTCATGTGCTTTACCTCTGCGGAAGCTGGAGGTAGACAGTACAACTACATACAAGAATTAAGCTTTCCATCTTTGACGTTTCATGACTACAGAGTCACCTGATCAGGGCGAGGGGAAAGAAATTGCAGCTTAGAATACTAAAAGTAAAACTCAGTCACCAGGGTTTAAAAACCATGTGTGCTCCATAGTATTTCTTCATCTTTGCAGCCTCGTAACGATAAAATCATATAATGTAGCTGAATTCATTATCTATTATATTACCTTACTCTTCCTCTTTCACTCTCTCCGTTTAACACAGCATTTATTCTTCCGAGCCATATGGCACACACGCAGTTCCCTAACATATGCTGTGCATCCTTGTTTGGTGAATGTGAAAAATAAATGTCTGATTAGAACCAGAAAGCCACTAATGAAACAAAGTGGTCATTATTCCTTATAAAATAATCACTGAAATGGGCTTCCTAATACTCTTCTCGAAGGGTATTTCCCCAGTAACAGTAGGCTGACTGCTGAGATGGACGGGTGATTGAGAAAGCTGAAAGATGTTCAAAAGGCTTAATGGTCAAGAAGGATACTGAAACTGGGGCTTTTGTTCTGAAGACAGCACATTGAGAGGAGTCTATAGTTTACCAGAAATCCATTTTCTTTCACTTTGTAACAACTCCTGATGTCTTCACATGCAAACGTACAGCGAAAGGAGAGTGCAGATCAACCAGAGGTAGATCTGCAGCAACAGTACTGGCTTCCGAGGGTTCTGAAAGCTCACGAGAAAAATGATGGTTCTGTCAGGTCACATCTCGTCAGCCAAAGTCTCGCTCCCATGCCAGTGGTGCACAGTTCAAAGTTGTCTTGGCGTCTCCCAGCACTCCCGGTGCCGCGGACTCATCCTCTGTCTACCAGGACTGAGCGACTGCCGGCAGCCGAAGAGTTTGTGGGGTCAGGGAGCACACGGCAGCGTTGCCCGTCAGGTATGCTCTCCCCAGAGCGGGGCACATTTTTCTCGCTTCCCTTGAAAAATTGTTTAAGGTCAAACCAACCCAGTTTGTGTCAAAGTTGATTTCTTGCATTATAATTTGCAGTAACTAAAGTTTGAAATAAAAGATATTTTGAAATTAAAACCCCAAAAGATTGCAATGAAGTTGAAATGAGACTATCACATTTTTCTTTTTATTTAATAATTTTTGTTAGAAACAACACATTTTCCCAGATTAAGAAAAAAAAGAAAGAAAATACCATCTCTGTAAGTTTTTTTAGAAAATAATCGACTCTGTTAACAACAATACAACAACAAATTGGCATATTATGTTTTTTCATGCTACTATTGCTTTAAAGCGCAGGGATTTTTTTCTCCATTTCTATTCTCAAAAAAGTCTAAGAATTGACCCATACAGACTTGCCATTCAATCATCCTGTTCAATTAACAGGACAACGTTGCCACAATTAGCAGCAAATCTGTCCAGGGAACTTCAGAACATTTTAGACTGTATGGGTCAACAGGATTTGCGGTCTGCTGTAGCAGCTTTGTTAAACTTGAAAACAACCTTTTTAAAATTAGTAATAGCCTTTGGTCCAATGAAAACATTGCTATGTGAAGCGAAACACAGGCAGTTATTTTCACTTGTTTTACAATGTTCTTGTAGATTACAATGTTATTCTAGATCTATTTCAAATGATGAGATACATTTTCTCTCCAGTCTTGCTGAATTCAAAAGAGAAGGAAATTTGCTGAAAAAATCTGCTCAGAGAAGATCCCTGTAGGTTAAACTTCTGCTCAGATGGATACTGCTTCAGACAGTAGTGCACACTTCAGAAAGTGTGAAACTGAGCCTTTTTTGTAAAGTCTTCATGACCCCAGGTGCTTTCATTACTTCTATGACCAAATTATGTCCTACACCTTCAAGCACGCCTGCTTTAATTCTCAGTGCAGAAGCAGGACCACAGTTTCTCTTTTCATCCACATCCTGATGCGTATTCCATTGAAATTAAACAAAGATGTCATTTGCTTCAGTGAGCTTTGGACGAGTCTTCAAAGGCATTTTTAAACATGGGAATACTATATATACCAATTGGCTTACTGGTTTAAAAAATGTACACGCTCTAAAAAATGTACCTGCTCAACTTGCAGAACCAAAGACATACATATGTTGCAGAAGAACCGCCCAGGAGAAAAAGGTAATCGCAGCTTTATGATATTTTCTAGCACAACTACAAGGACATACAGAGAAGAAGGAGGATCAGCAGGCTAAGGGTCTGCTTTAGGACTTAGAAGAGGTCAATTCAAGGTCTTGCTTTACCAGAGGCTTCCTATGTGATCTTATACCAGTCTGTCCTTCTGTGCTTCTGCCCTTCAGCAGAAAGAAAAGTATTTTTATATTTATAAAATGAAATGGATAAGCGTATTAAAAAAATTGTGGTGTGTTCTGATGGTGTGCTACAAGCAGCACACTGCTTGTATGTTACTTGGTGTAAACACAGGCAAAGAAAACTTCTACCTACCTCAGCCAACACCTTCTGGTACCAAAACACTCACCATCCCACAACCTGCATTGCCAGTGCCAAAGCTCTGGGAACCTTGTCTGGTTCTAGCTGCAGGACACCAGGAACAATAGTGGGAGGAAGGAGAACCTTCCCATCTCTTCTGGAGAAGCAGCAAGGCTGGCACCAGCTTTAAGTCCTAATTTCATCCTTTACCTTTCCTTGTACATCTGAGAGGGTCCAGAGAAGGGTCACAAAGATGATCCAAGGATTAGAGCACCTCTGCTACAAGGACAGGCTGTGAGAGTTGGGGTTGTTCGGCCTGGAGAAGAGAAGGCTCCAGGAAGACCTTATTGCAGCCTTCCAGTATCTGAAAGGGGCCTACAAGAAAGTTGGGGAGGGACTTTTTTCCAAGGGCATGTAGGGATAGGACGAGGGGTGATGGCTTCAAACTAGAAGAGCGGAGATTTAGATTAGATCTCAGGAGGAAATTTTTCACTCTGAGGGTGGTGAGACCCTGGCCCAGGTTGCCCAGAGAAGCTGTGGCTGCCCCATCCCTGGAGGTGTTCAAGGCCAGGTTGGACGGGGCTTGGAGCAACCTGGTCTAGTGGGAGGTGTCCCTGCCCATGGCAGGGGGGTTAGAACTAGATGGTCTTTAAAGTCTCTTCCACCCTAAACCATTGTATGATTCTATGATTCTATTTGCTGTGCCAGGAGTGGTAGGTCCCACAACATCCTCCTCCTTTGCATGGCAAGATTCAGTTTTTCCTACATTGCTGAGGAAGCCTTGAGACCTTTCAAGAATAACGCAACGTGGGAAGAAAATAATTTCTGACCTAATTCTCTTGTACATTTAAATCCCTGTTTGATGAAAAAAGTTGCAAACAATGAAATTCATATAAAATGTAGAATTAAGTGTCCCTTCTGTTATGATAGCAGGCATACAACAGTGAGGACATTTTAATGACATATTGGGATCCTCTACTACTGACTCCTTAAATATCAAGACTCATGTCACAAATGTGGGCTAGCACTAATATGTAGGTCTTAATTACATGAAGCAGGACAATACAATCCCAGTTTTACACAAATGAATGTTCCACTGGTAGCAATTTTGCTGTTGGTGCCTAATGCTAGGTATGTGCCTTCTTAGTATTTTCCTGAAACAGGGGTGAAGGAGGATTCAGTAAAAGCATTTAGAAAATACTGGCTGGGGTCCATACCTGCAACTAGACCTAGTGGTGACACATTTGACATAAAAATGAAATAGAAAAGCAGTTTTGGTAGCCAGGGTAAGATGTCACTCCTCCAGCTCCCCAGCTTGGACACGGTCCTCTTCTGATCTGTCCCTGGTCTTGGTCCTGAGCATTCACTGCTGGTCTGAGAAGGCTGCACCGTTGTGTTTCCTTAGCTGGGACAGGACCTCTTCTGGGCTGGCAAACTGAGAGTGCACAAGCTGAAGGAGAAATTAAATGTACAAGAGTACTCTAACTGCAAAACAATAATAAAGATGTGCACCACCACCGTCACCCTGTACGCCAGCACCGTAATTTCCTCTGTAAATTTAGCTATAGCAGAATGCAGTATAATTGGTATGAGTTAAATGCATTCAGAAGGCGTCTACCTCATCAGGTTCTCCAGAGAATTCAGTCACAGGGACGTTTTGTCTGCAACTCATAAGTAGCTGAGGGCATGAAGTGAATGACAAATTGCTCATTTCAGCCAACAGAGGGGCAAGTCTGACCACAAGCTTTTGCACCCAAGTAGCATCACATCAGAAAACCTCAGGTTCCCAAAATCCATTTTTGGTTGGAGATTCTTCAGAGTTTATTTGTCCCTTGTGTTTAGTTCTCTTGAATAGTCAGAGTAAACTTACTCATTAACTTACGTTTTTGTCCTAGCCTCATTACACATAAGAAGTTGAAACATATACCTCCTTGCAACAACCTTACAGTGAATTTTACTTGCTTTTTTGCACAGATATGGGGTGCTAGCATTCCTCATTTTGTATGTTAAGATATCGTAAGATAATTTTATAGAAGTATTCATGTATTGTGTTATATACAATAACGTTGGATTCTTGAGATAGAATCCAGGGTGCACCTTTTTCTTTTAGGTGTATGTTGATAATATATTGATGTTTGCACTAATTGCAACAGCCTAGCTTAGCTGAAGTTTTCACAAACGTACATGGAGGGGTAATCAACATTAGCCAGAAAACAATGATTTACTAAAGGAAAGAATCAGCCAAGGATACAGCATGTCCAGACACTGCAGACTACCCAAGTTATTTTCTTGCAATGCCAGCATATTCAAAATTGGTTTATTTTTTTATTTGGTCAATCTCAACACAATTTATTAGCCTTGAAATTCACCAGCAAAGAACTAACTCTCTAGACAGCCATTGAACAAGAAATGCAAGAAAAAATTAGTATCTAAAAAAGGTAATTAAATTATAAATTGGGAAAAAACCTCAAGCACAATCCCACATTTCCTATGCCGTCTTTTTTTTTTATGGCAACTCTAATATGTATATAGGTTGGCTTCTTTCCCTTTCCATTTAAATATAAAGAGCTCTCTGTCTTTTACACATGAGTCAACAGTTTCCAGCATGGAACTGTCTCTGATATATATAATGGCCAAATTTCTGTCTTTCAGCTTGAGCCATTCTGTCCCTGTTCCTCCCATGAAGACCTTGCGGGAGACCCTCCAGTGCTGTTGACGCTCCCCCTGCTGACAGCGTTCCATCAGGAAAATGCGTTGCAAGGGCTTGAGGGAACAGTGGCGAGAAGAAACCACTTTGAGGAAGTTCAAAGGAGAAGAAATAGAAACAGCAGAGGGAACCACGGGTGAAAAGAGATGGGTGAAGTCAGGGACCGCAGTGGCAAGAGATCCATAAACACCAACCCACATGCCCTAGGGGATCTGCTATTGAAGCCCGATCTTTCTAATCAGCAGAGTGGGAGGCTGCAAAAGTTGTGATGGTTTTGAAGTTTATCTTATTTGCATTTGCATTTTAAACATTTTTTTGGAAAGAACTTACAAGGAGAACAAGAATGTCTTTGCAGCAACGAAACTCCTGTGGGATAGGGGAGATCAAGATTACATCCCTTGCTATGTCAAGCAGATAAAGGACTGAAACTGGAGGCCAGATAAGTGTCCAAAGCAACAAGTTAGTAGTCATTTCCACAATGATGAGTTTTTATTCTGTCTTTTTTTAAATTGAAATAAAAAACTCACAGTTTTTGTTAACATTTATATCCTTTTACCTGCTGAAAATTGTGTCAGAATCATGTTTTCTCCCTCTCTTCACTCCTCTCCCACCCAAAAAAGAAAGTTTCACTGGAAAACCAGATGAGCTCATGAACCTTCAAGTCCTTTTTCTTCCTATCAAAATCTTTGAAAATGAAAGCTTTGAAAAGTCTGCTTTAGTGATTCACAAACAGGATGACACCTACCCTTCATCTGCTGTCATTAGTTCGAGGGGTAAAGGACTGTGTTACATTACTAAAGGAGTTCAGTGGTGCTGATTGAATTTCTTAAGGGTCAATTTCTATGGTCTTTTAAAAGCTTAAGAAATTACACAACATTCCCCCTTCTCCTACAGCATTCCCCTCACATCAAAGAAGCACAGCATCCCATCTCCACGGCTGCGTTGGTTATGGCGGAGTCCTCAACCGCGTGGACACTCTGTGCTCCTGCCTCACGCTGAGCTATTGTGTTTGCCCCCCAACAGAACCACAGTCACCAGCAAATAAAGCTGGTGGTGTCATATTAAAACTGTCAGCAAAGAGTGGAACACAATGCTTACTCTTGTTAAGCAAAGATGCCCTGGAAAATTGGGTTTTCTCCCCACTTTTGACATGGACTGTGGGCAAGTAAGCGCCTCAAAATTTTCACATGTGAACATTGTGCTTTTCTTATTTGATAGGTATATCAAAGGTGGGATTTCTCAACTAAACTTAGACGTTTGCACTCTAAATATTTATTTGGGGGCATAAATGACCCCCGATTTCTCTCCACTGACAATAAAGTGAATGTAAACACTCCTACCTCAGATACAGACGTTTATTTCTGTTGTGATTTCAACAGCAGGATCTGAATTTCAGGGGTGAACACTCTCAAACACAGCCGAAGCCACTCTCCAAACACAGCTGAAGCCAACGTCTCCGTATCATCCAGGCACAAGGCACTGCAGCGACACTCCAGTAGCCCAAGGATCTTGAGAGCGTTTGTAACTGCCACAAAAGGCCAAGCACACCAAAAAACTCAAACTGTGCACATTTTATGTTTGCAAACCAAAATTAGTTGACAGCATGGATATTGCTTATTTTCTAATAAATCATTTATAAATGATAAACAGAGTTGCTGTTAGCTATAAAATTAACGCACTCCACCCCGCATGTTGCATTCTTACCAGCGACATGCCTGTGCTCTGCGGTGTAATGTGGCGTGGAGACACACCAAATGTCTGTGTGGTGTATGAATCTCTTTTGGTCACGTGAGCTACCTTTGTTTTGCTGTTTCATAACTGCGGAAAGCTTTTTTTGCCCCCTTTTTTTTTTTTCATCTATAGCTAGAGGTATTAACCATGACCGAAAACTTTAAAACAGGAAATATTTTCAGTGAAAGTTGAGGCACAGCATGAGATGCGGTCAGGTTTTGATGAAGTTTCTTTGAAAATGGTCAAAATACAAGAGCTCCATCACCAAAGCAGCACCTGGTCCAGCCATGAGAGTCCTCGGTTCAGATCTAGGAGATCCTCGTTCAATGCCCTGCTCCAGCACAAGACAGGACCGAACAGCAACTTGAACCTGAGTCTTTCACATTCCAGCTAAATGCCCAGAAATCTTTGTTTTCCTGCCAGCTCTAATCTATGTGGAAAGAGACGAAGAGAGAGCACATTAACTACGTGTGTTTGCAATGAATGGTTTTATATATGGCAGTAAAACCGTGAGAGTTTTAGCTTAGACATACTTGACACAAACAATCTAGTTTTGCAAAACACGACTATTAGAAAAAGGGAGAAAAAATGGAGCTGTGTTGTTTTTACAGACCATTCCCCAAATTTAGCATTAAAAACCTTTGGTGGGAAAGGTAGAATCTGTCTTTTGCTGTCACAATACTCTGCTACCATCACTGAATTTTGTTTAGAATAATATGGCCCTAATGCCCCCATCTCCTGTAGAATTGCTCAGACTGGTAGTTGATTAGAGCGGGGAGAGGTGCCAGTATTATCTGTGTTAGTGCTCCAGAGGTCATCCTACACTAACAAGACCGCCCCAGTCAGGGGTGACAGAATCCAGCTGTTGCGCCTTCAGCTGAATGAGAAGAATCCACTTAATGCCAGGGATGTGTCTCAAAAGATTAACTATTCTAACTAGTTACTTTCCACCTCTGCAAAAGTGGCTGGCCCATCATTATTGTCCTCTTTTTAGCAGGGGCCTATGGTATACACGAAACCATTTACCTCTTTAACCTCATGAACCGTAAGGCACCAAACGCACATTATTTTAAACGGATAAAACAAAGTTTTAACTTCACTGATTTCTGCTTAAAAGCGATCTCCTGTACCTCTGCAACTGGAGGTAGTGCTCCGCTTCGAAGAACTACATATACGCATTTTTCCACGTTAAAGCCGTTTACTCGCCGTGCCGTGCTCCCCCCATTTAGCAGCGGTGAGTCCCAACACAACCGGTAAGAGGGATGGCAACGAGCACGGGTGCAGGCATTTCATAGCGCTGTACGACACGTTCCGAAAAGTTAACACCCTTAGGTGGAGCCTTCATATTTAAAAATCCTTTAAAAGCTCTAACATTACATATATTAACTACCGATGTTCTTTTCTATAGTCCTCCCCTAGTAGCCTGAAACTTTTTTCCTGACTAACGCTTTCTTATATGTTATTTTGCGGGCTTTTTTTTTTTTTCTCTTTGAAGGGGATGCAGGTCAACGCCGCTCTCGCTTCAAGCTGCTGGCTGGCTCGGCTGTCAGCATCCGTGGGGATGGCGGCCCCGCTCCGGGGCTACAGAGGGGTTGCATGGCCAGCAGAGGGTACCCGAGTTTTCCTATGACTTCACAGGCGCGAAGGAAAACATGCGTGAGGTCACCGTGTACCTATTGTTTTGTTCCATTTCCCACTGATGCTGATCGCTTTGGGTCGGGTTTTGGCAGGGTGACGGGGTTTTTTTGGTTCTGGAGTGTTACATTAGCCAGGACCCGTCTCCAATTTTCTTCCATTCAAATGATCTTGCCTAAGAAAAAAGAAAAGCCATTTTAAGCTCATTTTATAATTGAATGTTCTTTAAACTTGCAGAGGTTTTAATGGCATTAGAGCTCTTCCAAATTTTTAACACTATTTGCACTCTTTTAAATACTATGCTTTTAGAATGTTGACCAATGAAAAGGAGAAGAGATTTTCAAAGCTCAAAAGAAAATTTGTGAATCCCATCAGAAGTGAACCTGAGGATATGAGAAAAGCCTCTGTTTTTCAGTAGACATTATCATTTGCAAATTTATGGGAAGTCTTATTTCAGAAATAGGTTCTATTTCTTTTTATTTTTTATTTTGATTTTGCTGATCAAGCTGATGCTTAAGATATGAACCCAGCATAAATTGCTTGATTTATTGCCTGGTGTTAACAGCATTAAAGTGAGTGCAAAAACACAGAGATGCATTCTCTTCAGCTTGTTCCTGAAGTGAAATAAGCAGATAAAGCATGGTGGAAATGCCACAGGAAGGTTTTTCCAAGGTTTTGGGTTTTTTCCTGTTTATTACATTAAAAATCCAGATCTTGCCTACAAAGTCTTCCCCAGAACCAACTTTAGTGGCTGGAGATGGAGTGGGATTATGATACCACAAGAACCAAGGAAGTGAAATCTGAGCAAATAAGACAGGATGACATCTTCAGTTATCCAGTGATTTTAGTGACATAAGGGATTGTATCATCATGTAGTCTGAGTTCTTACATAACAGAAACCATGGAATTTCACCCTGTAATTCCTGTACTGTGTCCAATAAAAATATGGTTGAATTACAGCATACTATTTAGACAGGCATCTGGTCTTGATTTTAGGAGTCCGGGTAAAATGTTTGCTCCTAATATTCAGATAATTTTAAAATGGGATGGGTGCCTAATTCTCTCAGGCTTTTAATATTTTAGTTGCCTCTTTTAAAAATGGTTGCCATGATGGAACCATAACAACACACAACCAACTTCTACCTTAATGTTCCATACAATGGTTTTTATAGAAGGGGAAAACAACGGGCTTCTACTGAAGAGTTCTACTGTTTATTTAGGCATTATCTGAAGTCTTCAGCTTTCATTTATCCTTTCCAAATGCTATTTTTCATTAGGAGACATAAATAATAATTTCTTGCAGGTGTAAGTGGTTGACTGATGCAATGTGAAAAACAAAAGAAGGAATCCAAATCAGAAAAATACTCAAATATATCCTCAACATTTACAAGTGAAAAATTATTATTAAAAATAGATTAACAGAAGACTCTAAATTCTGCCTCTGAGGCACCGGTACTTTGGAAAACCTGGGGAACCAACGTTATTAAGCTCTGTACCAGGCCAGCCAGTTTTGCGGACAGTATCCAAATCCTGAACTAGAAAATCATATAGTGTGATTTCTCTTTCTCTACATACTTCCTCATGATGTTTCTGCAGCCTTTGGTGTAAATTCTTGAGACACTTTCCAGAGCTGTAGTTGACCACGTACATGTGGTCAACAAACAACATCTATGAAAACAATTTATCTTAACACCAAGGCTGGGAGAGGACAAGGAGATAGGCGAAGAGATCTAACAACCTTTCTTATCAGGCTGGACGACTTTGTGTTGAGAAGCATACGCTCACTCTGTGTGCTACAGAGTCATCTTTAAACACTACTCAGGTAGAGGAAAAACTTCTTCTGCTTACCATCCAGCTAGGGAACTCCTCGAGGCACGGTCTTTGTCAAGTGTCTCTTGTCTGTAGGTACAAAGAAGAGGACGATGCACGAGAGGTATTGCCATCAACTTTCCCATTTAACTTACACTTGGTCAGAGGTGCAAGGAAAGAACACATCTTAAACAAGAAAAGATCTGCAGCAACATACACTTGGAACATGAAAAGTGAAAGGGCTTTTTCCCGCTCCTGTTGTAACTGATGTCGAGGTGAAGGTACTGCTGGAGGGCTAACCAAAGCAGAGTGGATACCAGGGATACAAGGGACAGAGGCTACGGTTCAGTACCTATATAATTTGTTTGGACGCTGAAACACATGTCGTCCTCCGACTCTTCATCACCTTTTGCTGAGATGGCCTCATCCTCTTGCTCATCATGGCGTGATGGCCAAATTCCTGCCACCAAGCCTGCAGCCACCGTGCAGCCAGCGAAGGAGCAGGGGTAAGAGCTGGGGTGTGCTGCCACGCATACCTGCACCGAAGCTTGCCAGTCCACCTTCCAGATATGATCTGAAGGTGCCACCAAACTATAAGAGATCAAACATAAGCTTCCTAGAGGACCACAGGCGTCTCACAGAAAGGTAGCAGCACACACCTGGGGGGAACGAGGGAGGTGACAACGCCTGAAACAGCGTCGGATGTTTGTTTGCTGAACATGAGTCGGAGCCCTTCATCTCTTCTTTGTGCTTGAATTCTCCACCTACAACCACACATAACAAGGACATCCTATGACGAGAATAACCGTGCCAAAGAGTGGGAGATCCTCAGATCACGCAGTAATTGGACCCCTTAAGTCCCAATTTAGTTAGAAAGCAGCATGAGAGGAAAGAAAATGATGATTGTAGAGGAGACGAGCAGAGGAAACACAGGCAAGGTTTAGCTAAATTGTTGGAGTACCGGCTCTCAGAACGAGAAAAAAGAATTAATATGTCAATTAATATGGGGCACATCCAAAACAGTAGGGGGAAAAATAGACAACAGATGATGTGTCTTTGGGTAAAAATTAGTAGGGACAAGGAAAACATAGGTCTGTACAAAAAGTAATATGGACACGTAAATCATAGATTAAAGTAGAAAATTTCAATATGTAAAATAAGTTACTAAAAGATCCCTATCCACAAAAAAATATATTGTATATATCCTAACTATCCTTCAAAATGGGATAAAAATTACAGGTTTTCTGTTACTTATTGATGATTTTGAGGGTTTAGTGAGTAATTTTCATGAGGAATTGCGAGACAATGCTGTCACCATTTAATCAGAAGAAATAATAGAAGATTGTTTATTTTCTTAAGACCTGTAGGAAAGCAACATGTTAAACTGGAAAATAAGACAGCTTAAAATGTTAGCTCAATAAAAGGCATCAGATATCATTTATGGACTGCAGTGATGTTTTGTTATTATTTTTTTAATTGTTCCTGCATTACTTGTGGGCATGTGACCATAGTTTATGTTGTTATGTTGTCAGGCTTCTGATAATGGAAAGGACTGTTTGTTTAGACTGTGTAGCTCTTCACTTTAATTCACTCTGGCTCCAGTGTGACATGTTAAAACTACTATCAGTGGAAAATCCAAATTTCCCAGAAAGACTTAAAAGAGCAACCTCAGTGAACTGAAATTATCTCCTCTTAAAGCTAATTACCTTAGTATACTTAAGAAAGTAGTGCTATAGGAAATCTGTTTCTTTAGACCCTCTTCTATTTCATTCAATGCCTCAGGTCAGTGTGAATAATTATTGTTTGCTTTTATTACACTTTTTTCATTATTCATTTACATGCCTGTGAAAGGACATAAAACTAAAATAATCCAACAAATTAAGAGTAATTTTTTGAGACAGGCATTCATAATTAGAAAACAAACAGAAAATATTTTCACCTCTCAGTTTATTTTATTAAAAAGAAAATACTGTGAGGTTTCCATTTAATAGGAAGCTTTAAAGCATTAATGAGTCTCCCAGGGCAGTTATTGCAAGTGAATATGGAATGCTTCCAAAATTAAATACATTCTACCATTTTCTGTTACCTAAGGGCTGGATTTTGGAAAAGGACACATCAAAGGCTGATTGCTGACGAAAGCAATACATGATTCTGCAGTCCATGCCACCTTCTTCCAAGAGAGTCCGCCTAATACCGTCAGCAGGTAAAGCAGGGTGGCAGTTTTCCCCCATCCCCAAGAAAGGGCTTAGAGTAGATTCTTTATTTGGACTGATCCGACTGTAATTCTGGCAATCCTGTTAAAGCCCTGCATCCCAAGGATTTCATGACCTGCCAGGAGTTGTCTTTTCTAAGGGCCAACCTGGGAGACACATCAAGAGGTGTTCTTACACCGAAGTCTGCAGACTTTGCTGTAACACGTGGGCTCGGCTGCGCACCACCAAATCCTGGGATAAAGACGAGAAAGAAAGACGGGGCGGGTATGCGGGGCAAGATCTCTGAACACAGCTCGCTGTCACCCTCTGCAAGCCATACATCCCACTTCCATTTATTTTGATATACATTGGGCACCGGTTTCCCAGACCTGTTAAGAGAGTTGTTTCCCTGTTAGCGCTGTTTGATTCAGCTCAGCCTTTGGCATGACTCAGCCATGAACACACAGCCTCCCCAAAACCCATCCAGGCTGCCCTCGTGTTCGTCCTTCTCTCAATACGTACCATGCCTCTTCTCCCACCCACCTTGTACTCATTTCATTTTACCTGTTGCATACAAACGGTTGAGACATGACAATAAATCAGGAATTATACAGAAAAGTTCATTTCTTTGAAATGAATGAACAATAGGTCAGTATTCCCACACTTTTTCTAATCCTGGATTATCCACATGGAAAATAACCATGACCCTCTGACGCTGTCTATTTACTCCAGGCCAAGAAAAAATAATGCACAAGTTTTAAAGCAAGTTCTTTAGATGCTATTTTCTTTGCTATTGTCGTGCAAATGAAGAAAAACACTGCCACAGCAAATAAAACTTAAATCAGAGCACAGACGTTTTTTCTGCAAGCAACCATAATCACTCACACATCGTCTCTGCCTGCTTGTCTCTTACTTGCCCCACTATCATTTGTCAAGCTCTTTGGACAGAGATTAATTTTGGCCAAAAAAGTAGCCAAATGAAATCTCTGAATATCACGATAATTTTAGTAATCCTTCTGGTAACATTATTGCTTACCCTAGACTTCGCTCCCCTCTTTCTACACAGAGCTATTGATTATCTTGCAAGCAGTTGCCGTGCTGGGCATCTCTCCTCTAGACCCCCCAGTTTCATACTACTCTCCTCTTACAGGGCAGCACTGATGTTCTGAAAAATGAGGAAATAAATCGGGCATAGAAAGACTGCTATAGAAAAAGACACCTAGAAGAAAAGAGTTTTTCTAATCTGTGCTGTTTTTCAGAGGTAGACTAAAGATCTGCAGCCAGATAGTTGCAGCTCACCCTAAGCTCTTGTTATTTTAGCCCTGTCTACACAGGATGTTCTATGTCGCCAAAAAATCTCTTAAGGAGAGGAAAAAAATCTTCCTGAACTCCTGGCTACGATGTCATTTTGCAAAAAGGAATATCGCTGTCAATTGTCTACCAAAATAAGTCTCTTATCAGCGTCACCTTTTGGTTCTACTCTTGTCTTTTTGCTTTAGACCTGAGAATGACACAGCCTAATGTGCTGCATTTAGTATGATTTTTAGCATCATGATACTGGAGAAATTGATTGATTCCCTGTGCTTTTTATAATGAGGGCTACATAGTTTTTATCCGTATGTATCAATGACAATGATAATAATTTACCTTAAACCCTACCTTGGATCCCAATAACATTTAATGGTCAGCTTAACAGATTTTGAAAGATTTTCTTTTTTGATGAAGAACAGCCATCTTTTGAACAGCACTGACAAGCAACTTACATGAACAAGAATCAAAACATCTTGCACCACAAGAAAAGTTTAGAACACAAGAAAGTTTAGAAGTTGTCTTGAAAGATATGATGCAGAAATGAGATATCCAGGCTGAAATGCTCCCTGTTGCTTAGGTGGACAAGCCCAAAATCTCCTGTGTAACCAGCACACGTTAATGTGCCCAGTATCCTGCACTTCTTTTTTGCTAATTTATATCCATTAGTTAAACTCAGTGGTCTTGTAGCAAACCTGCAAAAAAATCCTGCAGCAAATCCAAATTTCTTCAGCAAAAACCCCCCAATACTAGACTAGACCAGGGTAACTTATTTATGTGAACACAGTTTGGCTTTAGCAGTTTAACTGTTTTTGAAAAAATTCGTGGGTGCACACACAAGCTTACTACATGTACATACTTAAACAATATAGTATGTGTTCTCATGAGCCACATAAAGGTAAGCTTAGTGTGCGATGCTGTAAAAATGAAGTAGGATGTAAGATTGTTAACAGTTATTGGAAATAAGAATCCAGTGGAGTTCTGCGTAGTAGATTTGAGTTTGCCGATATCAAGAATCAGATGTATGCAGATACACAAATGCTCAACAGGACTCTGAAAGTTTATTCCTTTTTTCTTTTTCTTTCTTTTTAAGAAAATCTGGGGCATTCTGCATAAGTTTTGTATGTTTTGAGACTGCTTTCCCGAGCATTTAGACACCATGGTAGGAAGTTTTTTTAAACCAAAAAAGAAAGAACAGGGGAAGGGTAGATGGGACTTCAAATCTAAAGTGATGCCAAAGCAAGTGATGGCTGGTAACATCTGAAAGTGAGAGGACAGTTGATTGTCATCAAACAAGTTGCCTAAATTTTAGACAGGCTGGGAAACCTGTTCATTCAATTCTTTGGAGGTTTTTGTGACTAATTAAAATGTGGTTTATTGCATGTTTTGACATCCTTTTGATTTCCAGCTCGGCTATACCTGGGCTGAAGACCTTAGTAACTTTGGGAAAGACCTTAGCACACAGTTCTCTCAGGGCTAATTCACTGAATTGTTGGTGTCTTAATTTGAGCTAATGAATTCATGCCTGACTTTGTAGTTCCAAAGGTTCTTAGATGGGGGTGCGAAAATAACAGAGACATTCTGGTGTAATCGCCAGTTAGTCTGGGACCGATCTCCTGGAGGAAGACTGGATTTCCATTGTGTGGACACTGGCGGTTGGAGCTGAGGGAGGCACAAGCTTCCAGAAATGGGGAAGTCTGAGAACAGCTGGAATATGGTTCCACAGATGCTGTGACAGGATCCAGAAATACCCGTGGCATGACTGAAATGCTGGAGGGGTGATGAGGCAATATTATGCACACCTATTACAGCCCTTTTTTTCTGTGCCTCACCTTAACTCCTTGCTGAAGCAGAGCCTGGGGTTCTGTTCTTTAACAGTATTTCAAAAAGTAAAATACAGGATTAGACGCCAACATTACCGTAAAGAAATCTCCTCTGAAAAACATCTTGCAGTCACCACACAGGAAACATTTAAAAATACAAACTTTGCAAGTACTATTTAAAATAACTTTAATTAAAACATTCTGGAGACTAGATTTACTAGGACCTATTCTTTAAAATATTGTACTGATGTTTGATATTTAAATTTAAATGCATAGTTGAGCATAACAAACACACTCCTTTATGCTTAATTGACATAGTCCTGTCCAATCGATTCAGATTTCCCGTTCTCCAGTCTCATGGAGTAGTCATAGCATACAGTCATCTGGCTTCTTCTAAGCTTGGAAAAAACCCAGCAGCTTCTCAGTTCTTTACAAATTCTTTTGGTCCCTTTTCACAAAGAAGCATTGAGACCACCAAAGCCAGCAGCTTTCCAGCCCATGTGCTCGTGGTTGCCTGGTCCTCAGTACCTGGGGAGAGCAAATATTTCTAGTCTCAGGGGTATTGGTGCTGTCTGGGTTAGAAGACACATCTTTAAGCCTTCTTCAGCTGAGGGTCCTGGCACAAGGATAGGTGTGAAGGTGAACTGATAGCTCTTTCCACCCATGGTTTTAACCATGCTGTCCTTCCTGTAATAGCTGAGGTGCCCAGTGATGAGGGATGCCCTCTTGGGCACCTGCCCGCCACTGAGGTCTCCAGTGACCTTTTGCAGTATGTTCAGGAATCATTCTATCCAACTTCTGGATGCTTCTTGGCCTGCTTTAGCCATCTTGTCCTGCGCTGCCAGTGTATAGAAACTCAGAGTTTCTAGTCCACACCTGAAGTTCCCATCCTCTAATTTTTCTTTCTCTGGATTGAACAAAGTCAGGATAAAGCCTGAGAATCTCAGCTCATTAGTCTTACTTTCCCCCTGACTTTCACTGGTATCCTTTCCATTTTCTGACTTAATCTGATGATTTAACAATTATTAGCCTTCCTCAGAAGCTGTGTTGACAGTCATTTAACTCTTCATTGTTCATGAACGAATGGACCAATATTTCACCTGGCTATTCAGTCAGATTTGGAGCTTTCTGCTGAAACAGAGAGGCTTTATTTTTGGCTAGGTCCTTCCCCTATGCTTGTGTTAAATTTACTCTCAGTCTTTAACACTGGGATATTAATCTGAAGCTACTCAGTTATTTCTGATATTTATAAAAATCTAATGATTTACAGAACTTTTGTGCTACTACTGAAATAAAAAATTTACCCAGTCAAAAAAATAAAGAAAAAAAGAAAAAGAATGGAAACAGAATGTTGGCCAGCAGACAAAATGTTAAATGAAATACCTTTAAATGGAATAAAAGCTACACTGCTGAAGTGTGTAAATGCCATAACATGATGGAAATTTAGTTTGGTAGGTGTTACAGAAATCTCCCAACAAGTCAGTTGTGTTGCTATAAGACACTGCCTAAGTTCTCATTAAAAGCTTTGGCCTTGGTCTTTAAGGTCTGATCCCAAGAGGCTATTTGATTCCAGAGGCAGATGCAGAATCTAGCCTGCATCTACTCAATACTTATAACGATTTCCAGGAAAAGAAACTTTCTTCACCCAAAGGGTCATCAAGCACTGGAACAGGCTGCCCAGGGCAGTGGTGGAGTCGCCATCCCTGGAGGTATTTAAAAGCCGGGCAGACGTGGCGCTGAGGGACATGGGTTAGTGGTGGGTTTGGCAGTGCTGGGTTAACGACTGGACTTGATAATCTTAAAAGTCTCTTCCAACCTAGATAACTCCTTGATTCTGTGACTCTAAATCTGATTTCAGAACTTTCAACATCTAAACAACACGTAGCAGTGAATATTCAAAAAGAAAGGAGGGGAGAGAGTGCAGTGCACAGCGTTAGGAGCAGTACTTTGCTGGGAAGACAGTTGTACCCCTTGATGACCCTCACCTCTGCTGACAGTGTTGTCCAACAGCCTGACTTGAGTCACACCTCACCGTACGTCCCACCGACCCACCCATGCTTTTGGAAAAGTCTGGAGTGCAGAAGTGGGCTGAGGGACAGCGAGGTGCCACGGCACGAGGTTTTGCAGGAAACACTTTGGAGGAGACAGTTCAGATTTTACATACTGTGCAGTGCAGGCTTCAGAACACAAACAGTTTCATGCCCCGAGTGAAATTGGTTAAAGATAACACAAAAAAGACCAGCCTGGAAAGAGGGGAATGATTTTGATTATGTCCTCTCAGAAGGACCTGCTGTCCCCCCTACTGCAAACTCTGCAAACTTATATTTCTGACTCATTTTTCCTTATCACTAGGCTATAAAACTTTGGGTTTGGAACCATCACAAAACTTTTAATTCCCCATTAATCCCACGCTATGGCACAAACACCTCTCGTTGTCTGGAAATGAAGGAACGTTTCCACGAGCTGCAGATGCCAAAATCAGAGGGGGAAAAGGGTTACATTAAAAATGGATGAGGCCATCCTGGGTTTAGATTAGGTCTATCAGATTTCAGCAGCTCACACAGGCAGCGTTTCTCCCCGGCAGTCCTCTGAAGCCACCTTAATAAAAGTTCAGGCCTGCCTTTCTAAAAGCAGTACTGGTCCCCTACGACTGAGCAAAGCTCTGTGATGCACAGCTCGCTCCCTTCCTCCCACGCGCGTAACGCTCTGGGGCAGGTTGAGAAAGAGAAGGACTGAGGTTGGGTATCCAGATGAATACATCGCCTAGGGGGAAAAAGAAAAAAGAAGAAAGCCTGTCTCCTAGGTGGAGGTACATTTCCTTCTACCCCGCCGGTGGTCAGCTGGACCACGTCCTGCTCTCAGAATTTGGCCAAGTATGAACATTTCCTGGAATTTTTGTTGGAATCTTAAAACAAAGGTCGGCGCAAGAAAACAGGCTATGCATCAGTCCTTTTTCCTCCAGAATTAAAGCGCCTTTGTTAGTTTTCAAGAACGCGACCGTGTAAGATTTACTTTCCCTATCTTCAAAGCACGGCCATTTGGCACACAGCAGTGGCGCTGCGAGCTCTCCAGCTGACGAAGCTCAGAGCAACCTTCTTAACTTACTCGGTGTCTGTCTCTCCTAGCCCACCCCACCACGGCAGGCTCTGCCCCGTGCCTTACGAAAGAGAGAGGGGATGATAGTTCATCATCTGGCAGTGTCAACAGAAGCTTCTGCATCGGTACCGGGGCTCACAGGCTCCCAGCCAGCGCCGTGTCGGCAGCTGGAACTAACTCCCACCGAAAACGCAACATCCACATTGCAGCCAAGGCTGGAGATCGGGAGGAGGCGGTTGTGGAAATGGGCTCCCTTCCCTGCCATCGGTGTAAGAGCACGTTGTACCTGCACCACCCGCGGATGCAGCTTCGCTGTAATTTAAAGTGTAAAAGCCATCACGTTTTTCCATCCGGCGTCAGGGCTCCCCCGTGCACGCTAATCTGTACAACGCTTTGTTGCCGTAAGGTCCAGTCGCGTGTGCACGTACGTCAGCTTTTACGGAGGCTCACTGAGTCAGTGTCAGCCACATGTTGTTTTGCCAGGTGTGCTTCTGTAGAGCCTACAGCTGGATAACTTCCCTCCAGAGGGGATTTTTAAACTGGAGATGGGCAAACCTCAAAAGGTTTAGAGGGTCGATGAAATAAGCATCGAAAAGTCTTGATGTTTATCTGAAGCAACCCAAGCCCCCCAAAATAAGGTTGTGGACCTTACAGAAAAGACTCCTTTGCAAGCTTTGTTGTAAGTAGGACAAAAATTATTTTTTTTTTTACCTCCCAACAATTACATATTAAATTTGCTGATTATTTTAAATCAGACTTTTGCAAGCTACAAAGTTCGGTTTTGGTTTTGCATAAAGCTTCAGGTCAGTTTTATTTTAGCCAAATTTTGCCTAGTCCATAGTTTAAAACCTTGTAGACCGTATTGCATTCGATTTGAACTAGGTGGAAAATCTCCCTTTATTTTGAATAAAAAAGGAAGCTCTGAGATATGCATCTTACAAAATATGGCTAAAAAGTCACTTTTTCATTCTTTTGTAACAGAACGCTATATTTGTAACTTGGGGGAGCTCAATAAAATGTCTCAGTTTTCTGCTGTAAAACATTAACCTAAACAGAGAAGCAGCTAAGTTTTTGATAGACCATAACTTTCACTTGGGAAGTATGGAAGATTGGATGTTGTTTGCTGCAGAGACATTTCCTTTTGCTTTTCCACCACAAAACAAATATAATCCTTCCTGTTTCATGTGGTAAACATTTCAGAGTACTTGACAGATTGTAAGTGATTTTTCCTAGGCAATAATAAAGGTTTGACCTGATGACTGGAATTGAGGGAATAATTTGTAATGGATCATTCATTAAATAGGTATGGTTTATTTCTTCATCTAAAAATATTCCCCCAGAGGAAACAAAAAGAGGTGATGGAATTTGCTATCAAAGTTAATAGAAAATTCTTTTCAAGTCAATGGAATAACTCAAAAGAATTGTCTCCAATTATTAGTTATTTATGATTCTGTGTTAGTAACATCTGACACTATTGCATCATGGTCAATCATCCAAAAGCTTTTAAAATAAGTCCAGCATTGTTTCTGTGATATTTTTTTCCCTGTAAATACAGAAAATTTTGCCTGCAAGAAGAGATATTTCTCAAAAGTATATGAGAATTTCACACAAAAAGATTCTAATTGCCAGAATTACTTTTTGTGATATGCTAGCAAATATTTGCAGAATATTTTTGTGGAATGGAAGCAATTCAGCTGGAACCATAACAGAGAACCATAACAAGCTTCATCGGAAAAAGTAAAAATACAATGATTTCTTCTAGACATGCATAGTCATTAGAAGAAAACAATCTGGAAACAATACAAACGTGCAAACAGGAATTGCACAGTTCTAAGTACTTTTGGTTATCTTCATACCTTTTCAGCAACTCCTAAACAGACATTGTAGGACAACTTCTACTTTGCTACACAATTTCTCAAAGATCTCAGTGTTACTACCTTTCATTAACCTCTGTTTACCATATTATCTGTATATAAATGACCAAGAACTCTGTAGACACTTATCTGACATGTATACTGCATTATCTATTTCATCATTCAGTATATTAGTATTGAAAGAAATACGAAATATGGAACCACAGAATCATAAAATTGTTTAGGTTGGAAAAGACCTTTAAGATCATCAAGTCCAACCATCAACTAACACTGCCAACTCCACCACTAACCCATGTCCCTCAGCACCACGTCTGCCCGGCTTTTAAATACCTCCAGGGATGGCGACTCCACCACTGCCCTGGGCAGCCTGTTCCAATGCTTGACGACCCTTTGGGTGAAGAAATTCTTCCTAATACCCAATCTAAACCTCCCCTGGTGCAGCTTGAGGCTGTTCCCTTTTGTCCTATCACCTGTTACTTGGGAGAAGAGACCAACCCCCACCTGGCTACAACCTCCTCTCAGGTAGTTGTAGAGAGTGACGAGGTCTCCCCTGAGAATATGCATAAGGCTAAATCAGAAAAGATGGAAGGCTGTGAAAAAGACAATTAAATCCCAATAACCACTTTGCTTTCAGATGAGAATGTGTGTCCAAAAGCAGCTAATGTACTGTGTGGTCCTGAGGTCATGATGAGTTCATCACTGACACTAATACCTCAGGGATGCCATCACATTGGTCAGTGTTCTCCTAGCAAGATGCTTTTATAGATGGTTTGCAATTGGCTTACATTAATTCATGTATTGTCTATCCTAACATTAGACTTCTGTTAAGCAGCCTAGATAGATCTCCACAAGAATTTCAAAGGAGATTACAATTGATACCTCATCCAGGAGGTTGAGAGAAATCTTTTCCTCGCCTGAATATTACACTTCTAATCACTCTGTGAGGACTTCTTACTTACTTTCTTGCAAAAGCTCTGTACAAGAAAGAGCATAAGGAGGTGAAGAGGATGTTTCAGCAACTAATACACAGAAACATCTAAGAACAATCCTGCAGCCAGTCAATATTCCGAAAAAATCTTCATTGTCCAGAAAATCATTTGATAAGTTTTGCTTCCCGAATTAGCTAAATTGCTTTAAAATAGTTCAGTTACAGTAAGCCTATGTTCAACAGTTTGCAAAACATGTAGAAAACCCTTCAGTTGGCCAGGTCTACATCTCAAATTTATAATAAATTACAAACCAGGTGAGTATCAAATGATTTTATGCTTTGTTGCCAACACTGTGTGCAGCCATGGTAACTCCTGATTAATCAGAATGTGAGGTTTGGGAGTACGTTCAGTTACCTGCATGTGATTCAGATATTTCATTACCCACACTGGTGTTATCTCACATTTTTTTCTGTTATTCCCAGAAACATCGGTACTGAACCGTAATGATTGGGTAGGTGACAAACTGTCAAATTTTTAAGGTCAGGGTCTCCTAGTGTTGTTTAGAAGACTAAAAAAGGGTTATGCGTTCCTGTAGAATAAATGTGTTATGATCAGTTGTGAGAGACGGATACTCATAAAAAGGTCTAGATAATTTTCTCAGTCATGATCTTATTAGTTCTGATTTATTAAAACTCCCTCTTCCACAGGATAGTTTCTGAATCCAGTGATGAAATGGTTCGTCCATAGCAAAGTCTTTCCTAGACCTTCAGTTCTAGTTCTCTTTCATTAACTACAATTTCCCACAAAGGTAAGGACACTCATGGCAAAAAAAAAAAATATATAGACAGATAGATATAAAACCACAGTTGTTATGATAGGTGATGGACTGACAATTGTAGAAAACAACATGCTTGTGTTCTTCTGCTGGAAAAAACTGCACCAATTGTGTTTGCTTCCTTTACATAGTAAAATATTGTTTGTTCTTTCCAGAGCTGGCCTTTATTTTTAAATGAAAAGTGAACTTTAAGATAAGGTTATATTTTCAAACATAAAAGGGTTTTCCTTATCTCACTTCCTGACAACTGCTTTAGCTGTCTTTTCTTTAAAAAAAAAATCATTTGACCTTTTAAATGACTAGAATTGGAGATAAAACATCACGGATCCCTGTGGAGCTGACAGTCAACTGATCAAATAATTTTCAGTTGTTCTATCTGTATCTTAACGTAGTGAGATGTACAAAAAGCCACGTTTGCACAGTATCAGTCTGGCTTTCTGTCACTTATGTACAAAATTTTCTGATGGTCACAGAAATCCTTGGTAAAACTGACTGACTTGTAAAAGATTATTTTTTTTAATTATTTTTTTTTTCTTTGCTTGGGATTTTCACTTTTATAATGTCATAAATGCTCTGGGAAGTCTTGCCTTTTTTTCAGAATGTTATGAAAAAAAACCCAAAACAAAACATGGGAACTTAGCTCATTAGCTTAGAAATTAACTCAGCCACAAATCAGTGTGCACCTGCTGAAATAATTGTCTCTTTCTGCTGTTTTCCATATACTACTCCTTTACTGAGTAATGCAGCATAGGTAAATCAGCTCTCTTTCAAGTAGACCTGATGGCAATTAAACTTGATGAATAGCTGCTGCGATTCCAAGGTATTAGTGTTTGCTTCTTTCAACCTTGCTATTAATATGAATTTTCAGCCCAAACACAATGTTGTAAAATGTCATGGAATCTGAAGACAGCCAGAAGATGTTTAAGAAGACAAAATGAGAGTAAAGGTCATAGATATCCGTTTTAAAAGTTGAATAAAAATGAATCGAGGGCCAGGAAGATCAGACAGAAGAACTTCATCTTCTCTTTAACCAGAATTGGGGGTTAGTCTTCGTCAAGCAGTGATAAAAAGGATTAGATACGCTGGCAAATGTGGCCAAGATGATTCAGGTCTTCCTCTAGTGACAGATTCCCGGGATTTATGGTACACGCAAAATTTTTGTTCAGATAAACTTCATTAAAAACGCAGCCCTACAGTTTAATCATGCCAGATATGTGCAGTAGAGGTTAAAATGTACTGCACTAACGGGCAGAGACCACTAGGGGCTGGGCGGCGGGGCAGCTGCGTGTTCTTGTCCATCTACGCAACCTCCAAAGACGTTTAAAGGAAACACCTTGAGACTTGTGTGGATTTTTATTAACCCTGCACTGTGAATTGATGGGGTGCCGGTGAAAAACAAACATAGGCAGAGAAAACATGAGGTCTGCTTCGCACAAGAGCTCTTTATTGACAGTTTATGACATAGACTTGGAGTGCCCCGATGTTGCTCCTATGACCTTCGCCTCCCAAAACTTACAGGCATTTTGAGACTTTGTTCACCCCGTGAGGGCCTGCCTGGCCTTGCCATTGCGACTTTCTCCTCAGCGTCGTACTGAGAATTAATTGGGAGCACTGGAGACAATTACACATGCTTTTTGCCATCTCTTGACCTAAATCCCTGCCAGCTTCGCTCTCCGAATCTACACGCAACCCTAGCTCGGGATTGTGCCAAATTACACATGGCAGATTAGTAATAGGGTCTACAGTTAAATAAAACTTTGAGCTGGCACCCAAATTCACACCCACATTGGCCCAAATTCAAAATAGGTTGCAAAAGAGGAAAGGACATATTTAGCCCTTTTTTGTTTTTTTTCCCCAAGGATAAGGAAGAGTATTACAAGCAACAAAGCTGTTAATTCTTATTCCTACAGCCCTTGAACTCCTTTGGTTTTCTGTTCTGTGCTAGCTTGCTGTTAAAAACTAAATTAAGAATGGCTAATCAGTTAAAAGTCTACATGTACACGTCTTTTAGTAGAGGAAAAATAAGTCCAGTGGGTTTTGTTAGCTATATGAGTATTAAATTTGTTAGTATCTCCCTTGATCCCAGGGCACCTTTCCATATTAAGTTATGTTCAGTTTTTGCAGTCGCTTTCTTTTGAATTTTCTTTCATCTTAAAGAAATCTTTCCAGAAAGAGCACACAGAAAAAAGATTTTGGCTAAATGTGGTAAAGCCAAGAGTAGGCAAAACGTAAAAGATCAAAATGAAAATTACATTTGCTTCAAAAGAAACCCAACATTGCTACTAGACTTCACATTATCTAACAGTACTCATTAAAACAAAATTGAACAGAGCAGTAAAGTAGATAATAAGTACCAGCTAAGTTCTAGGGGTAATTTGTCTGAGTGATCAAGTTCTTCAAGAGCCTGCAGAGACTGAAGGTCTGCAGGAAAAGTCTGTTTTCCTTACCAGGGTCCCACTAATGCATCTTGCCAAATCTTTCTTGAGAACTAGAACAGGAAACACCCCCCCAGCAGCTGCATCTGTAGATTCCTCAGCTTGGGCTTTTACTCACAACCAGCATTCTGCATTGCTGGGGCGTGGTCACAGTTCTGCCTCTATTCAAAAAGTTCTCAAATGCATAAGTTTGACAACGGATGTTGTATACCTGTCATTCAAAAGAACCTATCGTGTACAGAATTTGAACCAACCTATTGAAATGTGGAGACCAAGAAAGAAGAATATCAATTCCTGCGTAATAGTAAGTCCACACAAACTGTTGCATTCTTCTTCCCCTTTTTTCTTGCCTTCAGGCCCCACATTATGATATTGGCAATACAATACATTTTTTTTAAATTGGTGGGTAGATATACGGTTGTTAGAACAAGTAAAAACCACCTGTCAGACAATTCTGTGAAGTGATGAGGCAAAAGAAAATAACACTGGGTACACCACTGGTGGTCCATGTAGCTGGTCTCCAAAAGTGGCCCACCTACAAAAGAGTATAAAAATGAAGGTAGCTTCAAAATCTGCTTACTTTTTAGTTAAGGGATTTCCTGAACCAGAAGTCATTTCTGTATGTATAATCACACCAAATAGTTTGTTCTTCCACCAACACGTCAAACCTCTCCACAAACCACAGACTTTTTTAGCATTTGTAACATCCTTTGGCAAAGAGTTCCACAGCTGAACTACCCAACCACACAAAGAACGTCTTCTTCTGTTTGCTTTGATGTCCCTTAGTTCCAATATTCAAAGAAATAGCAAACAACTTCTCCATGCTAGCTACAATTTTATTGGGCTCTTTCATGTTCTGCCTCCCCCATTCTGTTTCTTTCCCAAAATATTTTTTTGTGTCTTTCTAAGAAAGTCTTTCCTTGTTTTGAGTCAATCCTGGCACCCCTCTTTGAATATTCTCCAGATCTACTCTATCTTTCCTTGAGATTCAGGGTGTCAGCTGGATTTATACAGAACCATACTGGAGCAGAGGATGAACTGATCGGTGCAGAGCTCTTTATTCACAGTATCTTCTGAAATGTGGGAAAACTACACCACAGTGCCAAGATATTCCAAAGAGCTACAGTAGTGACATCGCAAACAAAACACTAAGTCCAGGTTTTCACTTGCAGGTTGGGGTTTGGGTTTTTTTTGTTTTTTTTTAAACCTTAATATGCATAGTTATTTCCTTTGGAGGAATAAACTACCAAATTTAAACAAACAACTTTGAAATACCAGTAATTGACTATGAACCATTCTGTTTTGGAGTTTGATAAAGTGAGTACTTGAATGGACAAGTCTGAGAAAAAAAATGTTTTGGTCGTATGAGAGAATTATGTAACTTTCATAAATCTTCCACAGCACTTGAATCTTTTTTTTTTTTTTTT
>VYXH01003223.1:16520-197221 GCA_013397275.1 Burhinus bistriatus | reverse complement strand
TTTTTTTTTTTTTATCTGCCATTAGCTTCTGAAAAGCATGGTAAAGCAAAACCCACCACCCAGGCCCAGTTGCTCTTTTTATAACACCACAACTTGGGAGTGCTTCAGCTGATAAGTGTCAAAACGTTCCAGGAACCCATAGACACAAATGCTTTGACTTTCATGCAATTTAAAACACAAAAAAACCCTTGCTTAGGGAACAGCCAGGCTCTCCAGACCATTTAATGCTACTACTGCTCCTTTCTACTGCCTGCATACCTCAAAGGCAGCAAATTAATCTTATGTGTGAGCAGATAATGGCTGAGAGTCGACTAAAAAAAGAGCTTTCCAGAGCAGCCTGTGGGAAGAAGCAAAAACTCCAGTGCAGGAAGGCAGAAACAGCAGGCACCAGAGCAACAGCAGATGTGGGGTGAAGGGGAAGTAATGAAAAAGGGAACTCGGAAACATGAGCAAAACACTAGAACCCAGAGTACGGGGCAGGAAAACTTCATGGAAAACAGGAAGAATTTTACAAGTTTGAAAGCGGGGATCCAGAGTCTAGACATCAGAAGAACTAGAAACTTGGCCATGCAGGAAAAAACGAGGGAGATACCTAAGACAACAGAATGCCCTACTCCTGCCAAAGGTGGAAACAGGGGTGCGATTCATCTACAGGGTCCTTGGCATACATAAAGGAATTACTGAAAGGAAGAGGCGGTGAAGGGCACGCACTGGGTGTAGACATGTGAACTCAGAGGAATGGCCGGGAGCCTGGGCAAGTTTGGTTGCTCAGGCTACAGATCCAATGTGCGATTACACAGAATCACAGAATCATCGGGGTTGGAAGGGACCTCTGGAGATCATCTAGTCCAACCCCCCCTGCCAGAGCAGGCACACCTAGAGCAGGTTGCACAGGACGGTGTCCAGGTGGGTCTGGAATGTCTCCAGAGTTGGAGACTCCACCACCTCTCTGGGCAGCCTCTTCCAGTGCTCTGCCACCCTCAAAGGAAAGAAGTTCCTCCTCATGTTTAGATGGAACTTCCTATGGTCAAGTTTGTGCCCGTTACCTCTTGTTCTGTCACTGGGCACCACTGCAAAAAGACTGGTCCCATCCTCCTGGCACCCTCCCTTGAAGTATTTATAAGCATTGGTGAGATTCACCCTCTCAGCCTTCTCTTCTCCAGACTAAAAAGACCCAAGTCCCTCAGCCTTTCTTCATAAGAAAGATGTTCCAGTCCCCTAATCATCCTGTGCCATCCTCGTCTGGTGAAGTCCTGCAAGGTTCTCCTGATTCCTTCAGGAACAAATAGGTACAGGAGGCAAGTTGTTTTGGGAGGGATGGAAGGTGACACACAACCCAGTGATCTCCCTCCTGAGATAACTGTCCCTTCTCCGCAACGCTTGGAACAAATTGAAAACAATATGATTAACAAGGTGATTTTATAGTAAATGCCTTAACTTATTAAGTACGGCGGTGGGTGAGTAGGAAAGAAACCCCTTTGCAACATACAAATTTGTATTCCTTGTCAGCAGCTGTGAGAAGGTAACTTAGAAAAACAGTACAGCTGCCAGCCTGTGTGGACAGCGTAGGCATCTAATTTTGCAGCAATGCCCAATTTCTCAGTACCTACTGCGGTGGAGCCACCACAGAGCACAGGAGATCCTTACTGGGACAGCAGCCCTTGCCACTTTCCACATGTGGCAGCGCTGATAACTTCACATAGAATCATAGAATCACAGAATCACCTAGGTTGGAAGGGACCTTTAAGATCATTGAGCTCAACCATTAACCCAGCACTGCCAAGTCACCACTAACCCATGTCCCTCAGCACCACGTCTGCCCGGCTTTTAAATACCTCCAGGGATGGCGACTCCACCACTGCCCTGGGCAGCCTGTTCCAATGCTTGACAACCCTTTCGGTGAAGAAATTTTTCCTAATATCCAATCTAAACCTCCCCTGGCGCAACTTGAGGCCGTTTCCTCTTGTCCTATCGCTTGTCACTTGGGAGAAGAGATCGAACGTGTTAATGAACAATTGTGTACTGGAGAAAATGAGTGCTTGAGAAACGTTACCTCACTGCAGCCATCGCCCTAGAGATGGCACCTTGTCACAGCATTACTCGTCTTTGGCAAAGCTGGTCTTTATCCGACCACCCGTGTGTGTACATAATAGTTACCACCTGAAGCTTTTGAGATGTAAAGTGCCAGACAGTAGTCTTCTGTTGCACACTGAAAAATGACCCCATATTTTGAAGCTGGAATTTATTGAACCATGAAAAAGTATAGGAAACAGAAATCACTGTCAACACAAAAGCACTATCTTCACTTTATATAGAGCACTTGATTTCCACATCACAAATCTTGAAGAAGTGCCTTTTAAATGTCAAGCAGCCTACTGAATTTCAAGGCAAAAGATACTCTACATGACTCAGAAGTGCTGCAGAAACACAGCTGAACAATTTAGACATTGCCGTTTCACGTAGCTGGACAGCATGGACAGCTGGACAGCACTACTGCACCACCAAATGGCTTTATTGAGTCATAATACATAATTTTAAGAATGATTATCACACAAGCTGTTAAACAAAGTCGGTATGGTCAGCTTTCCAAGCATTGCCTTTAGTGGCCTACAATGAATGTTTATAGCCTATCATCAGTTGCATACATTATATTGGCTTCTAAAAGGTCTAGAAGAGCCTACTACAGCTAAGCAGAATTTAATCATTAGGAAAGTATTTCAAGTCATTAAAAAGAGCATATGTGCCTTGGAAAACTTGATATGTGGAATTCTAGTGGAGGGAGGGGGAGAAACAACAATATTTTACTCATTAAATAACTTCTCTGATGTCGTCTTCTAAACTGTGCGTGGCTACAGAGCAGTTCACGGAAAACACATTTGCATCAGATTCCAGGAATTGGATTCTTTTTAGTATTCTTTGGTGGAAAATGAAGGCTTGGCCGCTTACCAGATTATTTGCTCTATGATAAATGTAAAAGTTTTACAAGCTCTGATGGATTGTGGACAATCATTCCTGAGAAATTTGATCATCACTGAGGCTATTGCAAAAACTGAGGCGATGCTACCAGCTAAGTAAATCATATAATTGCGATGTCAATGGAGAAGTTGCATGAGAAGACTAATATTAAGCACATTTTTTAACAGTGAATAAGAATTTCAATAACATGCCTTCACAGCGATCAAGGCCTCTAGGAAATAACATGACAGTGGCACATTTTCAGGAGATCAGTGACTTTTCAAGCTGAGCTATCAGGCGCTGTGCTTGAAGTAGGCTGCACTGACAGAATCCCCACAGTCAACACTAGTTTCAAAGCTTTAGTTGCACCTCTCCTTCTGGCCCTGATATCTTAATCTTTTGCAACAGGCTTAAACAGCTTCCCCTGCCATTAAAATAAGGAGGGATGTTATCTTAGCTTCATTATTTCCAGGTTTAATATTCCTGAATGGTACCAGTGTTTCCAGACGTCTGTGCAACGCTACGGCAATTTGGGCGGTTCATTCCAGAATCAGAATTATTTCAGTCTCGGTTTGTGCTGCTTTGCGTTGCTACCCAGCGTACCTGCTTCGGGATGGCAGGCTGTGCACAACGGGAGCGGTACGGTCAGTGTACGTGTTGTGGTTTGACTCTTCGGAGCAATTCTCGCCGGGGTGGAGATCCCGACGGCTCATGCTGAGAATCGTTTCTATCAGTGGGACCATTAAAGATTTTGTTTCCCTACCCAACCACATACTTTGACAAAACTGGGAGGCGTTTTGCGTTTCTGGGACCTTCCGCCCTCTGCAACATTTTGTCTGAAGTGGAAGTTATTGAGGAAGTAGCGGGAATGACAGCTTTTTTCTGACAGAGATACAGACAGAAAACATAAGTTAATAAGACGTTTCCTTAGGAAAATTCCAGCCCCTTTATCTCTCCCTGGGTGAGTCACTTTTGCAGAAGAACGTTTGTGTTTTCTCTGTAAGCATTCGGGCTCTGTTATCCTCGTATCTCTCCTGAAAAGATTTACTGTCACAGGGGGAATTCGTAGAGGAAATCGGCACCCTAGGAGAAAGAGTTTGGCAGGGGAGGCTGCCTCTCTTCAGAGGGAGGGTTTGCAAGGTGCTGCCTGATCCCAGAAACGCTCAGAGTGACCCACTCTTCTGCTGGGCCACGGCAGTCACACGTGCTAGAAGCCCGCTCGGAGGAGGCAGCAGCGAGGTGGGGTTTTTCTGTTTGCTTGCTGGGGTTTTTTTTTAACAAAACTTAACAGATAGATCCTAGACCCAACCAGAGTTCAAGTGGGCTTGAAGCGTTTCACTCTGCGTCGTAGCGGGTCTTACAGGAAAAAAATCCTAGGCCGGTCGAATCAAGGGAGCCAATATATATTGTCATTTATTTTATAATTCATGCAATTCAAATATTCTCATTTCCTCATCACACCTGAAACGAATTCTAGCTACCCCCAGTGTTTCTGACACAGTTTCAATCGAGCCAAAGAAGGTAAAAGTATGCCTGGCATCCACGCAGCTTGGATTATCATCTTATGGCAGCATAGCTGACATAACTAAATTAATTTGACTTAAGAAATCAGAGAAGTCTTGAACTGTTGTCTTGTAGATGACAAACCAGTGCCTTATCAGCTAAGCTGCTCAGGTCCAGTCCACAGCACTCTTAAGTGTGATTTCATCTAAGTAATGTGTTGCTGAGTCTAACATCAAATGGATCTATCCCTTTACAACTTTTTCTAATTAAAGGAAAAGAAGATTAAATGTATATGAACAGTAATTTAAAGGTTATAGCAGATTAATACTCGGCATTTTTCTAACAATTTCAAAGTGATTTTATTGTTACTCCTTTGAGCTGAAACAAATATCTTTTATTAAATTTTTACAAGGCATATGGAGATAGGACAGACTCTACTTTTTTTTTTTTTTTTTTTTCAAAGATAAACTGCAGCTCAATGTTTGAGTCTATCCATTCTTTTCATTGGTTCTGTTAGAGGACTAATGTCCAAATTGCACCAACTTAATCTCACATACAACCGTAGTACTTCCCATTGGCTGACCACCAGTCAAATTATACAGAATTCAGGCCATCTTAATTTGGGTCCAACCCATTAAACATTTGGAATGTGGGTGCGTAATCCACACCATGAAGATCTCAGTATTTCCTTGTAGTAGAATCTATTCTTCAGGTATATTTGTGCAGGAAAACAAAGGATTCATCTGAACAATTTTTCTTGAAGCCATATCCTTTGGGATTTTCCCGTTTGGATTTGTAATGGCCTGTATGACTGGATGGTGCCAACAGCTGTGCTTGTAAGAAAAAGTGCCATGCAAATGCAGTACGCCTCCTGAACTGCGGACTTCTGGTCATCTAGACAGAGGTAGTGCTCAGACACTATGGGTCAGACCATCGTTGAGCATCAGAATTAAAAATTTCCTTATCCTCAAAACTCTATGTAATCTACTCATTGGTGAGTTTCACATCTTTCCCACGCCAAATCCTTAACTCCTCTCTTTGATATTGAAAATTGTATTTTAAATTACCTGAATTCTTTTCCCAAAGGGATCTAGACACTGGGAATCACACTTCCCACTGGAAGTTACTGGGGTTTATGCTTCTCCGTCACCCTTGATAGTATGAATCACTTGGGTGATTTAGCACCAGCTATGAGAATTTAATGCTTCTAGCTCTCTGGGGGGGGTCTTAATTATGGAATTATGGGTCTTAGTCCCATAGCAGTCTAAGATGTGCCTTAGTCCCATAACAGTTCAAAGCACAATAGATATATCAAGTATTATGGCATCCGTGCAAGGAAAAAAACCTACCATACTCTAGTTTAAAAAGAAAAAAATGAACAACAGCAGAAGTCCCTTGTCCAAGACCAAATTGGAGCACAAGTTAATATCAGACTTTAGAAACAGAATTGTCAAAAGAAATCTTTTTGTCATCCCATTCTATAGAGATAAACTATGGGGTTTTTTTTACTTTAGCAGGCTAGTCAGTATGTTTTCTAAATTACTAGATATAGTACTAATCATTGTGGATTTTAAAAGCCAAAGCAGTAACAGTGGAACTCATCCCATCTCAGGTGGACGCTGCAATTGTATCTTACAGTGCCTGTTGAAAATTATTTGTTCTTCAGGTAACAAGAATTCATCAAGCCTTATAAATTTTTTTATAGAATAGAAATTTAGATGTGAACAAGGCTGATTGTTTATTTACATATACAAACCAGGCATTTATTCACACACAAGACAGAGATTTAATTAACTGGTTTCTGCAAATATGAGATCAATTGCATTTCTCTTGCTCACATTTTTCCTTTTTCCTTTTTTCTTTCTCCTTTTTCCTTTTTCCTTTTTTCTTTTTCCTTTTTCCTTTTTTTTAGTTCCTAGTCATATTCACAGGTTGCCTCACACAGAAATGGCATCTTTATGTTTTGCTGAACCGATTACACCTCTCATTGGGGTTCAGCACGTCTTTAATTACTACCAGATCTTCAAATATTTTCAGAAGATTCCCATTAGAAGGATCATCAACCTTTTCTATCCTCGTTCTCCGAAGGAAACTTTGAGCAGACGCTCTCACCCAACAGTAACATTGACACATTAACTTTCCTCAGCCACCTTGCTCAGACTACTTAGTCTGGCTCCACCACGGCTGGGAGCCTTAATCAGATATCATACTAACGAAAGCTATGTCAGTAATGATGTCAGATGAATGGTGGTCACATGGCAACAGGCTCATTTGAAGCAAACAGTGCCACACTTGTTTTTAGGCTACTTTATGACTCGGCTGAAAAATGACTTTGTTCACAACGAAACACCACTAATGTATGAGCTGTTACCGTAGCATTTTAGCACGTCTACTATTTTCTCAACATTCTCTTAATATACCTAGCTGGACAAACAGCGTAAATATCATTAAACTACACATATTATCAAACTCATCAATCAGCATGTAAGCTAAACAGATGAAAGCTTGGCAATCCTTTTTGGCATTTCAAATCCTCCAAGAAATGGTATTATGGAAAACATATAAAGGAGAAAATATTTTAATTTTGCGCTCTGATTGGGCTTATACCAGATTTACACGTACAGAAGAACAGGGAGACTGAGCCAGCTCTCCTGCTGGGTCCCAGAAACGTGTTTTTCCCTTCCCTGCTCCAGAGCCAAGTGGGCTGGTGGGATGCGCAGGGGGAGAATAACGATGCTGAGCAGGAGGGAAGCATTTGCCCCCTGGCTCCACTCACACTGTGACAACACAGAAGCCCCAGAGTCTCCCAGCACTTTATTTAAAATCCCTTTCCTTCCCTGGCTTGCGAGGTATAAATGTGCCTTCCAATTTCCCACGCGCATCGCTAGCGCTCTGACTGCCAGCGCGGGCTGACAGGCAAGCGTGGCTTTTCCAGCATGATGTTCTGGAGAGACCACCGATTTCTCCGGTGAGTAGCCCCATCCCGAGGCAGGCAGCTACATTTTTCCTATGGCTGTTGCTCAGCCCACAGTCTCATCATCGGCTTAAGATAAGGGGCTGCCACTGCTGGGGAAAAGGAAAATCCTTTCCTTCTCCAGCCCTGGACAAGGTGACGCGGGGCGGCACGGCTGTGTGACCCTCCTGCCACCAGCCAAGGCGCGGGTGCCGGGAGGGTGGATGGGAGCAGGACTGCCTCTCGCTGACGTTACGGGTTTGTGCGGGTTAAATTCATCATGAATGGGCTTGTGGTGAGAGCCTGAAACCCAGACAGGGTCACAGACCTCTCTGTTTGGTCTGTAGTGCCTCTTTCATTCAAACTTACTGATCGGGAAGGTGGTTAAAAATTATTGTGTTTATCCGAGCAGGGAACAGGAATAATGGCAAAGATAGCACAGAGAAGCTAACTGACAAAACCTTGAGTTTAAAGCATTAGCTAGTGAGAAAAATGCAAAATAAATATTCAAGTAAATCTGTATCACGGATGAATGTGTGGAAATCAAGAATTCTCAAACAAAAGCAAGAAAAAATATTCAGAGATTTGCTGAGAATTATTCAGTTATTCCTAACTACTAGTATGTGAACTACAAATGCCTGCTATAGCATATCCTACCCATCAGGGAGAATTGGCAGAATTTTAAATAGTTCATGACCCTAGAGCCATGCTGGCATCCTCTTTGGATTAAGACAAAAGTCCAAAAAATCTACCCTTAAACCCTGAAGTTTCAACTAACTATAATAGATTCTGGACACAAACTGCGTATCATTCGTACAGCTAAGCCTTTAGCACTGCTATTATTTTCTGTGGCCTTCTGGCACCACTTAGCAAGTTTCAAATGAATGAATTCTCTATCCATTGACATATACTGGGGGGGAAAAGAATGCAGACTCTCTGCACTGAAAAATAACATGCATGCTTCTCCTACCTTCCTCTCTCGGCTCCTCTGCAACATAAATAGCCCTCAGAAAGACGCAGATTTCACACTGCTGACAAAAAAATTGCTATTTTTCTACTGGCCGTTTGTTTTTCATTTATGTTTTGACCTCATTTTTACAGACCACGTGAAGATAGCTGAAGCCAGAAATGACCAGTCTTTCCCATTAAGCCAGAGCAGAAGCTACTTTAACTAGAAGCATGCCGGGCCTCCTGGCCAGCACAGGGTCCCAGGACACAAGCTGAGCGCATGGCCCAGCAGAGCAGGAGTCCAAGCCAATTTTATTATCTTTGTTTGAGGAAAGAAATGTGGAAATCGGGAAAAAAGATTTGAAGTAGCAGAGAGATAGCAATTGATGTCTCACTTCGGAAAGCTCGGAGAAGACCTAGAGAAGGGATGGAACAAGTGCCACCCAAAACCTGCCCAGAAGGGGTGGGGTGTGACCAAGGCAGGCAAGACGTTATTCTGAATCCGTATGAGCTCTGAAAGACTGCCATCCTGCTGTAGGAGAGCGAAGATCACTTACAACTCCAGTAAGGTTGGCTTGGTGCATAGTCTCGCAGATGTCTACAGGCAGCAGAACCCCAGTGGCTTTTTGTTTGAAGCTAAACCATCAGCGTCTTCTCCTGAATAAAAGACTTTTGTCATCAGTTTTGGATCTTAACTCCAATACTTGGTTCTATGCTGCAAAGTTAATGGAAGGAGTTGCTTTTGACAAAGAAAGGCAAGAATAACCACATAAGGAGGAAGGATAACCACATCAGGGCATACCAGAGGTTTAAAGGAGCACAGTATATTGTCTTTGACAGCAGACAGTGGCAGATGTGTAGTAAAGAACACGAGAGCAGGCGTGCACGCAATGATGTCTCCCCAGAATATTTTTCCACCTTCCGTTAAAGAGATTTTTATGCTCAGTAGATCCTGGATGGCAGAACTTCTGTGCACTGGTGCAGATGGCAGTGGAAAAGGCTACCATGAATACGCCTTATATCCGTTGCTCTAGGTGTGCTTTTCTGTATCCTACTTGCACTTGCATAAGTAGCATGGCTAACGAAGGTCAGTGGAATTCTGTGCTGTCTATGCAGAGGCTTTTGTTTCTTTTTTAATGTGAGGCATATAACAGCATTGAAATCAGGTTTATGCTTACACAGTACATATAGTTCAGTTAAAAATACATAGACTATTACTGATTAACATGAGCATTATTATATGTACGTTTTATGTGATCACTGGCTGTTCCCCTCGACCAGTACACCATATAAAAATTGTCTTTTAATGGAAGAATACTGTACAGAGACCAAAATAGAAACTGCTAAAACAAACAAGATAATTATCTAAATTTTATAATATCACTCATAAAACGTCTGCCTTTTCCCTTTATGAGCTTGATAGATTAAATTTAGGGCAGATGTTTCATATAATTTACTCAGAAAACAGGAAAATTATTTAAAAAAACTCATAAAACCTACAAAAACACAAATGAAACTAATCTAAAACATATGCAGTCTACAGGTTTAAAGGAAAAGTTAGTCATTCCTGAAGCTACGGATAGGGATGCTTAAGAGATAAAACCATCTCTCCCACGCATTTTATAGCATCAGAACTGCTTTGGACAAGCAGAGGCCCCTCTAAATTTCGGGTGCAGGAGGTAGCTCTGGCTGCTTTCCCAAAGGCAAGGAGAAACTCAGAGAAAGGCAAACCCTGTTCCTCAGCGCACAGGAGCCAATCTGTGGTGTCGTAGTTGAACCAGAGGGGTACCTGCAGTAATGTGAGCGTTGTGGAAGAACATCGGGCAGAAGTATCACACGTCACTTATTTGCGCACCGTGAAAGGAGGAACGGGAGCACGCACAACGCCTTTAACGCTTCAAAGGAAAACCACCTCTCCACTGTCAAGACATACCGAAACCACGACTTTTTTTAACCGAAGGTATTTATGGCCAGGCAAAGAGACGTAGGGACAATTTTCATGGTCATCTTGAAAGATTTTATTCTGAAGCCTCAAAAGTCTCCATGCCAAAAAAACACTCAATGTTCAGGACAGTTCTGCTACAGAGATCCCAGAAAAAATGACGATATTGTGGACTGGGGGGTTATAAAGTCTCTTAGCCCAAAGCTGTCTGTCAGTCCAGACAGTTTATTGAGCTCTGGGTTTTGAGACCCAGTTAGCAGAGCGGGACGTCTGGTGCTGCCACTGGCAGAAGGTCTGGCAGTGCTGGCACGCTCCGTCTTTGGCTCCTCTGTGGAGTGGCAGCTATTTGCTGTGCAAGGTGAAGGGCTCAAATTTTCGGAGTGTGAGACTCTCGTCATGCAGGAGGCAACAGAGGTATGTTTGTGAAATAAAAATTTCCTAGTCTGTCTCCTCGTCGTGTTGGTTCCTACACCCGATGAGAGGAGGAAGAGGAACCAAACCCATAAATCCAACTGAAGGGTCCTGAGTTATGTCCTTGGTTAGCAGAGGTCAGTACATTAATAAACTGACAAAAATAATAATAATAAAAAAATCCCAATGTATTTCATTTGCAAGAATATTAGAAAGTATGAAAACAAAGAATCCATATACCTATCACTCTTCACTTATATATGAATAAAAAGCACCGAACCAAAGAATCTGTCACACGCACAAACTGTGGGAACAAGGTCCAGACATGAAAGCAACGCAGCTACTGTGTTGACAGTAGTCATGGGTTTGAGGGTCACAAGAGGAGGGGTAAATATTCTGAGCCAAACTAGGTGCTTAAAAAATACCCAGGAGAAGAGGTAAAACCTCGACTTCTCAGTCCCTGGAATTCAGAGCGTGGGGTCCCGCGGTCCTTCTGCCGAGCTCCCAGCCGGCCTGGAGGGCAGAGCAGGCAGGGAGCACAGCCCGCTGCCGCGGCTGGAGCTGGACGCTTGCTCTGCGGCAGCAAAGCTTGCCTTCCCAAGAGTTGAGCCCTCCGCACATCGCAGCCCGGTTTTGTGAGCGTGGTAAAGAGGGTTCGGCACGGGAAATGCATTCTGCACGTGAGATAGCAAAGGAAGGTAGCAAAGGAAGGGGTGAAAGCTACCAAGTGTTGCTCGGCCATGCTGCGTATCCTCTGAGAAAGAGCCGTCAGCCGCAAGCGGAACGGCGAAAAAGTCTGTCTCAGACCCTCGGGGCAGCAGAAATTAACTCAATGAACTGAAACGCGCTGTACGATTCCCTCTTACGGAGCAGAGTTCCTTTAAGAGCAAATACTCGCCCGCCAAATACTGGAGCCTGTGTTTTCAAATGTGTCACCGTAATAAAAGCTGCGGGCCAGTTCCTCTGTCAGAGCGCATGCCGGGTTACAGCAACGCAGGGAGAAATGTGTAAACTGTTTATGATGGGCAGCATCAAAGCAGGGCAGGGCAAACGAGCTCAAATACCTGATCTGAGGTAGGAAGAACAACGAGTTGGCTTTGACGCGGCGTACACACATGATCTTGAATAGATACAGCCAAGGTTGCGAAAAAAGCTTCAAAAATAGTTAGCCTAGTTCACATGTCAGTTCTTCCACGGGCCATAAATAAGCTTCAAAGAGTTATAAAACCAGGCAGCAGACCCCAAACGCATGCAAGCTCGGAGCAGTCCCAGGAAAAGTCCGTCACCACCTTTCTGCTGCACAGAAAAAGGAGGGAAGTACTTGGTTCCTACGCAAGCGTGCGCTCGCGTCCGCGCGTTCACTTCAGAGTGTTTCCATAGTTATTAGGTACTGGCACTAAATAAAGTTTCGTAAACATTTTCATTTCACGATTGTTAGTGGTAAAGAGAATATTTGTGGTGCGTGGCCACCAAGCAAACAGAGTGAAAATACTTTTACAGTGAATATAAAGAGTTTTATGGGGTATCAGAGAGCAAGGGGAAGCTGCAAACGCCCAGCACCGGCAGCTGTTCTGGGGCACGGCGGCTGCTCTGCAGCCAGTAGCAAACTGTCTTCTGGCAAACTAGTGGGTATGGGACCATGTAACGGCATAGAGCAACTTTTAAAATGGCTTAACTCATAAATGGATGGGAGGACCTATTTCACTCTTTTTATTTATTTATTATTTATTTATTTTTATTTTTTTAATAGAAATTGGGAGAGTGGCCAAAAAATGTTCCTGGATAATCACTTGAATAAAACAGTGGATTTATTTCAGTATTATTGACAACCTTTCTCAACACATTTTTCCATGAATATTGACTTTACTGGTAGGAAAGCTTGGAAAAACAGAAACTAAAGCCCGTGCAAGAATATATGGCATGTCCAGACTATATATTTATTAACAGATCCAAATTCTAAGAGGTACATTTGTTCTGCCACAAATAAATAATAAAAAGACTAGAAAACTATGCATTCAGGCAAATTTAGTTATGAACTGGAAAGGTATGTTTGCAGAAAGCTTTCAGCAAATACCTGGGAAAACGAATATACTGGAGAGTAAACATGATGGCTTGTGGGAAATTTATCAATTAAAAAAAATTTGATTAGATTTGTAAAATTTCTTACTTAGCTCCAGTCTAACAAATACACGAGGCTTTTATGCTGCAGCTGGGGCTGCTCTCCCAGCAAGCTGTTGTCCCTTCCCTTGAGGTTGCTAGAGTGACATTTCGTTGCCAACACTATATTTTTGTGGTAACTAATGAGCACAATTTTTTTTTTTTTTTTTTTTCATCCTCGGAAAGATGTTGGGGTGGGAAGCGGCGTCACCAGCCCCATCGTGTATGTTGTGACACCTTGGTACTCACCCCGAGCACCGGCTGGTGTCCGCGTGCCCCTGTTCGGAGGGAAGGACACAGCTGCTGCAAGCCCCAGGCTCCGTGGCCTCCACTCACCGATAGGTTTCCACAAATGCTTCTGTTTTGCCTATCAGTGGATTTCTTTCCATGACAACCAGAAGCAAATGGGTTGTGTGTTCTCCAGGCAGCTGCTGTAATTTACTGTGGGAGACAAACCCAGCAGTATGAAAGCTGCCCTGCACGCGATGTCACCATACTAACTGGAAGGAAAATTGGTTTTTAACTTCAGCTAGCTGAAGGGAACGGGCACAACAGTGACTTTGTCTTCTTCCTGCAATGCACCCGCACAGAGACAAGTTCAGCTGGCTGTTTTGGCCGGGCTGAAAGAAGAGGTGCAGCGCTCCCAGCCCAGTGTGTCCCGAGCACAGCTGATCCGGAGCGTCCCTCATGTCCCAACATGCCTTTGATCCATCCTCATTGCCAGACCTTTGTGAGCTGCAGCTTTTATCCAGCTGGGGGTCTCCCTTATTTTTTGACAAGGCGGAGAGAGGCTGGTCCGTCTGATTCATGGCTGCAGCCGCTTTTGCAGCAAACCCGCCTTCGTCTCTCTCGTTTATTTGCGCTGTTGGTTATTCTATTTGTGATTGTAATACACGGCACTTGTAATTGTGATAAATTATCTCTATGCATGAGATGGCTCTTTGGGGATTCCTCAGACACAGTTTTCAGAAGAACTCAAGATTCGTAACTGTCGTCAACAAGAAACAGAAATAGTCCCTACCGTCATTTGTAGGGTAACAAATGGGTATCAGCACACTCCACGGCTGATATCCCTGGATATCGGCCACATTTCTGCCAAACTTCGCATTGTTATCCTTGGCTTACCAGCCTAACGATAATAAGCTCAAAAATTTCAGCATGGTTCCTACTGTGTTCCAGTCTGGAGAATGGTTGTTTTTCCCCCCGTTTCTCATCAGGAAGAGCAGATTGGCTGCGGGCATCATTAACAATACCAAAGAAACTGCAGCCTTGTCTAAAGCATTAATTACTGCCTTTCTCTTAATTACCTATCTCTCGGTAATCAACAGTATTCCCGTTTATACTTGAAAACCGGTACGGAGTAACACCAAGCACAGACTCACAGAGAACACTCATCCTGAACCAGCACCTGAGAACACTGAACCAGCACCACATCAGCATCCTTGCGCCAGACTTTTATAATTGTCTTTTACTCTTGTTTAAAAGAGTATAACTATCAATAATGCTTGGTTCAGTACGTGTGTGTATATAATAACGTATACAAGGCCATTATTGCGGTGTTCACTGTGGAAATAATGCAGTCATACAAAAGACACATTGCTCAAAATAAAACCTAAGATAAATAAAGGAAGCTATAAAATGCTCTGTTGGGCCCGCTTCTGGACCTATTTAAAGTCAATGGCAAAGTTCCCATTGACCTCAAGCAGGAACTAGCTTCTTGTTCTCTTTCTAGTTTTGTTTAGAAAGAAATATAATGACAGACTTGAAAGGTAAGATAAAATATTTGGGCAGAGGGAGGGAGAGAGAAATAAAGAGAAAAGAAATCAGAAGGGGATGAGGGAAAAGAGTGAGTTATATTTTTAACATTTTACATAGGATGTAACAAGAATTGCTTAGGGGTTTAGGTTTTTTTTCCAGATTTTCCGTGTACTGGTTTTGCTGAAATACTTCAGTATTTTAATGCTCATATTTCTCTCCCAGCTCTTTCCACCCTCTTCTCTGCGGACACTGCTACTGGCCCCAAAAGGCATGCGGTTCTTCTCAAAGCTAAAAATGTGTTTGCCATTAAGTATAATGTGTAAAATCTTACAATGCTTTCAGAAAAACAACGCTCACCTCCAAAATGAGGGGAAAATGGTACATAATCGTACGAATAATTCACAACATTTATTTCCCCGGTAATGAATGTTGTCAGATTTTTCCTAGGCTGAATACTCACACCTGAGGTGCACGGCGCTACAGGGCACATTGGCTGCTGACGTGAACGCTAACTGTGGCCACTTCGGTGGAGTTATCTCCAATTAAGCCAGCCATTACATTCGCTTCAAGGTATGCGATGCATTTTACATGATAGAAACAAGTCTAGGAAACGCCGAGGACTTCTAGGAAATCTCTTTCACGTGTATATGTGTACCCCCCTCCCCCGGGCACGTAGCCTTGCCCCAAATCTGCTGTTTTTTGTGCGAAGTGCAGGGACGGCCGGTGCTGGGCGTCCTGTTTACCCTCTAATTAACGGCGCGGCGTCCAGCGAGAGACACCAAAGAGCCTGCTGCACTTAACGGGCTAAGGAGAGGTGATAACAGCCCTCGCTCCGTTAAGGCTGGCTGCCCGGCTTTACTGAAAATGTAGTGACAGATAAAACATAAATCAACATCCTTATCATCCCGGCTTCCTTGCCTGCCAAATGGGGGGTTAGTTTATCAGCGACCTGTGGGCCCGTTGGCGGCCTTTACACTTACAGCTGGTCAGCGGGGTGGGACGGGGTGGCAGCTAAATGGCTGCTCTAAAACGCCTTGGTGTAAACAACCCGGGGAAGGACTTCCTTGAACCGCCGCTTACCGGCGTGCCATCCATCTCACTAAAGCGCCTGGAAAGAAAACAAATAAAAGACACCCAGCGCCTCCCAGGGCCGGCGCAGGCCGGGGATCGCCGTCCCCCCGAGGGTGAGGAGCCATCGGCACGGGTGGAAAGGGACCTCGTTGGCGGTGCAAGTGCACCCTCCCACTTCCCTCATACCGCAACCGGGCTGTACAGCATCTATATATATACATATATACGTACAGCATTGCTTGGACTCCCCATGAGCCCTGCCGCAGATGCAGCGGGTTGCATCTTTCAAAGGTTCCAGTGTCACCTGAGGCTCAGGAGAGGACAATATTGAGGACATATCCATCCCCCGTTGCAAGCCAATGGGCTCGTTTCCCTGCATTACAAATAGGTTGCTAGACACATAGGGATTTTTAAAGTATTTGTCCCCATTCACGACACCGTGGTTAGATTTTAGCATTAATCTTAGCTTGGAAAACCCAATTAAGTTGGGCCTTGCTCATGGGGAGGGTGGGAGTTCAGATCAGGGAGCACCCCAGTTTTTGTTAGTCATGGGAAGGCACTGACACAATCACCCTTGTGCAAACACGTAGTGAAGAAGAAATTAGCATTTGGATCAGCAGTTTATTTCTTCACTGAGATCTACCACGGCACATAACTTCTTGGGAATTTAAAGTGAGGCAACGGTTAACAGTGGGTTTATGTCACTGTCAAAAAGAGTGTCAAATACGGGCAGGTCTGACAGACACTAGCTCAAGACTTCTTTTTTTTTTTTTTAAGCTAAACCTGAATTCATTTTAAAAGTGTTCATTTTTACCTGTCACAGTCACATTTGGTTATAGGAAAGTAGAAGTCAAGCTACAACGTTTTATTTAGTCAGCAAACTACTCTGTATTTCTTTGGGTTTAGAAAGCCCTAACTTCTGGCAACAACCCCATGGAAAAGATGGGCAGAGCACGGGTAAATCATAGGCAGAGAGTGAAGACACCATGTCGCACCCATACTGTAGAACAAGAAAATACAAAACATCATGGTGTTATACACATCACGGCCAAACCTTCTGGCAAAAGAAGATACGTTTTATAATGAGATTTTTGCTTAACAGATCTTCACAAAGAAATGTTTTCTAAAAGTGCTTCAAATACATGGGATATAAAGAAAAAAGCATCTGTTCCCTGCCACATGTTCAGAATTGCATGTTTTAGGAAGCAGTTCGTAATAAATCACACATGCGCAGAGCTAGTCTCTCTGTCTTTCCGGTAGACAAACATAAGCCACGGATGGAATTGCTAGAACCAGTGCGGTTCCCATCACAACATCTCCTTATAGCATTGCTAAGCTTCACCCCCGAGCTAAATTTTTTCCTATGGCAGGTATTCCCTTCCAGCTGCCTCTTTTTGTGCCCTTGGTTGTTTAACGGTGTGCGTTGGCAAGATCACCCAAGCACCAGCAATGTGCTTGCACCCGTATTTCACCAAAAGTCTCCGCAAAAGCTCATCTTGTACATGCTCGGAGGGTACAGACAAGAATTAGTTACCGCCCGAGAAGTCTGTCAGAAGAACATGTTTCCATTCAGCGCTACAAGGAGCTGAACAAAGTTTTCCTTGAGGGAACAGATAGCGAGAGAGTGGTCTCTGGAAAGGACAGGGGTGAGAGCAGAGCTCTGCCACTCCAAGTCCATGCCAGGCAGAGATGCGATGGAGGAACGGGACTGGCCTGTGGAGCCAGGAGAAGCAGAAGGCGTATTTGGAGATGCAGCAAGTTTATAGGAGCTGGAAAGAGGCGGGAGGGCAGGAAATAGGGTGGGAAGGAAACCAAAGGCAGAAATCGCAGGTGAAGTCAGAGAAAAAGAGACGGGCTGGAGTCGGGGTGTGTGGAAGGATGAACGCAAGAAGCAGTAGAGGGAAAGAGAAAGTCATTACAGGGATGCTGAGGAGCAGAAAAGTTGTAAATGTTGGCGAACGTGCTACTTTAGTTCAAATTTTCCAAACTGCCTCTGCTGTAAACTGTGAAACACACTTACAAAAATGACTAGCTGTCCTCTAGCTGCTGAAAATAGCCCAAAATAGGCAAATCACCTACTACAGCAGCTACCAATTGCTACGTAGCCAAACACTCATTTGTTCAAACTAAGTGTAAACTGGTTTTGAGAACCGACAACTGCCTATGATATCTGTTGGTGCCTCACACCGTTCCACATGACAGAACTGACTCTGAGATCGGGGTTTTTTGGTTGTTTTTAATAAACAAGGCACAATAAGTGGAATTCCACTTCAGAAGTGACTTCCCGGTGTTAGCAGTCAGGTTGTCCGGGTGACTTGAATTCCTCCCACTTATTTGCATGCTTCATGAGAACGGGTCCCTGTTGGTTTTTTCCCATGCAGCTCTTTCATACGTGTGCAAGGTCTAACGTGGGACCCTGTTGTGTTCCAGGGTCACGACGTTTGGAAGCAGCTGTGGTGCTGCACCGTGGCCAGAGGAGGCAGTCCCTAAGGGAGCCCCTTCGGAGCACCGGATCTGCTGCAGACCACAGGCCAGCCAAGCACCACTGAAGATGGCCTTGGAAAGGTTGGAAAGCAGACCACAGTTTGGAAACCACTGGATTATGAAATAAACACAATATTCTTTGAATCCATACTGCCAAACATGCAAAGCAGAGCTTTTCTTGGAGGACGGTCAGGGCTAAGGGATAGAGTCTTGTCTGTAGGCTTGCCACAGAAGCTGAGTGGAAAGAGAGTGAACTGTGTGAAGGAGAAATACGCCCTTCCAGAAATCAGCTCAAACATAGATAACTCAAAGAGCACGGTATCTTTTCACCTACAAAGCCTGTAAAGGTCTTTCAGATGGAAACATCAGAACTTTTAAATTTTGCATCCCCACAACCTTCATTAAAAACTGAACTGTGGATCTGTGCATGGTAACCCGTAGTATAAACTGCGGTTCAGCTTCACGCAGGAAAACATCTCCCTGGATGTGCCACAGCCATGACCAGCACTAAGGCAAAATTTGTCATGCAGCTAAGTGTGAGAAATGAATGTCAAATAATTCAATATCATGAGTTTGGGCTTTCATATGTGAACAAATAGTTTATAATTACTTAGCCCATTATAGCTTTTTCAAGTAAAAGGTAATGAAAGAAAAGGTTATTTTAGAAAACGGACACATTTCCTGACAAAGCCAGAGTTACACAATTTTGAAAGATAATATTTAACCTTTGGAACGGCCAAAATTCTTTGGACTGACGCAGAAGTTATAAAGATAAATCTTGCCAAATGGAGAGTAATTTTTGAAGAATTACTCTTTTTCACAATACTAATACAAAAATTCTTGGACATGAAACTGAGAGCTCTGGAACAGGAAGGAGAAATGATAGATGCTTTGAAGAACGAGTCTATTTAGAAGTAGTTTGTCTGAATTCTGTAACATATGCTGACAATAAGACATTTTCATGCTAGACTGTATTTTAGTAGCTCATTTCTTCGTGCACAGAAAATAGCCTGTTTATCCCATGGCATTTCAAAATATATCTTTTAAAAGTGGGTAGCGCTTGCTTACTTCTACATTTCATGAAAGAAAGGAAAAGGGACACTATGAGAGAGAATGCAAACATATGTAAACCTACTCATACACTTAAACTGAAGTTGATAAATACCGTCTTGAAGAAGTAGAATTAACAACGGATATTTACCTTTTCTGCAACCTTCCATAACTATAGTACAAGGAACTCCATAAATTTTTACTTCTGCAGGTGGTAAATGCACTTCCTCTGAAACAAAGCCTCCTATATAGAGTTTCTGTTTATAAGAATATTATTCACAAACAATCTTCTTGTTCGACTCAACAATTTCTCTTTTTGCTATTGAATGCTAAAGCATTACACACGTGTAACATGAAATCAAATTCTGCATTATATACTCCACAAACATGAGACTTTCTAAGATGCTTAGGTTCTGGTCGTTAGCTCTAGGACCAACAGCAGTGTTACCAAAAACCTCCGCAGCATGCTTTTGAGCTTTGCCACAATTTGCAAATATTAGGAAGAGTTTATTCCTAAATTACTTCTCGGATTAGTAAAGTACATGACTGAAGATGGTATTTTATCCTCTCCTCCTTTGTACATACTTATTTCAGTCCACCTCAGAAAAGCTACATTTCCAAATTGTTTCTATTTCAGGATATGTTGAGGAAAATTCCACCCAAATGAAGAATATCATAATAGCGAAGAAAAAAGAAGAGCGAAGTGGGAGGAAGGAAACAGCAAGTACTGAGAACACAACATCTGTAAAATGCACCAACAATTCCAAGCTTGCAATGGGCTGTCACTGCACACGCAAAGAGGAAATTTCATTTAAAAGCTACAAAAATGACCGTGCTTTGAACCAAGTGAATGTGATTACTTCTGAACTGAGCGGAAAGTTAAGAAGTTTGGATTAAAAGTTTTACCAGTGCCAATGTCCCAGAACTTTCTTTGGCTCTATATTCTCCTTTCCTATGTTTGTCAGCTGAATTTAATGTTCTCTTCTTTTTGTCTTCTGGTCTCTTTGACCTTAATGTGACATTTTAGTTGGGTGATTAATTACTATTAAATGGCACTGCATTTATTAAATGGAGTCCTTGTCTGCGTAAGAGCACAGTTACAATGCAACGATTCAGTTTGATAAGCTTAAATATACACAGTTAGATGTGGTAATATCTAATTTGTCAAGGACCTTGTGGCTAGCTTTTCTGCCACACAGCTAGAAAGGAGATGTGATTGCACAAAAAGCTTAATATTCTGAGCTTAAATGTCCCCAGTAAATTGATCTTCTCCATCATGTAATCTTATTTCAGAGTGTGCAGGAGACAGAAAAGTTCCACACAAGCCTAAGTTGCCTTAATACTAGGCCTGAGGGTTCCTGACCATAAAAATAAAAGCTATGTGACAAGATTTGTATGTCTCTTTTCCGCAGACAACAGCTGACTTGCCTTGCCAGAAGCTTTCTTTCTGGGTTAATTGAATAAAAAGAAGAATAAATGTCAGTAAAAGGATGAAAGGTTCATTGAGAAAGAAAAGATCCATCTACAGCTTGAACACCTAAGTGAAAAAGAGATCATGAATATTTAATTTAGTAAGCGAAACACCAGCAGCTGACATTGTAATCAACCAGGTTACTAATCTGTCAATTATATTTTGCCAACACTGCTTTATTCTTTGCTTATCTAACTAAGCTGATTGGGAACACCAAAACAAAACATCTTGCAAGCAAAGGGCTGGGTTTGATTTAACATCTGCAGGGAGAAAAATTCAGGCCCAAGGTGGATAATCTGGATAAAATCAAAACGGGAAGAAGACCCTCACAAAAAGCTCAGTGGTTTGGGTACTCATGGGACAGACAGACGGCAGTTGGGTCTAGTTCCTGCATGGTTCTTCTGTCAATTATTTTCCCTTTTGGTTAAACACTAATGGGGTCAGCACGAGGAAGAACAGAAGCTGTTCTCATGTTACACTCTCAGTTTTTGTGTGTTCCAGTTGCAAAACATGTATCCAATATCATCTACCTGGACTTCTGTAAGGCCTTTGACACTGTCCCCAACAACATCTTTCTCTAAATTGGAGAGATACAGATCTGATGGCTGCACTGTTCAGTGGATGAGGAATTGGTTGGATGGTCGCATCCAGAGGGTAGTGGTCCACGGCCCCATGTCCAAACGGAGATTGGTGAGAAGTGGTGTCCCTCAGGGGTCCATAGTGGGACCAGCACTTTTGAATATCTTCATCAATGACATAGACGGTGGGATCAAGGGCAACCTCAGCAAGTTTGCAGATGACACCAAGCCGTGTAGTGCAGCTGACATACCTGAGGGACAGGATATCATCCAGAGGGACCTGTAAAGGCTCAAGAAATGGGCCTGTGTGAAACATGAGGTTCAACAAGGCCAAATGCAGGGTCCTGTAGCTGGGTCAGGCAACTCCCAGTATCAATACAGGCTGGGGGATGAAGGGCTTGAGAGCAGCCCTGAGGAGAAGGACTGGTGGATAAAAGCTGGATATGAGCCGACAATGTGCGCTGGCAACCCAGAAAGCCCCCTCATTCCGGTCTGCATCCCCAGCAGCGTGGGCAGCAGGGCCAGGGAGGGGATTCTGCCCCTCTGCTCCACTCTGGTGAGACCCCTCTACAGTGCTGCCTCCACCTCTGGGGCTCACAACATCAGAAGGACATGGACCTGTTAGAGCAAGTCCAGAGGAGGCCACAAAGATGATCAGAGAGCTGGAGCCCCTCTGCTGTGAGGACAGGCTGAGAGAGTTGGGGTTGTTCAGCTTGGAGAAGAGAAGGCTCCGGGGAGACTGTATAGCAGCCTTCCAGAACTTAAAGGGAGCCTACAAGAAAGCTGAGGAGGGCCTCTTGATCAGGGTCTGTTGTGATAGGACAAGGAGTAATGGTTTTAAACTGAAAGAGGGGAGATTCAGACCAGATATAAGGAAGAAATTTTTTATGCTGAGGGTGGTGAGACACTGGCCCAGGTTGCCCAGAGAGGTGGGGGATGCCCGGTCCCTGGAAGCATTCTAGGCCAGGTTGGACGGGGCTCTGAGCAACTTGGTCTAGTTGAAGATGTCCCTGCCCGTGGCAGGGGGGTTGAACTGGATGGTCTTTAAAGGTCCCTTCCAACCCAAACCATTCTATGATTCTATGACCTGCAGAGTCAGTTCCTGTCTTTACAACCCTCTCCCACTCCATGTAAAACAACAAAAAATTAAAATAAAAAGATGAGGTAGATCAGGTTAATATGAGAAATAAGAGGCCGGTAGCTTTACCTCTAACCTGCAGGTAGTTTTTGACAGTGCAAACTGTAGCAGTGCTGTAGAGAGAGGAGGCATTCATCTCATCTGAATTTAGATGTTTACAGGGATCTCCTTGTAGAGATATTGTGGAGAAATGGATAATTTTTGGGCATGTGTCCTCGAACATACTTTAGGTCTGAGATAAATACCTCCCTATGGACCATAGTGGGAATTCAGGTGCAAATCTCCACCGGAGAGACATTTACACATGATCAGGGTGACCCATTCTGCCGGAAAACAGAAGCACAAGCACTGTAATATATGTGCATACTGTTTGCGTGACGAAGACGTAAGCTGAACTCTGCGCACGAGGAGGTACTTGAACGTGTATGCTCTGCAGGTTTGCAGACACTGTACCATCTGGAGACATTGAAATAACCCTGCCTTGAGGCCAAACACCAGTCGTACAGTGAATCTAAATGAACCAAGAAAGACCATAATCCTGACTACCTCTAAAAGGATTATAGTGGTGTCTCAACTACTGATGACAGTCTAATGATAAGATTGCATAAGAAAAACATTCTCACAATCCTCATTAAGGATTAAGTCACCACACTCCCAGTTGCTCCTCCATAGATTTGTTCACCTCCATCGAGAGGCGAACACCTCATTAGCATCAACAGGAAAAGAGGCACATTCGTATCGCCCAGAATCCTATGGGATTCCTACGGGCAGGGAGATGCTTCAGACGTATGCTTTGGCAGACTCCAAATATTCGTCTTGAAAATGCTGGAGATATGTCAGGCACTTCTTCCTGACAATTTTCGAAAGTTAGATTAAACTACAGAAACTGCGTTTTTGCCTGGGCATAGGATCTTCTGAAAAAGCAATCATTCCCCACCTTTTTTGCAGAATAGAAATATTTTTATATTGGGGTAATTTGCTATTTTTAGGATTCAAACCAAAGGCACAGTTAACAGTTTGTCCCTATGATCTTCAGAACAAATTTCTAGAAAACTTTGGGCAACTTTGCAAACACAATTGCTATCTTGGTCTCAAAAAGAGTGGAAATAGTTTCGAATGTCAGAATGTTCTGTTTCTAAAGCCACTTTAAATTTACTTTATATGATTATTAAAAACTGGTCAACATCAAGACAATATATTTCGTGTGTATCTAAATGAATTCTTTTGATTGATCCAAAGGAAAATTTTACTTCAAGAAAGTACTGGAAATAGTCTTAAAGATTTTACAGGTCTGAAAATGTATTTTCAAACCAGTTCTAAACTTCCATTTTGGCAGATCATAAAATATTATGCTATCTCCTCTTGAGTGTGTGTGAAATTGCAAACTGCAGATGGGACGTAGGCAGAGCATTTACCTTTTGTGAAAGATGTGGTAGGTTACCAGTTTCGATCATTCAAAATATAAGAACAACTTCCTGTTGTTCAAATCACAAGACAGCTTATTCTGTACAAGCTAAACTAAAAGAACAGTCTAAGATACATTTTTCTACATACAGAGAACAAAACCCTGCAGATTCACATGACCTGCTGAACAGCACAGTAATTTGCAAGTCATAGTTTAATGTTCTCCTCTCTGCTTAGGTTAGTGGTCAGGGAAATAACAGAAAGTCTGTAAAATGGAGGAGTACAATATTCTAGGACAACACACCAGTGATGGTTTCAAATTACAAGCAAAGTTGGACTGGGAAAAAAAAAGGACTTTAAAGTCTTCTCCCTTTTCCCCCAAACACATGCACAATTTCCTCTAGAAGAAAATATGAGAGAAATAAATGCATTGCTCGCTCTTTCTCGGAGGTGTATCAAATGCTGATTAAATCTTCTGAATTGTAATGTGACCATCAGAGCAAAACTTGGCCTTACAGTGCTCTCCTGCAATTCAAAGGACTGTACAAAAGTGGCTGTGTTGAAAGAATTATAGCCAAGGACATCACTGTAATGAAGTATTATCACGGACATACAATATTATCAAAATATCAAACTCTACACATGTCAACAGTCACCCAGCATGATTAGAGGCCGATCTGGGTTTCGGCGGAGGTGAAAGCAGGCGGTTGTTTACGCTGGCAGATCCTGAGGGGAGGGAAGAGAGGAACCACCCCGGCATGGGGTGCCATGGTTCCACCGCCTCCATGGTGGACCCCGAGAGAATGGCAGGGAGAGGAGCTGCGTGCCCCACAGCTGGACCAGCTCGGAGGAGGAGCAGAAGGTTAGCGCTCCCCTGCCCACCACTTCCAAGTAAATCTGCTCCTTCCCAATAAATCCCCACTCTATTTCTCCCCGTTTACCTCTGGGCATAGAGGGGAAACACAACCGCCCCCCTGCCTGCCACCACCTCCCCGTTGCCGGTGGCTGACTGGATCCCCCAGCCAATTCCCTTCCCTGACCCCCGGCCACCAACCCAGGCAAGCCTTGAGGCAGGTCCCCAAGCCCGGCCACCCACTCCTCGCTCTGTGTCTTCTCTCAGAAGCTGCCTTGGTGCTGCCAGGCTTTGCCCAACAATTATTTCTCCATCCTTTGCCCTTGCAAGACTTTGTCTACCAGCCTGGGTGCCGATGCACCGAGCAGACAGGCAGGTGTTCAATCAGAACATCCCAACCATTGCGCCTGGCTAAAGGCGAGCATCTCAAGGGAGGACAAGGTCTGCTGTCAGATTTCAGTCCTTTTGACCTGCAGCTTTATCCGGCCATCCTCCGTGACCGTTATTTATGAGGTGAACCAAGGACATGACAGCCTCGCCTGCTGGCGCGGCAGAAAAAGCCCAACGCCCTTTGAACCGCGCAGAAAGGTGGAAAACCTCCTTGCGCTCCTTTCGGTGTGACCCTGCTGCAGGAACCACGCGGACTTGTAAGAGCTTCTGTTTGTGCGGCGCCGCAAGCGGAGGTCGGTGGGAAAGTGTCAGCGGCAGCGGACGGCTGCGCTTTCGCTGCATCATGGAACTTGGCACGGCCTCGCAACAGCAGATAACAAACTGCATTCTATAGCTTTCCAAACCCTCAAAGGACGTGTGGCTGGGAAAGGCTTGCAAATGCCTTCTCTTGATTAATAGGCACAAACCTGAAGCGATCGTCATTTAGCCCTCACGAAGAGATGTACTTCTTTGTAGCTGCAATAAAGAAAGACGCGAAAGCCCCCAAACCTCCACAGGACACAGAAATGATCTTTAAAGAAATTCACAGTCATCATGCCAGACACTAAATGAATTATTTCTCTCATTTCTTGTCTCACCACAGCTTCCTCCCACTCGGACACACGTTAGGCATTCAGTTAACCTCAAGCATAGCTCTCCTGGCCCTGGCGCTCTATCTGCGCTCCCCATCACGAGGGTATGCTAGACTGCATTTTTGCGATGTAAAAAGAGTGACATCATTTTCTTCTTAAAGTAGCTTGTCTGCAGGAACGCTCCAACGATCCCCAGCCCCATCCCGTCCCAGAGCACGCCTGCTCCCGGGCACTTTCCTGCCCGGCTCCCAGCTCGACGCTGCACACCCCCTTCTGAACCTCTCATTTTCCGTCCACAGCAGCTGCCTTCCCTTCCCCATCTCTAACTTTCGCCGACCTCCTGCTCTTGCGCTGCACTTCCTGGGAAGTGTTTCATTCCCGGACCCAGCGGAGGAATATGTTATGACAGTGGAGTTTTAAGGAAAGCTTTTTGGTTTGTTGTGTCATGCACTTTATCCATCCCATTTTGTCATCTGGTGGTTTTCCTTTCTTGTTCTAGCACATATTTCATGGCTAAAGCTGTTTCACAGGCAGCCTTGGAAGTCAATCCTTTTTCAGATAACAACTTTTTTCAGCTGATCCACCTTCCTATCTACTTACAAATCCATCAGAGAGCGCTTTATTTGGCTACGGTCCTGCATCGTATAATGGAATATTTATAGACTGAGTTACAATGCCGTGATACGCACCAGTCTGAGGTGAATGGCAGAACTATTTTTTTTAATTACCTTCTTTGCAACCAGGAAATTCAGCTTATGATACTAACACAGAACTTCACTGACTGTGGTGAAATGTGAAGGAAAAAAAACCTTGCAAGGTACACGTCGCACCTTCATTTGGGGAACAGTTAATTTTCTTTTTTTCCTTCAAGGAAAAATTTAATTTTTAGTTGTTTAATAGCTTTTTAGACTAGTAAGCAGCTGTTCCTGGTGTTTTGTACATTCAGAAGAATATGTTATGAAACTAAAGGATTAATTATCCTTACAGAGCCTTCGATCACTTTCTGGAATCCCACACTGTAAAGCGCCGTGACTCTGATTTCACTGAAAGAATCTCACCTGCACTTCACAGCCTTCCCTATTTATTGTCTGTTCGGTCTCCTCCTCCTCACTGGGCTGCCTTGAATATTGGGTTAACAAGTCTTAGTGAAATTCCCGTTCAGTCCCGTATCCTGATAATATACACAAGTAACATGTGGCATAAGGTCTAGAAGTAGTTTTTAATTAAAACCAAGTGTTAGAATTACACTGTCTTTGGCTTTCCTCATGTTTCCTGACTTTTTTTGTGTCCAGTTCACGACAGAAAAAGTTGTCGAGAGCACAAACTTTCCTTTTAATGGTATCTTGTAAATATTATGATACATAAATAATTTGTTTTGCTGCTTACTGTACAAGTACTGCTATGGGTCTGCAGTTTTAAGATATTAACTGGAGGAATAGGAAATGTTTATACGTTAAAAGATATCTCTGATTATGGAATTACTGTTGAAGTACAGTAAAATGAATACTATGGATATTGTCTTTCTTCTTCTTTTGCTGAATCAGGTCTTTTGCAACATGGTCTTGGTTTTATCAGAAAGCACAAGATGCTCTTCTTAAGGCAAGAAAACACAGCAAAACCCTGAAAGCAGGTTGCATAATCTAATGTGCCATATTTGCCTTCTGATAACCCCCAACAACAACATCTAAAAGTAGTCATTTGACTTTTAGTGACAGCCACTGTTCATGTTATCTCGACAAATTTCCTTCTTGAAAGAGCTGGTCCTCTTACTGTTTAGATACCACTGCTTCTGCATGTGCAAGAGCAGAGGTGGTGAGAAGTGGTGTCCCTCAGTTCTGACATAGCGTCTGCAAAGATTTAAACACATCAAAGTGTCAGCTAGATCGAATGAGCCAGAATCTATTTTAGAGTAATTGAAAGTTTGACTTCCATTTGCCCAAGAACTCTCTTTATTTATTTTAACTTCACTAAAATTCCCTCAGCATTATAAAATTAATTGCAGTCCTGTTATCTTTCCCTGATTGCAGCCCCTCAATGCCAGCAGTCTCTGAGATGTTTCTTACAAAAATCTCAGCCCTAAAGACCTGGTTTTTACAATGAAGCAGTGGGCGCATCTTATATGGAGCTACCTGCTGTTCCCATACTCAGGTGGACGCATGCCTATTTTTTCCTCAACCTTCGGTAGTAAAAGGAAAATCGGGAGGAATACCTCTCGCAGAAGCCTTTGAACTAACTCAAAAACAAATCACATTTACTTTGTAGTAATTTAAGAAAATCTTCTATTGTATTTTTTTTTGATCCTACCTTATGTTTTCAGGCCTATGACATTGCCTGGAGAGCTTTCATTCATGAAAAAGCTCATCAAACTTGTTGAGATGAGATTTACCTCTGCCCAGATTTAGAGATCACGAGGCTGACCCAGACCCTATGTCCATTCTTTCCTTCCAGAAAAGGATTTTAAAGCCCAAAGAGCCACTTTAGAGGCATCTCAGCATTTGCATCATCCTGCTCAGATGCTGCTCAGGACTGCTCTTCTCATCTTAGTTACCCACCACATCCTACGCTGTATCAGCACCTCTTTTAAGAACACATGCACCCAACCAGACGTCTCCGTAAAATCTTTTGAAAGTCAGTACTACAGTCTCTTTGTTTCCACAAAGAGGAGAGAAAAGGACTGGATCTTTATTCCATGATTCTTGTTTTAGGGAGCGTACAAAAGCAGACTTTTGTAACCAGGGGACCAGTTGAAGGCTGGCCCCAGTGTGAGGGCTGAAATTGTCTTCCCTAATCTCACAGAAAAAGCGCTAGTAACTTTTTTACCACTTGGCTTGACAATCATCATATTCAGGAGGAGCTAAATTTATATTTGTTTTGAAAATAGTTGTTGGCTTTTCAATATCAAGTTTATGCTTTGCCTGGCTTCAAGGTCCCTCGGACTCATAAAAACGTACAACCTTCCCATCTTCTGCAACCCTTCGGCTAGAGAAGTCTTAGAAACACCATACCAGTGATTCAAATTCTAGATTTTTTTTGTAGAAATTCACACACAAGAGTAGAAGATATAAGACAGTGTCCTCAAAATCCACTGACCAATTAATAAGACCTTCTGCCACCAAAAAAAAAAATATATCAAAAATAAGAAAAAACAATGTACAGTCATAGCATTTACATCTGCACCAAAAGTCTTCCCTTATTCCAGAAGGTTAAGAACTATGGTTTTTACACTGGCTTGAGGATATTTACACACCAGCCTCAATCCTGGTCCCATTAAAGTCATAGGGTCTCTAACAAGCCCATTAATGTGTCATCAGAGCGTAAGCAAATACATCCAAAAGTAAACCTTCACTCTAAAAAAAAATTACCTTCTCCACCAGGCTCTTCAAGGTCAAGAATGTATCCATGATAAGAATTTTGTATAAATGGAAGCCCAAATTTCAATTTTTCTAATGAAAAATTTTGAGAAAGTATGGGATGGTTTAACTCCTCTCATCTGGAACCTTTCTTTGCTCTTTCAAAGGCTCTTCAGGAAAAACAAACCCCTTTCTACCCATACAGTAGACACTGTCCCTCTTTAGGTCTGCTTCTAATAACATGAATAATATTAATCTCTCCTACAAGCTGTGCTAAGAATCTCTTTGGGGAAGCAATGACATCTTTGCATTATTAATAGCTGATTCAATCTGGCTTGCTGTAGTAACAGCTTTTGCCAGTGTGAGATTAGGTTCAACTAACAGCCTTATGAATTTCAGCATGTCTTTATCTAGCAGGGTATCATAACACAGTGTCCTTCTGTGCCCAAGAAATGTAGCCAAACAGAAACCATGCCTGGCTGGTATCATCAATCATGAGCAGGCAATTCGCAGCTACGCTTACCGACATTTTTTAAGGAATTCTTTTCAAATTTCAAAGGGAAAGACTGAAATAAGAGGGCAAACACCTTCACGGTTCTTTCTCATTTTATTCTTCGTTATTTCTTCAAATATCGCCAAACACCTCTTTCCCTGCCTCTTGCCAGAGAGTCTCTATTTCTCACTGAATTTTTTTGCAGTGTATTTTTCAACCTTTCTCCAACTTTATTTCATTTTTCCTTTGAGAGTACCTCTTTGCTATCTTTACTTCCACCTATTTTTAATTTCCCATCCATGCTATAAGAATGTCTATAATACTATTGAATTGGTGGTAGGACTTCTTTAATAGATTTCTAACACCGCAAGGGGCAGGACTGGAAGACTGACATTTTGACCTCTGGTTTACTGCCAGATGAGCTATTGGGTGTTCTGGATACATCGGTTCTCCTTTTCCTGTCAGAGCAGACCATTCTTTTGCAGGTATTATCTCATCACTCTTTCAGACAAGGGTGCACACTAAGCTGGTCTGGTTTATGAGCGATCATTTGTTTTCCACTTTTGTTCATCTTCTTCATTAAATGAGTTTAGGTGGTACAAAAGGGCCAAAACTGAGAGTTTGAGGGTGAGGGGGATGGATGTAAAAGAGAAAAAGGGAAAAAAAAAACCCAAACTCTCTGCACTCACCTCCTCAAGTTGCTGATCTGAAAGGCTCTTTCAGAAGGAGGGCAATGGCTTTTCCTTCATTCATTTTCAGTCCTCATTTTCACTGCTGTATTCTTTCACGCAAGGCTCAGTTTAACAGCGGGCTCATGGAGTCAGATAATACCGACTACAATGTACAAAAAGGTATTCTATGTTTCCATTAGAAGCGTGAAAGAAAAGTGATATTTTCAAAATTTTGAAGCAAGCTGTTGAGAAGTTTAACAATTTTTATATTTTTTTTTCAACTAGTAGCAACTGAGAGGGGCCTTTTACTTTACAGTGGAAGTCCTCCTCCTTCCACAAAGAGTAGATTAAATTATAGATGTAAAGCAAAATGGAAATTCTGGTAGAAAAATTTGATGGGAAAGCATTCTGGCAGAGCGTGTTTTTTACCACCTGCAATACTGACTTGAATCTACAAAACATTTCCAATATTACCCACAATAAGGAGAGCTTCTGAGAAGGCTTAGGAAACATTTTGGAAGCAACTGAGAAATAAAAGTAGCGGACAAATAGAAACTGGACAGAACAGGAGTTGTTGGAACTGTCTCTACTCTAAGCCTTATTGCTTTTATTATCGACATTTTACTTAAACTTAGATGTACATAAATTTTTTAATTTTATTTTTTTGTCTTTAAGCTGGATTTTATCAGTTTTAGAAAAATTAATACAAGTTCCCACCCTTAAAGCAAGAAAATAATTTCCCGAGGTGGTAAAGAGAAGGAAACGTGCCTAAAACAGGATAGAATGGGTCCTAAATCAGTATCACGGTCACAAACCCAGTCAGTTCCTCGGAGAGTCTGGGCAGGATACAGATTATGGTTGGCAAGACAAACCAGGAGCGTCTGCTGAGCCGCCAAGTCAAAATCAGCCAAGCTAAATTCAGACCAATGGCACAAAGGTGAAAAGGTTTGCGTCACTCCAGCAAACCTCAGCTATCCAGTTTCATTTGCCTATTTTTTTGTTCTAACTATTTGTAACTGATGTGTTAATCTCATCTTTGTAAGATTAACAGATTTTTCAATTAAAACAGCTGAAACTCAGAGGAAAGATCCCAAGACATGATGTCTTTTTCCATACTTTCACATTAGCTTGACAACAAAGGTGATTCTGAAGAACTTTTTTTGGTTTTGCCCAGCTGTATTGATAAACAAAGTCACGTGTATCTCACAGGAAAATACATGGAAACATCGAAAGGATGTTTAAAAGATCAGGGGAGATTATATTATAAAATAATATTTATACTTTCCACATACCCCAACATAGTCAGAAAATTATTCTGACCATGTTTCAGGTTTCATAGTAAGCCCTTTTCTGGGAGAAATGAATTATTGCAGAGCTAAGAGCTATGTGGCTGCTGAAAGACTACCAACCCACGATGGTCCCTCCGTCCAGATGAGTGCTATCAAAAACATGGTAAGACCTTAATATTGAGCTGTAAAACTCAAGGGAGAATATATTCACATGAAGTGATTATCTCTTATGTTTCTGGACATTCTAAAGATACATTACATTCTCCTAATAATACTTGCCTTCTTTTTGATATGATGTTTTGGAAGAACAGCTTGCACTTATAATCAGTACAATTTATCACCTATCCCCAAAGTACCCTGCCGTTGAAATGCCTGACATATATATTAGGTGTTGTGGATTTAGCAAAAATTGAATTATAAATTGCCTTGCCAGCTTTTGCCTCTGGAAATAATGAAAAAGTGAGCTAAAGAAAAGTTCTCCTGAAGGATTTATTTTTAGTGGCTATAGAGAAAGAAACAACAAACATGGATTGACCAGATTTTATCATTTTAAGCACTGAATAGCTTGGTCTGAAGAAAAGTTTTCATTCTTTTGTTCTGTTTTTTTTTTTTTCCTAAGAAAAAAAGACTGCACTAAGAGTGCTTGAGCATTCCTGAAAATAACTCAATTATGAAAGGAAAAAAAAGAAAGAAAACACTAACAAAACATTAATTTGTACTCAGTAAGCCCATGTGAGAATTTCAAGGTCTCGTGCCCAAACGAAGTCAAGTTAAATGTCATCCAAAATACTTTCTTTTCTCTTCTCTGGTGAGTGCTGTCTCTCAGTGAATGAAATTATTTGCAGTGGCCTTTTAGAGTTTAACATTATCAACTCCCCAAAATAATAGGGCCTTTAATAACTTATCTAAATTGGCAGAGCTATGCAGAATCCATTTCTAACAAATATTTCAGCATCAAATGTGCATGGTTAAACTCAATGATGATTATAAAGGTATTCAGAAATACAGTAATTTTGGTGATACTGATTTTAAACCAACATCTAACATTTCTTCAGGAACTCTGTACTTGTCTCTTAACAAGCTTCTCCATACAGAAAAAAAGCAACTTGTGTTCATCTACAGTTACTTAAGGAAAAAAATTCTGTATGAGTGCGCACCCAAATGTACAGCCTGAACTCTATTTGAGTGAGTCTGGGAATAAGCTTCCATTTTACAAGCTAAGCTGAAATTTTAGCTCCATTTCTGTCATCTTTAAAGAACATATGTTTTTACCATCTTATTAGAAGTTTTTGCTTTAATTAACTGATGTTGGAGCATGAGTGCGAATTCCCTGTTTGTTTGTCTTTGTAAGTTAAATAACACCCAGCATTTTGGGTGTGCATGTTTTTAATATAAGTGATAGAAGAACACAAAATCTTATTGGGCTGTGTTATGTGCGTTGAGCAAAGAATTTAAAAGTAGGCATTTATCAGTCCAATATTGCCTCCTCCTTACATTAAATATCTTATTACTAAATGAGCTGATCATAAACTTCTGATGTCTCTTTGGTATTACTGGCCAAAAACTGTGAGAATTGTCTTTTTATAATTAATGTGTTCTACAATATGACTGCCAGATTACAGTCACACGAAATCCGCTCAGCAGTTTGACTGCAGAGGTTAATAAAACATAACTGTCTACACCATGCGGAGAGGAGTGCAGACAAATGGAGTCAGATGAATTTGTCCCTAAACCTGGTTGAGAAATATGAATAATATTAACATTCGCTCAGTTCAGCTTACAAAGTGACTGCCATTCTTTAGGAAGTGATGTAAAGAAACTACCAATGCGAAAGCAAGGAAAGCGGTAACTTCTGAGAAGGTGAATCCTTAACAACCACAATGATTAGGATCCTTAACCATCAAGTAAGAAGGCAAGAATGTCCAACACCTTGAGTGAATAAGTGAAAAAGTTTGATAAAGTGGAAAACAGACACATGGATGGAAAGACCAAAAGAAACTATTTGTCGTGAAAGTAAAACCTCCACGGAAAGCAGGGAATGAGTTTACAGGAGACCCATAAAAATGCACGCAGAAGTGGAATGCACAAGACTTCATCCTTTTCAAAATTGTAAGTACTACCAGGGTTTGGGGAAAAAAAAAAAACCAACAAACATCAGTTGAAGGAAAGAACACACAATAGGAGGACGGATGAGTTTTCCTAGTTGTTGTCTTTACACTTTGTTTCATCCTTGTCAGAGGGTAAGTTTTTAATGCCTTGCTATTTATTTTTTCCTTTTGCGTGGCTACGCACTTGAGTCGTTGGTCACTGTGGGTGACTGAGCTTGAGGGAAAAATTTAAAACTATATGCAAGGGGTCATAATTTACTTGCATTATATAAAATACATATAAAGGCTTACAAGTCGGGAAACACGCTGAAGAAATGTGTTGTCATCATATCGCCACAAAACATCCTGCAGATTAATCCTATGGTGGCCCTGCGTGACACCTGTAGTATATGTGGGCATTAGGTCAAAATATTAGCTGGAGCTAATGATGGGCCCATTATAACCCTCCTTAGTGCTCATTACTTAGGGGACCTTTTGAAGGTGCTCTGTATCATTCTCCGGCTGACAGGCTATTCGGTGAAGGTTAGCAACTCCCTCTGAAGTCCCGTTTCTCTGTTGCGGCTAACAACCTAGTTGGGGTCATGGAAGGCACACATGGATCCTTCGCCTAAACGACAGAAATAGTATAGGAAATAATTAACATCTGCATGTGGTACAAAGATTTGGAAGGAAAATAAATTTACTGTTTTTCAAGGTTAATTTTTTTCTGCATTGAGCATAATCACCACAACAATGAATCAACGCTGTTAGCATTGCGCTCAGATCAGGGGAGAGATGAGTGTGCGTGATGTGTTCAGTGGATGAATTCTACACAGATGTTCATGGCAAAGCCAAGGGGTTAAAATAATATTCCTGTAATCCTAGCTTATACTACGGGTGAACAATAGAGTTCTTCACCGCTAGCCCCGACGATTCAGTGCACCTTTACCCTAGAATGGTCTTGCACCCTCTCCTTTTAAGTTTCCATCGCAACATCACTGCAATTCATCTTTATTCAGCTTTAATCACTCTGCATTTGATCCGCAATAAACTTGGCGGATGAAAGCTTCCATTTACTACAAGCATGGAACATCCCTGTTCAGTTTAAAGATTGTATGGATAACCTGGAAGAACAATTGTGCATTTCCCACTTACTTTCTATTTCTTGCATATCCTATTGCATGAAAAATAATAAATAGGTCTTGAAATCTGCTCACTGATCTTCCTGCTCCTGCAGTGACCCTAATTTCAAAAAACCCAACCTATTCAGGGCTAGGGGTCTGCTAGCTCAGTCTTTTCTTACTCCCCCGTTTTGAGTCTGACCTTGCCTTTCCCCAGCTTATATACAAATTCTTATCAGATCTCAAAACTAATTTTAAAGCTGTCATATTTACTTTCCCCTAGGCCTTGTTTCACACTGTGGTTTCACTCAGCTTTCTGAGTTATTGTTTGGTGCAGTTGCCTGCATATTTATTCCAGTAACTTCTTTAAAACCTTTCCAAAATACAGAGATAAAATTATATTTGCTTGCCTTAGGTGCTCTCTCCTTATAGGTAAAACACACTTTGGTGAAATTTATGCTTGTATTTTTTTTTTCTCCAAGAAAAATAATCCATTAGCATACGCATCTTTTTCCCTGGCTAACACCTGCAAGCAGACAGCAAGAGACATGAACATGTTGAACAGGACACGATGTGGCTGGGAACCATAGTGCTGTGGAAATAATTGTACCTCGGAACCTGAAGACTGGCCAGCAGAAAATGCATCCCAAACTGGGGCGCTGAAGCTAACCATACGGGACTGCCGCACACTTAGCTGTTTCACGACATGTAGATCTACAGATTTCTCAAAAATGTGCGTTAAAATCTCCAGAAGAGTAATCTCTGCACACGTGCTTCAGCACAATGTGTGAGTTTTGAAAACATCAGTTTTATCAAAGCAGTACTTTAAAACAAACAAACAAACAAACAAACAAAAACAAAACAAAACAAAAAAAAACTAAAGACTTGGACAGTTTGAAGCTGTTATCTGCCCAGTGTTAGTACAGCATAAGACCTGGTGTCAAAGACACTAATCTGATTCACGAAATAGTCAGGTAACTGACACTGAAAAAAAGTCAACAAAATTTAGCAAAGTTTAAAACATTGGCATCTAGGTACATTTATTGTGCAAGGAAAAGTAAGAAACAAAAGCAAAAAGAACAAAGGAAAGGAAAGTCCTCCACCGTGTCAACAGAAAAGGTGAAAGTTATTCCTTTATAAAGCAATCCACCATTAAAAGCTCCAAGTTGTGTTCTGGAGAAAAAAGTCTTCCTTGAACACTGATCAGCAGCAAAGAACAGCGTAAAGAAGTATCTGTTTTCTGAAAGGTAAGAGGAAATTCCCCCAAAATAACACCACTTCGGTTTGAGGATTCCGAGTGCCATTTACGGCTCTGAAGCCCAGGTCCGGGAGCAGCTTCCGCCTCCATCGTGGCCAGATCCCAGGGCTGGAAGGTGCCCATGGGGTGGCGTTACGGATGGGCACCGAGACACGCGTCTGCGTTACGTGTGGGAGGCTCCACACACAGCTGTGGGCAGCTAAGAATCAAACCCCAGTCACCTCAGTTCCAGTGTAGTTAGAGCCGATAGGTGGGAAGAAAAAAGTCAATATAAAGGAGTAAGCACTGAACAAAATCTGAGTTTTAACAGCCAAAGCCTCAACGATATTTGGCAAAAGCTAGAGGAATTTGCCAATGTGTATTGTTACTATGACAGAACTCACTGTAAAGCTACAACAAATCAATGTACCCTTAAGTTCATTGTTTTCACTCGATTGCCCCTTCGTTAGCCCAGAGTCCCAGAACCCTCCTCATTTACATTATTTTAAATACAGTAGAGTATGGTGGTGGGGAAACATTTCAGCCAGCTCTTCTTACATTCAAAATCATTTGAAAGCTGATTTATTCCCCACTCAAGTCAAGCAGTCCCCAATAAAGGAAATAATCTGTTTCTAGCCTGAGATGACATTTGGCAAGTTTCAGAGCAAATATTCATGACAAAGTCACGAGCCTTTGAAAACAGAGTTTTCCACTGGAAATGCTGACAGGTCCTTAAGCGCAGTGGTGTGAACAGCAGCGCTGTAATAAGCAGTAATTTAAAGGCTGTGCACTAGTTAACTATTAGTGCTAGTAAACAAGTGACCCTGATGGGATTTCAAATTAGAGCTTCAAGCAAACCATTTGATATTTAACCCTCTTGCTTTTCCACCTCATGGCAACGGAAACGTTATATATCATAGCATAATATTATTGTAGCTCACTCACTTGATAGGGACAGAAACCAGATAAAAGCAGATAAAATGTTTGTGATACTGAGAAACCCTATGTTTCAACAAATGCAGCCGTCTACCATTTTTCTAGTGGTAATTGCATCTACAGCTTTGCACCGGCCTGTGTTGGCCGTGGCATCTGGAAACAAAAAAATAGTGTGCTAACTATACATCCTGTTCTTCCAGCCAGAAATAATGCATGAAAACCAACCTAAAAATAATCTTCTCTTCCTGAGCCTCAGCCATTTTGCATAGACCCAAGTCAGATGGTGGATTAGATTTTCTTCATAAGTAGATCACTAAGCAAATTCTCTGGAAAAACAACTGTTAAAGAATCCCACAGAAAAAAAAAAAAAAAACACTGCATAAAGCTGGTTAATCTTTCTGAGCTGCATGTAGAAAGTTTCCTAGAACTGGGTGCCATGCATCACCTGCCTCGGAAAACTGAGGGAAGCAGGGACAGACCAGCTCTGAGGGGGTCTCCAGGAGCCCTGCTGCGTGTCAGGGCTTGACTGGACACGTGGGGAGGTCCTGAGTCTCTGAACACTTAAACGTGTCAGGATGACCGCAGAGCTCCTGTGTGAACATCAACACATCAAACAGCCTCACTACTGGTATGGTGCAGGATGTAGAGAAGTGAAATTCAGGTTACTCAGAAGACATCCATCGTTCAAGTGGACCACTGTTGGTATGAAGCAGGAATACCATGATCCCCATTAAAAATTAACCTCTTTTTCCCCAAAATTACAGATGGCCAGAAAATAAGATACACAGCATGAGTTAATGAGAAGGTAAATATGCACTGTAATTTGCAGGTGTCACAAAACACACCAGAGTCTTACCGTCCCCCTGCTCTGTGCTCCCGGCGTAGGGCGGAAGGAGTCACACCGCCCAGAAAAACATTGCTGCTTCCTCCTGACCTGAGACCAAGAAGCCCCAACCTGCTCCCCAGAGAACACCAGTGACGTGTTTAGAGTACGGAGGAGCGTTTGATTCATAGCCTCTAAATCAAGAACTCCTCTAGCCCCTAAACAAAAGCAAACATCTGAACATGCATTTATACTACCCGGGAACATCAGAGCGATCTTGTGTCGCACCCTTCTTCACACACGCTGTGGTGGTGTGGTACTGCACGAGCTGTAGTCAGCCCAGAAAAAGCAAGGAGGGAATTTCATCGCTGTCACTGAGATTGACCTCCTGCAGGTACGGAGAGAAACCGCAGCCCCTCCTCCTTCTCCTTCTCATAGTCATCTGAAATAGTTTCTCGCAGAGAGGCGAGTCCTACGTGCTTTTGGCTGAACAGCCAGCAAGAGACAGTCTGGCCATCTCATCACGTCCAGCTCCCTCAGCGCCACCTTCAACCTCTGGCAAACGGTGAGATGGAGGGGTTCTCTCAGCAGCCCTGTCTTTCCCCTCCTATCTGCTCCTTAAATGTCGTGTCCACCGCAGTTGCCTTTGGAATACAAGACTGCGCAGGGGCCTTGGTTTGTCTTGTATTTCCACACAACTGACAGACAACAGTTTTTCTGCACGTGGTGCGAACGCTGGTCATGCAGCTCTCTCTAGATATAATAATGCGTTATCAAAGTGAAAAATCAATGCCTGCAAAATTTAAGACACAAAATACATATCGTTATCTGAAGAACGACTATGAGAAGAAACAGTAAAGACATAATGAAAAACTCTTTAAAACAAAATATTTCTACTCCATTCTGCTAATATCAATCAGGTGTTCAAGTCCCACTAGCATTTTATAGAAAACTCTTACAACGTATTTTGGTCTCTATAGCTAGTTTCACAACAGTGATTATTCTTCCAAGTCAAACACTATGAGAATAAGCTTAGTTAGCTCTTATGCAAGTAATTTTCAGCTTACAAGCAGATTTGTTATGACTACAGAAGGAAAAATCAATGAAGCAAATAATCTCTAAAGCAGCAGTAATCTTATCTTCCTCCCGTTAATTAAAAAAGGATGAAAAAAGAAAAAGGAAGAGCACAGGAACAGAATTCCTTTGCACAGCCAAAGTGCGTTTGCATTTACCAAGCAGGCATTAATATGATTTTAGAACCAAAAATAAAGAAATATTACCATGACTCTCCCAAATTTCGTACAACAGAGAAAACAAGTCTGTGGCAGGATTGTTACCCAACGGTCATTTGTACACTAGAGTCTTGTTGCGGTCTACTATGATATTTTTATTTTGTAGTCGATTAGATCTTGCTGTGCTATCTATAGCCCTTTATTCTCTGTTTCATAGGTTTGTTATTAAAGAGGAGTAGTGACATCTAAATGAAAAGTGGGGGTGCCCTTCTTCAAGCTGATATTCTTGCAAGCGTTACTATAGGTTTGGCATTTTCAATTGACTTTATTTAACTCTTCGCAATTCAGCATACTTCAGCTAGAGTGCACGGTGTGTTTCGGTATGTTGCAATGTGGAAGAACTCACCCTCCCACGTTTCCTTGCAGCACCAATTACTTCTGCAAGAATATTAAAACACCTCCCCCAGTTCTCTTTCAACCTCTCTTTCAGCTGAAAAGATTCTTACCCTAGCTATTTCCCTCAAAATCATTTTTCCTGTTACCGTGTAACAACGAAATGACAGAAAAGTGCCGGTACGGCATGTCAAACAAAAAGTGAAATATGTTTCCGTTTCGGTTCACCAAAAAGCAGAATAATGTCTCTCAGAAGCTGGCTCAGACATTTTCTCATGAAGTCGGGGGGTTTTGGGGGGTTTGTTTTGGTTTTTTTTTTCTTCCAGGGAATAACACTTTTCCCCATAACACGATGGGGTGTCAGTCAGCCGAAAGCTGGTAAGTTCGGGCTGATACATCAAGTCATCGTAGCACCAAGCCAGCGTCATTGCGACTAGATACAGCTCCACTGACTTCAGCCCTGTAGCACATGCAAGGCTGAATTTGCTTCATAAAGTCTAGGCATATACTGCTAAGAACAAGGGAAAAGCATCCTTAGTTTTACACCCAACTACCAAATTAATCGGTCATGGACATCCATGGCGAGTGGTCTCAATATTCCCCACATATTTGCGGGAAAGCGGCTCTCTCCAGCGCCAGCAAGTCGGTCCTGCTGCCCGTTTGCGTGGCTCAGCGGGGTTGGGTTTGCCCTGGGGGCACAGCTCGGACCAACAGCACAAGGGACCCCCCGACAGGAGCCGCAGCATCCCCCAGCGACGCACCACGCTGCTCCGATGGGACACAGACCCCTGTGCACGCCCGCCTCGGCGATGTGCTGCGTTGGGTACCGTGGAAAAACACGACATGCTCCGATTCCGGTCATTTTGATCAGTATCTGTGATTGCGTTCCTATAACATGCATTTTAAATTAGAGAGCGCAAAACGGTTTGCCTGTCTTTTGCCTTTTCCTGGCCCTGCCAGCCCTGGTTCTGCTCATCTTCCTGCTGGTTCCAGATATCTGTTGTGGGATCCTGCGCCCTCTATTCTGGTGTGCTGTTGCTGTCTCATGTCTCCAGAAACTCCTAGTCTCATTACTGAATGAATACACTTAGCAAAATTAGTCATGCAGCACAGCTAAATTCTTTATTTTATTTTAAAAGCGCATTTGAGTCAGTTTACAGCTGGGGTCAGGTGCATTAGATCAGGACACAGCAACAGATTTGGCACTGTAACAGATTTCTTTTACTGGATTAGCTGGCTAACCTGAAAGTAAAGTATTTACCTTTTAAAACCTTTTAGAATAATAATCCAAGATGAACTTCCACAACCTATAAAAACTAGGTTTGTTTCTCATTCTTCAGTCTTTTTTTTTTTTTTTTCCTTGTCTTAAGGTTAGGGTCTAATCCCACAAGGTACCAAGCAGGCCTGAATGTCGTTAGTACAACAGTCATAATAAATATTCCAGATCCCATTGGATACGGTCTTNCCAAAACAAAAACAAGCCCCCCCAAAAAAAAACAAAAAAAAAAACAAACAAACAAACAAACAAACAAAAAAACCCAAGAAACCAAGTCCAGTTATTTACATCACTGTTGCATACCTGCTTCACTCCTGCAGGTAGAATAGGGTTGGGGTTTGGGGGTTTTTTTTGCCTTGCAATGTTTATTATAAAATCTCCATTTCCCTCTCTACATTTCCTTAAATTTTTCCCAGGTTTTCTCAGCCTCTGTTCTAAAACACAAGGGACTGTATCGTTCATCAGAGCACGCTTTGCTGAATGAAATACTTATTTACAGGATAAAGGTAGTCACTAGTCTCTTGCTTATAAAGACAAAAAAATAAGCATCTGCTCATTCGAAAGTACCATAAAAAACCTGAGCTATCACAACATGACACATCGAGTTCCTTGCTTATTCAGTTTGTGGGCTATTTACCCTTCTGTCAGACAAGTTTGTCTTCGACATATGCTTTCTATACAGCCTACTGGTGTAAAAAATAATTATAATGTTTATTAAATTAAAATAATGAGGTTTATATGAACTTTCAATAATGCAGACAGGCAGACTATAACTGTAAACCACATGCTATATACTTTGGACTTTTACGGCTTTTAATTTATCAAAGGAAATAATTAGCACACTTTGTGGCAGCCAGTGATGGAATTTATTCATTTGGAAGCCATGGGTTTCCTGTCATTAAAACTACATCATGTCCTTCCTTTTCTATTAAACTTCAACTGAGGGCAGTAAGAAGTCACTAAAAGGAAATGAAGAGTTTTTTTGGCAACATTCACATGCAATGATTTAATACTGCTAAAAGATAGCAACCCATAATCTATGCCAATAAGGGATGAGGGTTCCAATTACCACATTATTTCCTTTATTTGCTGCTTTGTTTGTGGCTCAATTAACTGTGATTTGCAAAATCACTCCAATAAATTTATTTTCTCTTCACTGGCTTACTGCATTTTTGGTTTCTAATTACAAGTGCTTCTTTTGTGGAAATAAAATGATTTAGATCTTTAACCAATACATTTAGATTTATATGTCATAGGATATTACTTTTTTCCCTTCAAAGTGATCAATCACATCTCATTAACTAAAGATTCGTTTGGGCTGATATTAATGCTTTTACTTTTCCGGGACATTTTTTCAAGTCGAAGTAGCAAAATATCAGGGAGGATAAGAGGAAAAGAAGCAAAAGTACCAATAAAAGTTTCCCTCCTCCCTCGCACCCTCCGCCTTGCGCACCCGGCTCTAGACGGCTCCTGGGGACCAAAGGACCAAACCTCGCCCCACAGAGGTGCCTCGGACCAGGCTGAAGCTGACTGACGGATACACACCGTCTTTCTTCAAAGGAGGTCTAAAATCAAACTAGCCCGGAGACAGACTTACCCGCGCTGCTACAGGAGTGGGTGGTCCTTCCAGGTCATGACCAAGGTACACCACCACCACCGCCAGCAGAATGCTGGAGCTTCGAGGATTTTATTAAGCGACGCCAGGAAACGTGAAGGAATAGAGGATACGGGGTACCGTGAGGCTGGGGAGGGTTTACACATAATGACATTTGGTTTATGTATTTTGAATAATTTTTAACTATCTGAGCCAGTCCTCAGCAGATTAATATGAAAAAAAAAAAAAATCTTCAGCAGCTTCACAGAATTATATATTTCTAATGTCTGTTTGCTGTGCTCAATTCAGAAAAATTTCAGCGCAATTAATTTATTGTTTGAAGCTTCCAGCTGCATATTTGACTTCTATATCTAGGATCTAACAGACATCTTAACTGAGACAGACATTAGATATCCAGAATATTTATTATCAAAAGCTATTAAATTTGGGGGGGAGGAGGTCTGTAAAGCAATGTGCAGACAATTGTAAAAAGGGCCTTTACTGCAGGTCAACAGAAAATTGTTTAAATTAAAAAATATTTCCTCATATCCACTAAAGTTGGGCACTGATATTGCTGCTGAGTTTGCAAATTAAGATCAGAGCTAGCTAAGATTGTCATATTGTCTCCTCTAATTTGGAAAAGTAGAACTGGGCTAGAGAGAAACCCATAAAAGAGACTTTATGACTCTCTTCAAGGCTGACATAGAAGCCAATGCTCCAATCCCTTCTCCCAGCCTCTCGCAATTACATTTCCGCAGGAAGAAAGAAAAGGAATTAGAAACAGGATAATGTAGCTTTAAATCATTTCTCATAGCCTTTGCCTTCTAGTGAGAGCCCTGAGCTTTCTTAACATGCTTCTTATACTGTTTAGTGTGACACAACAAAAAGCACAACTTGTTTGACCCTTCCTCAATAAAAAATCATTTTGTTCCGACATCCTATAAAATCTGGGCATGAGCCTACTAAGCCCTGGTGTCTCCTCCAATTGACAAGGAGCAAGCACTGTAAACACGTACAGTAACGATCCCTTACGGCCCTGCTCAAGGCAGTTCTGACAAAGCAATGCATGCCATTAACACGCCATGGGGACAGGCAAGCGTGGGCCACTACTAAAAACAACGAGGTTTCCAAAGCGGAGAGTTACGTCATCGTCAAAGTTTGAAGTTCCGGGGTCACCAGGGGTATCTCAGGTGGGTTACGTGGCTCGCCTGGGAGCAGGTACGGCGTTGCCCGTCAACCCATGGGAGCACAGCGTGATTGCCTGTGCATCGGCATGGACAGACGAGGGGCCTCAAGAAGAGCGGTGTGTGAATATTGCTGACCTGACAGCACCAAAAAAGGCTGAAGATTGTCGTTGGTGCCAATACTTGTCCTCCCCACCACCGCCTCGGAAACGGTGAAATCCAGGGATGAGCTTGCTCAAGGTCACACTTACTGCTAGCAAATACCATAGTATTGTGTATGTGAAGAACAACTGTGTTCTGGTACAAGCAGCATGTTGAAAACTTTGTGCTTACTGAAAAAAACTCCTGAATAAAGAGGCTGTACAATGTTTTCAGAAGTAGTACTTGCATTCAGTTCACAATGCTCTTGCAGCAGCATCACAAAATCCTTGTACGTCTGTAGTATGAACTCAGTTTTAGTAAATTAAATACCTACATAAATTCCAACCAAAATCCTGTTTAATTCCAGAATTATGATCCTCCAGGAATCTTATTTGAACACATTCCTACTTTTACAACAGTTTTTCAAAGAATTCACACGCTAGTATCACATGCTTTAACGTTAATTTAATTTTGCAACTCTTCCTAATGGTGACGGTCTATTATTCTGTCTGTTGTTAAGACCAGTAACGTAGAGAGACTAAGGAAAAACAGCTTCATTAATTTTGGATGTCCAGTGTGAGGTATCTAGGACCATTTTCAGACTGCATAGCAGTAAAGCTATTTAGGGAAATTAAACAGTGGAAAATTTCAACTTCAAAAGTAAACAAAATCTGAAATATTTTGGCTCACAATTAAAATACTTCAGTAATGAAATACTACCGTCCTACCTTAGGCAGCTGTAATTCATAATCTTAATATTCCCATCTTCCTCTGGATCACAGGCTTTCCGAGCAAAACAAGAGCAGTGAGAAGAGGTTGCTTTATTACACAGCCCCTGCGTACCGGGGTGAAGAACACGCAGCCTGGCTGGAGAGCTCAGCCCATGAAGAGGTAGGTGTTAAGCAAGCGGGAAAAAAAATCAAAATGTAGTTCCCTTAAGATATTGTGGCTGGCTATCTAAACTAAGATATTTTTGAGTCTCAGGTATTTGATTTTAAGAAAAATGTCTAGGCAGCTGCTGCATACAAGAGCAGCCTAGCTGAAGTTTTCCCCGTTTCTTAAGGTAGGAAAAGTACCATTCCCTGAAGCTTGCACCTTCAAAGACGAACTCCCATTGGCTTCAGGAGCAGTTGTGAGCACTTACCACTTCAGCAAAGGGGACCTCGGAGACTCCAGCCAGGTGTCTCGAAAATGAGAGCAGATGGTGAAAAATGGGATCCGGCAGAGGAAAGGAACCCCTTTCCCACCACGGCCCACGGCCCTGCGAGCTCTCAAGGGCTTGCACTACCTCCCACCCCGCCTGCCTTCAGTTTACACCTCCGCCCCCAATCGCTGCCTCCTAAGGACAGAAAGGCAGCGTTTTCTGCCTTCAGGAGAAATGTTAGGCTTCTTAGGACTCAGCTGGATGGGAGGACACACGAATGGGGTGCTTTCTTCTCCCGCTGTTGAACTACAGCTAATGTGTCAAGCTTTTTTTTTTCCCGCTTGCAGCGAAGGCAGAGGGTTTGAATGTGGCACGAGCCATTACAGTGGACGAAGGGAAATGTCTGTGCTTCCTCGGAGGAGACATTCCTGACTCTTCCAGGGCTCTACCCACCTCCTGGGTTGGAGCCGGTCCGAAGGAAACTCGCACAGACAGCGTATGCCTTAAACACCTCGATCCTCAGCTCCGCTCCTGTGCGATCCTGCGACTCGCTAGCGTGAACATGGCCTGAGAGGGCCAAGGCTCTCCACAAGAGTTGGCAGAGGAGTGACTGCACCTTGAGTAATTTGTAAGAGATGAGTAAATTGAGAAAAAACAGCTGTTTGACAACAGCATTAAAGGTCTTAGCCAGGTCTGTCTGTACAACCTATGGAAAATGTTTAGGGGATCAAAAAAGAGTGAAGATCACCAACAGCAAGTGAGCATGTATCATCAGTGCTCCTACTTTGACTTCCCAGGTCCCGTGGGGGTTTTCTCTGGCATCATTTATGGGGACCCAGGGTAGGAGAGGAGAAAATGAAAGAAAGGGGCACGATGACTGGATGAAAATGGGGAAGAAGGGAGGAAGAAAAGCAGGAAAAGAAGTACAGTAGCTAGAAATTACGTGTAGTTGAGAAGGTAGCAGGACAAGGGCAGCAGAAAAGAGGAAGAAGTTGAACAGCAGCAGGATTTGATGGGAAGGGTCAGGGAGGTGCAGTGAAAAAGAGCTACCCAGCAAGGGTAAGGGGCACCATAACTGTCACATCCCTGAGGGCACCAACAGCCCAGACTGCCTCTTCCTGGCCTCCCTGGGACCTTCTCCCACCTGCCCAGGGCCCAGGACCCCATTTCCACTACCCAGGGCTGTCAGTCCCTGTCCCAGCAACACCACGGTGTCCCCATCTCCCCAAAACCCTGCAGGCCTTGGCCCATCCCTGTCCCCATGAAGGTGTCCGATGCCCGGGGCTGCCCCAGTGTCCCCTGGCTGTTCTGCTCCTGACTGGGGTGGTGGGACGAGTCCTGGCTGCCAGGCCCTGCCCTGATGCCCCCATAGGATTGCCCAGCCCATGCACTGCCCTGACAGGCTGAGAGGGTTGGGGTTGTTCAGCCTGGAGAAAAGAAGGCTCCAGGGAGACCTCAGAGCAGCCTTCCAGCATCTGAAAGGGGCCTACAAGAAAGCTGGAGAGGGACTCTGGATCAGGGACTGGAGCCATAGGATGAGGGGGAACGGTTTTAAAATGGAAGAGGGCAGATTTAGATTAGATCTCAGGAAGAAATTGTTGACTGTGAGGGTGGTGAGACCCTGGCACAGGTTGCCCAGAGAAGCTGTGGCTGCCCCATCCCTGGAGGTGTTCAAGGCCAGGTTGGACGGGGCTTGGAGCAACCTGGTCTGGTGGGAGGTGTCCTTGCCCATGGCAGGGGGTTTGGAACAAGATGATCTTCAAAGTCCTCTCCAACTCTAACCATTCTGTGATTTTGTGGTTCTATGATAATCTTCCCCCCCTCCAGCTCAGCTATGAAGTCCAGCATGAAATGTCGGGGTCTGGGTACTCCAGCTCTGCTACTTGCCACGTGTTCCTGAGCTCCCTTCCCATCCCCATAAGACTTCTGTTTCATTTGCTGCAGAAAGTAGGGGTGGGAGAGACTGTGTAGACTACAAGGAAAAAAACGGTTTTTAGACAAGGTGGAGAAAACACCCATCTTTTAGCAGTTCTTTCTTTTTTTATCCTGTCCACTGAAGAATCCTACTTGCCCTTTGCGGTGGGTTGTTCCCAGCCACCCAGTATGTAATCATGGCAAGGATGCACCTATCAAGGGAATTGGGGGTCTCTTCCATTCCACAGCTATCTTGGGCGTGTTCCCTAAAATGAATTGTCTTTGGTAGACAGATTAAAATGATTGCACAAGGAGGAAACCTCCCTGAAGTTATAGAATCACAGAATCATAGAATCATAGAATGGTTTGGGTGGGAAGGGACCTTTAGAGCTCATCCAGTCCACCCCCCCTACCATGGGCAGGGACACCTCCCACTAGACCAGGTTGCTTAAAGCCCCATCCAACCTGGCCTTGAACACCTCCAGGGATGGAGCAGCCACAGCTTCTCTGGGCAACCTGGGCCAGGGTCTCACCACCCTCAGAGGAAAGAATTTCTTCCTTATATCTGGTCTGAATCTTTCCTCTTTTAGTTAAAAACCATTCCCCCTTGTTCGATCGCAACAGGCCCTGCTAAAAAGTCTGTCCCCATCTTTCCTGTAGGTTCCCTTTAAGTTATGAAAGGCCGCAATAAGGTCTCCCCAGAGCCTTCTCTTCTCCATGTCACTACGTGTGACATAAGTGAGAGGCATGCCTTTGTACCTCTGCACAGACATCGGCTGAGGGGGGTAGAGGCAAAATTTCTAGGACTGGAAAAGAGGTTTTGTGAATAAAATACAAGTCCATGGTGCACCATCAGCCAGTTTCTTCATGAAATGTGGGGCCTGCTCAACTAGGCAAATAAAGCACTATTCTTTGATTGTAACAGACGTTCACACTAATGTGTGAGACCAATCATCAGAAAACTAGTTTAAAAAATGAGTCAAAAACAGAACAATCAATCAGATGATATTCAGGACTTGTCAGGAGTTGTTTGGAAGAATTTCAGAAACTACAACACAGATTTAAAGAAAAATGGGAGATGAAAAAGCTTCAAAGAAATGTGTTGAATGCATGTATGTAATTTACCACTTCATTTAGTAACCACTGCAAGATTTTCAAGAACAGAAGAGTATAAGAGAAATGACAGGATTCAACTGTAAAAAAATACGTATTTTACATAGTCCTAATATTTCTGAAATAAAGTGTAAAGACACAATGCAATGCTTGAGATAAAGTTCCTGGTTTTATGTTTCATCTTTGTCAAAATCCCTTTAATAACATTATTTTGGGAAAAAAAAAAAAAAAAAGCGTAACTTAATCCCATTGAGTATTTTCAGGCCAAAATATTGTGCTTGATTTACATACTATTATCCAGTTTTTCTCCAGTAACTGACAAATGCTAAATGCTTTATCAGTCCGGCACTGACGACGGCTTTCCCACAGGGTTTCCCAGGCTGCTTGCTCCGCACAGCTGCGTGAAAGAGTTCAGTGATGAGGTGGAAATGTTAACCTTCTTCCTGCCAGATCGATCAAGCGACCGATCAGAAGAATCAGCACACATCGGATGTACAAATGCTTTAGCAAAATTCACACCAAAACTAGCTTTTAAATTCACGACGCATTCCTTGGCTCTGCCCTTTCCAACTGATTTTGTTTGTCCTGCTGCGATAACACCTCGCAGGATGGTGGTACAGTATTGGATACTGTCCACGTAGAAGGAATGACAGGCTATATGTGGGAGAGGAATACAATGCTGTTAGCTATTCACGTAGATCTTTAACAGTTCTCTGTCCTGCAACCAAGTAAGCAATGTTAGGGATGAGCAAACTCCCAGGAATAAAATTAGACCCAGCCTAACTTCTCTTAAAAAGACTGATGAGGTTGCACAGGAGGTAAACTTTGTCCCCCTTTCCAGTGGCTACAGGCCTTTGTACCTTCATACTCTGTGAAAAGAAATGTCAAAACAACTTGTGAAAACTCAGTTTTGAAATAGCTCCAAACCATTCAAATCCACTTTCTAATCTAACAAAACTTTGTCTAACAAAAACTTTTCTCAGCTATAACTAGTGGAGTTTAGAAAACATCCTATGTATAGATTATTAAAGTAAACGGTGTTTTAGTCTACAGATAAATTACCATGTGTTGCTGGCTTTTCTCTTTTTCTGTTTATAGGAAAATTAAATATAGGTGATTATATCAGAAGTGCCCTAAAAGACATTTTTAATAACAATATGGAAAAAAAATTGCATGGAGTACTGGATAACTTTTATGTGAAAACTTGGATTTCCCCTCTATTACAAATTGTAAATCTTTTGAACTGAGTTTCTTGGTGAGCCACAAATGACTCAGAAAGTCCTTGGGGGAAACATCACCTAGACCTGCCCCTTTTCATACTCTTTTCAGGATTCTGGGTTTGGTCACAGTTGGAGGCAGAATATGGCATTACGTGGATCCTATTTCGATCTAGTATGGCTACTTTTTCCAGTCTTAGAGTATTGTGCTGCTTGGTAATTCTAGCACAGTGCCATCCTTTTCAGTTTTAATGTGGGTGGTTATTTCCTAGAGTTGAAAAAATAGAAACAGCAGCATTTTCCTTTTTTTTTCTTTAAAGAAGAACAGGTGTACTCACTCAATGGAAATCCAACAGGAATGTGTACAGAAAGGGTGCTCATTCCTATAAATGATGTCCCCCCAGCCTAGTCATGTTAGTATATTTTGTGCTGTCAAAACAATGACAGAGAAGGTATGATCAGACGGACAGGAAGAACAAGCAGTAGAGAGACATAGATCTGAAGTGTCAGAGCAATACTAGTAAGAAAATAAAACCAACCAAACCAGAAAGTAAAAAGAAAGTGAATAAAATAAAAGGAAACTTCCATTCCTTGAATTACACAAAATACTACAATGAGACAATGAGAGTAAGACATAAAAGCATCACTACTGAATGGCAAGAGAAATACTGGAAGTAGCTAGAAAACTAAATAAAGAGTTCGTGGTGGCGATGCCAGAACCAACACAAAGAAGGAAGAAGAAAACCTCCAAGAAAACACCATTGCACTTGGATTAGCAAACGAGAAATCAGAAAAATACAGAGAGTAATAAAATTCAGCTACTAGAAGCAACCTACCCACACTTCGGTTGGTAGAGAGGGAAGATAACGGTCCTGTTTTTCAGCCTGCGCTGTGTGTTTGAGCGCACAAAGCGTAACGCCATCCGTGTGGGAAATGTACTACAACGAGACTGGGCAGCATCTCTGCAGGCAGATGTAACTGGGTGCTACAGGGGGAGTTGGGGAGCTACGTTAAATTCTTCTGGTGAAGAACAAGACCAGAACTGAGCAGCTGCTTATCAGCTGGGCTGTTCGCAGATGCAAAAGCACCAAATCATACCTCTGGGGTAATGTCGCACTGCCCCAAAACCACTGCGGTTGCTCCACAATACAGGCTGATGTAGCTTCGCAGTCGAAGTTAAATCACGTCGGGTGGAATGTCACAGGCTGGTGACGCAACATAAATAAGATTATGCGTTAGCTTCAAGACTTCATTAAAATCATGAGGCCATGAGGACCATGCTGATTATATTCACATAAACAGTTTATATGAATCTTGTATCTCAGTTAATCCTTATAGAAAATCTCATCAGCTAATCTTGGGAGGAAAATTCAACCACAAGCTATAACAGAGACTAAACTGTTTCAGAGAAACCTAAATCCTCGTGACATTTAAAATTGTTCTCAGAGTCTGAATAACCACTCTCCATGGTGGAAAAACTCTCGGGAAACTCTGTTTTTTCCTCTGTGGTAGTATGATACCATCCAGTACATGGTGCAAGTACGAATGCAAGCGTGAGTCTGCAGGCTCTGGACTCCACGCTCCCCTCTAAGGCACTGAGGTACTCAGCACAATGCTGTGTAAATGGCCAGATAAGACTTTTTTTTTTAACAGTCAAATTTGCTGCCAGCTTGCCATACAGTTTTAAATAAACACTGCAAATAGAAGCTGAAGTTCAGGTCCTTTATTGAACTTAAGAACCTTAAGTGTGCAGTCTTCATGTGGATTCAAATTCAGAGCCTGACATATATTCAATCTTTGTTAAGACCTAGTTATTTTTGTTGGCAGCAAAATTGGTGCTAAAATCATAACACATTCCAGTTTTCTCATTCTATTCCAGTTTAGTTTATGGATTATCTAAAAGGATGTCCATACACAGTTCAATGAAAGTTAATGGGTCAAGCTACAACGTCGCTGAAACTCCACTAGTCAGGTCTCAAAACTGTGTTTCAAACTAACTTTAGTGAATGCCTGGGGTACCGAGACACTAGTTTATTTGTTTAGGCAATAATTGTCCTTTGCCTCCAGAGAAGCCCTGAAATTGCTTCTATGTTTAGAATCAAGATTGCTCTGTTAAGGCTGCCTGTCACAAAGTTTCACCTCTTTTTAGAACTGTTTATTCCCAGTACCCTATTTCCCAATTTAGTCCATTATGGAGTTTGATTGATGCATCTGCCCGACACAATATAGCAAGAACACTGGAATCCTTTATCAGATGCCTTAGGCAGTACAATTACTATTTAAGGGTTACAGTGACATTGTTTGTTAAAGGTTTATCGCCCGCCTTTCTGAACAAACATTATTATTTGTATCTGTTGGGTTTTTTACTGGCTCAGTTTGGGGGGAGAAGACTGTGTGAAAATACATTAATGTAAAAAATTCTTAGAGACCCGCTCTTGTCCCTCGGCAGACACACGACATTCTGTTGGAAGTTACTGCTGTTAGTGGGATTCATGTACACAGATGCAATAAAATAAATAGTTTCTGGGCTTGTTCCATTGGCTAGAATCAGGAATGATCAGCCTCCTCAGTGATGGAAAATCGGGTACGATTGCTTTATAGCCAGTACTACAACAGATATCGTCTGTACAAGGGACGAGTCAGAGCAGTTACAGCTGCAGAAAAATAGGCTGGGAAGGGGACTTAAGAACATCTGGTCTATCTTTTGCCCCAGGATATGATTAGCTCTAGCTGGGTTATTCCCGAATATGTTTGTTCGGCTTGTACCTAAAGACCCTCCAGAACCGGGCTACACCAAACTTCCCCAGACAATCTTTTTTGGTGATTAACTCCCCCAAACTCAGTACCTCGTGACTGAGAATGAACTCTTCCTGGCTGCATTTCAGGTCTATTCTTTCTTGCCAGAGCCAGCATGGACATGGAGGTCAGATAGTTACTTTCCTCTCCGCAGCTCTTCATCCAGGAGCAGTGCCGGTGTAACTCCTTCCGCAGACATGGTGCCACTCTTTCTCCTTAGCGCCTGCAACTGGCTGCAAGGGACTACTCCACGGCTGAGGAAACAGCCTAGGGATGGCCATGGTGGAATGGAAAAGGAGCGGGAGAGGAGATAAAATCTTCTTTATGACTGAACTCGGTCCTTCAGTTCCCTTCATCCCGCTCATTCTGTCCCTTTCACGTTACGACTTACTCCTGTAGATAGTTTCATACCTAAACATCTGGCTACAAAAGCTGCAAGAACACTTAACTCTCATTTAAACTAAAACTATAGCCTTTGCAAATATTAAACTCAACAGCCAAAATAATAAATAAATTCACAGGTGTATGCATATGAACCATGAAGCAGGTTTTACCAGCATTTTGTTTTTTCTAGACACTCTTTAAATATCTGTAACTCTCCATTAATTTTCACAATAGTTTCTGGGAGTACCAACATTTTTATTATCCATTAAACAATGTGTTAACAATCATATTCCATTGGTGCATTTATAATTTAACAGTTATAACTTGACAGGCTTCATAGTGGGCTTCACAGCATTTACCGGTGACCACCTGATTTTTTTGATCCGTTGCTTTGAGTATATTGGCAACGAAGGAACACATGAGTAAGTCTGCATTTCATTGCAAATGATTTAGACTTATACTCACCAGTCTGCGGCCCACACTCAGGCACTATCGTTACCGTTACAGCAAAAGAAAAGACTGTGTGCCTTGCTGTAGAATAGTCCTAGAAAGGCTTCCTTAAAAAACAAGAACGGTAGGTTAGGCAAGAACACCTTGGTTTTCCAGGCAGCCAAAACCTATGCCAACTCTGACACCACTGTCCAGTGCTCTCCTCTCGGCTTGGTCTGCTTTTTGGTGTTTGTGACAAAACACAACAATTTCCTCATTGTGGTTATCCATTTAAAATTAACATAGCTTTGTTCCTACTACCAGGTTTTTTCAGGTCCCATGTGAATTTCCCGTATTAACATGTCTTAGCTTCAGATTTCTCCTACGCTAACACCCTTCTTCCTCACTCATTTCAGAAACCGTTCTCAGTCCCTCTTTCCTCTCCCTGTCCCTCCCACTTTGCAGCACCCTACCTCACGTCTTCTCCCCGGTCTCTCTTCACCTCCATAGCAAGGCTGGCCCTTTGGCCTCAAACTAAGCTCCCATATTCTGCATTTTCATCCTTTTTCATATCCATCAGAAATGTTCCAGTTCTGCGCGGGGGCATGTAGTTCCTGAAATTTGTGTCCTACAATTTCATAACTCATCTTCTTTGCTGAAATAGCTGAAAAGACGTTAAAACATCAAGTTGTTTCGACTCAGATATTAAACTTTCTGTCCATATGTCTTGAGGCTTTTGATTTGGTGGGACCTGCACCAACATTTCATGTGGGTCTGCTTCATTTGCTTGGATTTGCACACTTGGTTTCTACTGCAGCCGAGCAATCCAGCCGAGGTCGGCTCCCCTCAGTATCTCATGCTCTGGCCAGCACAAATAGACATAAGACTCGGCTCAGAAAAAGAAATTTAATTTGGCCCTTCCCAAAACCTCTCAAAATTCCCTCCCTTCCCCCACTAGAACTAAACACTCGGTGAACATAAAGAAAAACATAAACTTACTCTATAGGCACAATTTGCAGAAATAAAAGCGATGGGCTGTGCCGTCAGCTGGTGTAAATCAGCATGGAGGCAGCAGAGCCCCATTAGGGTGATACCAAGAGCAGCTAAGGCGCTGGTCTCTGCATTTGCAAGATACTTTTCAAGTCAAATCCACTAGATCTAAAACTCTGCAGTGTCTTTTCTCTTCTCGCCTTAATCTTTTTCCTGCCATCTGATCATCCCGCGGTCAATGTGAGTAACCTCCCAGCTGCAGCCACTGAGATCAAAGGACGTGCTATGGCCAAAAGCTGTTTGTTAACAAAACGTTAAGATGGTTTGCTCTACAATTCCAGCTCTGGGTGGCTGAAACTTTTAATGCCTTCCAAGAACCCTAAGTTTCTCTTTAAAATAACGGAAACCACTGCCGCGTAGCAGAGCTCTCGTAGCTAGCCTAGCGTGTCTATTCACAGCTGAAACGAAAGGTATGTTTTGAAGGAGAGGGTCTTGATTGCTGTGGGCTTGTAGAAAACATCACCGTCGCTGAGAAATGTGAGTCAGAATTTACTTTTCTTTCTAGATGCAACCCCTATAAGGAAAGCTACTAGAAACAACAGCAGCAGGGAAACTATGCAAAAGATGAGCAGTATGTCCGTTATCTGTACTAAATTTTATGCAAATTCATTTATCTTTGTGGGCTTATTCCTGGAACACTATGCCAAATATTTAGAGTCAAGTTTTTACTAGGAAACTCCTTCAGATTAAATGTGCCCACTTCATAAGTATTCTCAGCTGACTTTATGTTGGGTTCTACCTAACAAAACCTAGCTGTTTCCTTAGGAACGTGTAAAAGTACACAGGAATTGATTTATGCATCAAAGTTAAAATGGAAGTTCTGTCTAATTTACAACAGAATATTTCTGTGCAAATTCCAAAATCACAGCAGATCCAATGGCATTACTATCCCGTTGTATGTAAAACTGTCTTTTTATGTGTAGTTCCTTTTTCTAATATTGTTTCAATTTCTAATGTTGCAAGACTTTCTACATACGGGTCACATTGAAATCCTGTGTCTTGAAAATGTTTTCTTTTAACCTTGAAGAAAAGCTTATAAAGCTAATGTACAGTCTCCTGCGTTCTACAAGTGTTTGTATTCTCGTCCAGATTCATTTGTTGTAGGTACCAAACATATGTAAATATATTCATTGTCTAAATTTTGGTAATTAGAAAACTTCATGAAAACTTAAACTGATGCAAAAGCATGTCAATTACGACCTAGACAAATATTCTTGAGAAATCAAAATAGATTTGTCTTCTACTGGCAGGATAAGCCTAACAACACCACATTTAAGACAGCTAGCGGAGATAGGACATGGCTAGTTTTTTAGATCAGGGCTTTGATGTTTCTTTGTATTTCCAGTAAAAAACGGTGGATTCCCACCTGCAATTGTAAGAACTTCTGAAAGACTTCACATCAGATAAATGCAGGGTTTAGATTCCTGCTGTATCGTTTAGACCCTTTATGGATTCAGTTTGTGATCCCTAAGCTCATCTTCAACTGTTCATCTCTTCATAAACACTGGTCTTCAAAGCACTGTGTTTTGAAATGAGGATTATTTGACTTTGGGTTCTGCTTCTGTTCAAGGGGATGGGTCATCCTCCAACCTTGCCCGCATTTTAACGAAACTCACATTCTGGCCTTTCTAAAGAGATAATAATCACGTCCGGCTAAGAACAGCTCTTTTTTTTACTTGAAGTAAAGAACACGTTAATACTGTTTCACTTGGTACAGTCTTCTCTTTCTTTCATTTCAACTGCCATTCATCAACGTCCTCAAAGTACTACAATTCAGTTTATTTGTGGTATTAGGACTCCTTCCATGTAGAATAGGATAATAAATTTTAGATGATCTGCTTTCAGAAGCAGAGATATTACTGCCTAAATCTAACAGGGAGGAGAACCCTTGTAAAAAGGAGGAACTCTTGTTTTAAAAGGTCCTTTTGTTTTAAGTGTTGGCGTAGTTATTAAAAAGGTTGAATTTATGTTCTTCAAATTTCCTTAGGTATATTAGAACTTTGTAAATAAGGCTCAATGTGTTTCCAGGCATTCACATATTTGTTTGTTAAGGCTGTTACATACTATTCAGCAGAGAAAACACCGTTTCACGCTTAGCTGTCAATATGCTTCTGCTTTCTGAATTCACAGAAGATCTGAAAGTGGTTTGCTTTGGCTTTTCTATTATTTTAGGCAAGATTAATTTGTGTGTGTGTGCTGATGGTAGCTATTGTATCAATTCTATAGTTGTTGGAGCTGTTGTTACCTAGTACAGTAGGATATTAGAGTACAGTTAACATACATATAGCTAATTTGAGATTTGTTTTTTACTTTTAAACCATTGTTAATCCTTTAATTAAATCAAACTTTTTGCCTTTGAAAAATTATCCCTGCAACAGTGAAAATTGCTTGGCAGAAAGCCTTGCCATGGGAAAAATGTAGACGTGATTGTCTCTTCCCTTAACTAATCATTGAGGAAAAGAGGAAAACACAGGATCTTTAGCAGAATTGTCAGGAGTGGAAAACAGTTTCTGACCTTTCTCTGACTCTCTTTTAGGTCCAAGGGAAGTCTGCCATGGTGGATAAAATGAAGGCAAAGGAACCCAAAATAGAAGTGTCAGCTAGGTGCTTGGCGAGAAAATCGGAGGTTGCAATGTTCCTGCTGGTGGGACTAGTAAGGGGTGCCTTAATAGAAAGCCCTCAACTTTCACTGTTTTCCGGGTCAGTTTGTGTCTATGGGTTCCTTTTCCCTTCCAAGGAGCAAAGCAAAAGGTGTGTTCCTGTGGAATTTACCTTAAAGCTACAGACATATAGCTTGACCAGAGAGTCTTCTCAGTCTTTGGAAATCGGGAAAGTTGATCTAGTGTTTGAACAATTTTCAGAAAACAGCTCTCATACCCAAACTTTTCTTTAGTTGTTCATCAAGTGCTGCCTTCATTATGGTTGAAATCAAGTGGCAATCAGAGACAGGCCCTTTACCAAGCTTCACACACTAGCCAAACACATATACATATTGAATTTCCTCTTTAAGGCCCACGGAGACATTTCCTTATATGTATTCTTTCCTGGCCTTCTTTGTAGTCTGTTATGAAGCAATGGATTACCTTGACAACAGCCACCTGAACTGGTAAGCTGTTCCTTGTAATTTGTTCCTATTTTTGGTTCGGAATTACAGGTTAGGGTCAAGCCATTCTGGGGCCAGAATAGACTGTAAAGAACACCCCCAATGGATTAGTCCTAATTTATTTGACCCAGGTGTTCCTGTAATTGTGACACACTGAAAAATTTTGCAGTGCTTTAATGGCCCTTAAACTTACATTTCCACCTGCTCTTTCTGGCAGTGTGGCATTGCTCATGTTCCTTATGTTCTTTTGTTTATTTAGGTGTGTTTCTTTGTTTCTGTATCTAATTTAGCACATTTTAAAAAAGAGGGCATAGTAAAATTTAAAAGGCTGGTAGTGAGAGTTTCTCACATTACCACCACGTGCACTACTAACACGCAGGTGTACACCAGAGGAACAGGTAAAGTATGGTGTGAACGATACCCATAATGAATGTTTCCCCAGATGCAATTAAACATCTGTTATATACACTATGTCGCTCATTTCTTTCCTGCACCACTATCAGGATAGGTTAAAACAGAAACCCCCGGGGACATCCCTAAAACTTGCGTTTATCCACCCACGTCTCCGTTGCCGGGGTGAAAAACAGCCTCATTTCGCTGAACAATCTGACAATATATCTGTGAACTTCAGCAGTAAGATCTTGAGATGTCTGATGCCTGAACCTGCCTAGAGTTATTCCGTGCTCTGTGCTCCAAAGGAGACCCGTGCTGCCATGGTTTGAAGATTGTCCCAGTAGTTGCTAATGTGGCTGATGTGAGCAACGACACTTTTGTCAGGAAAGCAGGGAAAGAAACCAGGCATGAAGGAAACTCAGGAACAGCAGAGGGAAGGCTAGCAAGCTGGAGCCTAAAACCCCCACATTAGGCTGGAATGCTTTTCCATAATGACAGTGAACCAAAGGGCTGGGAAGAAGTCTGCCCGTCAGTGTCTTACTGAGCAGTGGTGCATAAAATTAGCCTCTGTGTAGTCTAACAATTGCTTACAGATGCTAGAATCTGCTTATTTGTAATGCCCTGCACCTGTTACTTCCCCAAAATGGTAAAAAAACCAGCAAGAATCAAGATTATCTTCTTATGGAGTTTCAAATACGCATCGACTTATCTACTAAGTTAATTCTGTCTTTTAATCTTAGGGCATTCTGTCAGATTTTTGGAGTACAGTATTGCTGGTCATTCTCCTCGAGGACAATTTCTTCCATTTAGTCCAGTTTGGACAAAGGACTTTATAATAAACCCCAGCCTAACCAGCGGTTGATTCTTGCTTCAAAGTGGCCTTGGCTGTGCTTATATATGCATTTAGTTTGCAATTTAACGTCTTTGTTTTCAGCAGTATCTCACCATCATATTCCTTTCAGGTGTAACCAGCCCTGTACATTGACTTTTAAATCCTGTTCCCATTGTACCATCCCAAATCATTCCATTTCACATCCTTCATCTTTCAGAAATGTCCCTTCTCTTCTTCCTTCAGCCTTCTGTAACGCAGCTGCCCACAGTTCATGAGGAGTCGTTGGCACCCGATGCTGTTAAACGTATGTATGAATTTGCCCACAGCCCCACCATGGCTGCATTTCAACCCTGCAACTCTTTATTACTTTACTGAAATTCATCTGCTTTGTCATCTTGGCATTTATCAGTCTTCACTGACCGACGTCTGACACGACGAAGAGTACCGTCACTCATTCAAGCCTGTCTGACACCTGTGGGGTGTTATCAGTGGGCTACGGAGTTTGAGTCTAGATCATCCAAAGTCATGTCTCCTGATTCACCTAACCTACTCAGCACCCAGTTTAAGAACATGTTGAAAAGTGACCATGATTTCATGCCACCTTCTTTCACACTAAACACTGACCTGAAGCATTTGTCTAATTTCCATCAGTTTTTGTAACACAGTACACCTAAATTTTATAAATATTATTGTTCTCTGAATATAATTGCTGTATGTTTTTTCTATTATCCATCATAAGCTCCTCCTAAAGGAGTCTGTAAAATTAATGAGAATATCATTTAGTCCTATTTTCTTTCTTCTGTCTCCTCCCCTCTGTTTTTGCTGAAGTATGACATTCTGGTGTGTGGCCAGAAATTCCCATGCATTTTTCCAACAAGTTCATATCAGTTTGGTCTTTCAATCTTGTAACTTTCTGAAAGATGTAGGGGAAAAAACACTGAATGAGACAAAACACATGTAGAGAACTGCAAGCAAAAAAATACTACAAATTTATTTTGGAATTCCTTCCTTGTGGTTACTTCGTATTATCAGAACCTCTGCCATTACCTACACTTTCGGAAATGGAAGTTCAGTAGAGCAGAATCTATCTGTGTGGCTAAAGGAAAAGACACCAACCGCAGCTGGGTACACAAAAGCAGAAGGTCCAAGCTCATACTTCTTCTAGCACCGGCAGCAGGTTGAGGTTTTTTCTCTGGCTTTGCAGTGAGCCAGCATGGACTCGTATGATAAGCAATGAGAGACATTCAGAAACTCATGTCATAGCAGGAAGCGTGTGTTGTCTTCACATGGGTTACTTGCAGACGGTTCCACAATATTTTTATATCAAGGAAAAGATGTCAGCAGAAGGGAAGTCTGTGAAAGCTACAGGACGGCATTAGCCACCAGTCCTGTTCTCTGCTGCACTGGGCAAATTTAGATTCTACTGCTGAGCAGAGAGAGAGCAGAGGTGGATCTAGGAGGTACTGTCTAGTGAGTAGTTACCATCCCTTTTTAAGAGACCACATTTGGGTAACTTAGCAAGCAGCACACCGCTACTGGAGCAGATCTGTAGAGCAGAAGAGTTTCCACGGAGGGTTTGATGCAAGGGATATATGCATTTCGGGATTTTCTGTTGCTTTATACGGGCTCAGGGCTGGTCTCCTTCTCTGACTACCCGTTTGGAGCTCACGCATCTTCCAGAATTTGTTTTACCTGAAAGGAACCTAGTTCACGTTGGGGTCTGGGACCACCCTGCAGAGAGCCAGGCAGAGCCCAGCTTGGGGGCAGGTTCTGGAGAGTTACGCTGAAATGCCCCCCTGATCCAGCCTATAGCATCAGCATGGACACCTCCAGAGAAACGTGAAAAAGTAAAGACACATACTAGAAATGGGAAGAGAAGGGTAAAACGTAAAGACATCAACCATGGGCAAAAGGAGGACAAGATTGACCATGGGGCTAGGAATTTAAGTATTTCAGCTATTCAATATTCACAAGGATTTGGTGGGGTTTTTTTTCTTTTTTATTTTTTTAATGAGAAAGTTACATCCTTCATATAATTAGATATCTTGTGAAAGTTTCTTATCTCCTCCTTCTGTTTTGCAAGAAGAGCATACACAAACTATGCAACAGACATGGAAGGGAAAAATCATTTTCAGCTGTGGTACTTTCCTGAGAACCTTTCTTTATTTCCTTTCTTGAGCCTATTTCCCATGGCAAACATGGAAAAATGGGAAAGAGAGAGAAGAAAATAGTAGGCAGAAAAATAAAACCACAAAGTTTATTTCTGGGGGGGGAAATATAAGAAAAACTTGCAAATTTCTATAGAATGAAACAAAGATGTTTTCCTTTAAAAATGGTAGATCCTGTCCCTGTTTTCGTGTTTTAACCACTTTGGACTCCTCGAGTTTTTAGAGTGAGTGTGTGTGTTTGTAGGTGGGTGATGAGAGGGGGGGAGATTACATTTTATTGACATTCTTTTGCATGTCAGTATATTTTTTAACCCCTGTAAGACAGTACTCAGAGAGCTTACTTTCTATTCAACAGGAGACATTGTGTATTAGTAAATGACTAGCTAGAAATCTGAAAGAACTTCAATTACATTTTCAGCAGGACCTCAGTACCAATTGGATCCTCGTTTGTATCGTTAACCGTTTTTAATGTTTTCACAATCAGGCTGGCAAATGCAGTGTGCCTAATGCCTCAGACTTTTGTCCTTCAAAGGGTACCATCTTCTCTGACGTATCATATCTTATTATTTAAATGTGTATGAACCATTTGGTGACACACACTCCCAAGGGACAGGGTTAGGGAAATATTTACAATATTAGTGTTGGATTCATCAACTTCTGTGTGTTTAACACTAATCATCTTGACAATCCATTTGCTTTTGCTTTAGAATAGCCACGTATTCTCACACGTAAATAAGTAGGTATCAGCTTATGTGATACGTGCTAAATGGTGTACTCACAGTGTGGCCCTTGCAGTTGGCCTTGTATCTCTGGCTGCTGTACTTGCCGTCTGTCTGCTAAAGTATCCCTTTAGGGCTGATGGGATTGAATAAATTCAGAAAAATTTTCTTACCCAATTGAAAAATGGAATTTTATCGCCTCATCTATTATCTCTTTCTCTCAAAATTATGCTGGCTTAATGCTCAGATAGCCAACATTCAGTCCTGGACTAGTAAGCTTTTAAATTCAGATATCTCGCAATACTGTTGAACTGGAAATCAAGACTTCACGGCAAATCAGGAAAATAATACTCACTCTCACAGCTTCCAAGGGGCACTAGCACTCCTAGAGTTTTAAATAATAACATTCATAAGCGTACAGGAGTTATCTAAGGTCACTTTTGCAATGTGTGAAATACAAGGTGTGTTCTCCCTGCATGCCTCGTCGAATTGAATGCATGCTGCTAAAGAAGCCTGGCTGTAAGAATGAGGCACTATGGAAAAGAGTGCCAATAAAAAAAGAAATTAATCTTCTGCAGTTTCTAAAGCTTTGGTATTGCTGCATAACACTCTCTTATATGTTCTGTGTACTTGTATGGCAGAGTTTTAGCAGCACTAACTGCGGATTTACACCAAAGAGCTCCATCCCCTCACAAATTATTACCCATACGTGTAATTTGCTTGCCCTTGCATCCGGGAGAGCTGATATGCGATGCGCTTTTCACTTTGCAACTCAAAGAAAGAAAAGAGAAGCTCAGAGTCCATGCACCCGTACAGTGACAGAGCTTGGCAGAAATTACCATTATCCTGCCCCATGTATAGAGCTTTCACTGAGAGCTCCCTTCATCCAGTAAATGAAGATGAATGCTTATTAGGGAAAAAAAAGGCTTGCTGTGATCAACTTCCCAAAAATAATCAGAGTGAGGCACGCAACCTGAACATTAGGGCCCTTAATGGCTGCTTTGGAGTGAACGGGGGAAGGCTAAGGATCCTTGGCTGCTTGCACTGAGTCATAACTTTTTAAACAAGGCCCTAAGTCAGAGCTATCAGTCCTGCGGTGCTGTTTTCCTGGCTCGTGATAAGCCCGTCTCTTTCTGTCCCAGGCTTGGGCCTGTGATTTAACATAGCAATGACAGCAATTGCTAGCCCCAAAAACATCCTTCGCAGCTCTCGTCTAACACAAATCGCTTATTCTTTGCGAAAGATGAGTGAGTCATGCAAGTAACAGACGGCACATTAGGAGTACATTGTTAAAGTGTGCTTTAATTAGTTATGTGGCATATAATGATGTGGGGTCAAATAATAATTTAATTTTTGTACACTATCCTTTTTTTGTACATTACCAGCGGACCACCCTCTATGATGAAGGATCTCCCAATAACATGCAGGATACTTACTGGAGAGCACGAGGAAATTCATTATTCTTTTTCCACAATAGCTCTTTACGTGTTTTTAAAGTCTTTTTTGTGTTGTAGAAGTGACTTTGAAAGCTGTGGCCCAAACCTTTGTAAAATATCATTGGAAAAGAGAAAATAGATGCAAACCCCATGCCATAAAATTAAATGAGCTTTTTTAGACAAAGTATAACATACCACTTAGCTATTAATTTTTACTTCTACATCATAAAAGCCTGAGGCTATCCCTTTATATATCTCTAAGCATAGTGAAGTTGGTTCCGGGAAGAAAAACCTTTGGTTTATTTTTGTTATACCAAGCAATGTAATAGTGCACTGATTTAAAAAAAACACACCCAAAAAACACCCACTCTAAAGTGGCTCCATATATAAGATGGATTTGCTTTAAATGGTTAGTACAGTAGCACATAAGGAAAAGCATTTTGCAAAAAATAAGAATGTCTCCCTCGTAAAATAAACTTGCAAGCAGAAAAGTCAACAATAAACTCTTAAGTTTACCTGTTCAGGTTTTGAGCTGAAGTCCTCTGCAAGAACAGGAGATTATTACCTTATAATCAGATCAGAATTAAGGATCAGCCCACTGCAATCAGGGGGTTATATATATCTTTGGTGCCAACAGGATTAGATTTTTTATACATCCATTATTCTGCTGTTCGCATTCACTTTATTTACAACACTTTAACAGGCTGAAGAGCAACGACACAAGAACTTGGAGGTACACCTGCAAGTGTGTTGGTTTCAGCTTCCGTATTGGATAAATCTGAAGCTACCGGCATACGTGTACACGCTATTCACCCAGGCTCTAGAGTTTCGTGTAGTATTGTACCAGTCCTTGCTAGGACAGTCATACAGGTGACATCCCTGTGACCCTGCGGAGAAGCGGTGGCCTGAGCAGAGCACTGTAAAGATCCAAGGAGTCACTCCCCGTACAGCCAGTTATGGGAACTGGGTCCTAGGCAAAAAGGAGAAATCATCATCATCATTGTTATTATATCTCCTTAGGAAATGAAGGCTCACGTTTGGTCATTCTTCTCAGTGACCTTCAGTGTCAGTGGTGGGACTGTGTGGAGATTGACAAGGTGTCCTCGGAACGGTTCTGGAAGATGGAAATCAAGAAATTATCATACGTGTGTGGTATCGGGAGCTCTCTTCCCTCGAGGAACGTGGCAGGCTTAGCTGTTTTCCAATGAAATTTTTATGGGACACATTGCTTTTTCTTCTCATTTAATGCTTTGTGAGCTGTCTCTTTGACCAATGACTGCATTTGAATGTCTCTCCAACATTCAGACCCAGCATAGTCATGATGAAAAGGCAAATACTGACACCGTCAACACGGAAATCCAGCTCCTGCCGTAGTAATCCTCACATGTATTTTTCTCATGTACAAAGTTTTCCATTGTCTTCCACACTCTTATCATCCTGCTAGAGTAATAGCCTAGAGTTGAATTTCTTTATAAATCAGCTTGGATTCTCAAACCCTATGTGTCTTAATATGTGAAAGCAATAAAGAAGCTTCTTACCTCCTACACACTATTCTGTAATAGTTGCCACTGTGCCAACAGATCCATTTTAGAGTATTAGTCTTGACACACAGACCACTTCATAATCTGAGCTGTAATTATTTGATTGATTGCTCCTTATGTTTCTCCCTAAATGTGATGCCATCAGGACCTGGTGATAGGAATTTTCTCCTTACAGGAAGCGCAGACTTGGGACCAAGACTCTCACATGCTGAACTTTTTCTTTCAGTCCTTGGGATATTTCCCAGAGCAGTCATTGAGGGAGTTCACTCTTCTTCAAAGACCTAGATATATGATTATAGCACATATATAGGAAGATCTCAGGAAGGAATTTTTCCCTCTGAGGGTGGTGAGACCCTGGCCCAGGTTGCCCAGAGAAGCTGTGGCTGCCCCATCCCTGGAGGCGTTCAAGGCCAGGTTGGACGGGGCTTGGAGCAACCTGGTCTAGTGGGGGTTGGAACTGGATGATTTTTCAGGTCCCTTCCAACCTAAACCGTTCTATGGTTCTGTATCTGGTACCAGCTTACCAAAACAGATGAATATTTTCATTAAAAACTAAGAATGATAACATCATCAAGGTTTCTGAAAACTTTACTCAACTTACAGATATCCATCCCAACTAAACAGTCTTCATTCTTTCCAGGTTTATTCCTTTAATTTCCCTCTTTGTCTAACACTACAGCTAGTGTTTGAGGGTCATCAAGGCTGTTTTGCAGCATGTACAGGAGCACTTGAGTTAGAACTTTAAAAGTTCAACATTTCTGTATCATCATTAATGTTGTTTTTTATCGTTGCTGACATGAACTAATGAAGTACTAAACTAGACTTGTACTAATTTATATTAATCAAATTGTCGGTTTGGAGTGCTTATCCTCTCTCCCATTTCACTTATAAGTCTCATAATTTTCTCTGTCCACAAATTAAGACATATCAGTAGCGTATTAAAACAGTTGAAAGTCAACTGGATAAATTCATTAAAGTACTCCTTGTCATGATATATCTTGCAGTTTTAGTTACAGAAAAGCCATCTTGAAAGTCTCACTCCAAGCAGTCAAAACTGAGGAACTGGTTTAAACATTAAGACGGTGTTAAGGAGGTTCAGTCCATCCTCCACTCAGGTCTTCCCTTGCCGGTACTAGGAAAAAAACCCAGACACCCCGTCCATAGAGGCAAATCAGGCATGTCATGTAGTCTTGTAGACACATTAATGGAAAATAAATATCATTTAAATGTTCTGAATATTTTACATAACGTATAGTTACAAGACCAGGGTGAAGATGAGAGTTGATATTCACACTATAACTAACACTAGGGCTAATGACCCTCCTTTTTATTTGCAGACGGACACAGGTTTTTTTCCAGATAACCATTCAAAGCAGAAGCCTAATTTATTGGCCCACAATTAAATTTGGGAAGAGCCTAACTCTGTCCGCTGAGTATAAGGGAGACTGGCCTCTCAAATTAGACATCTAAAGACAGAATACCCCTGTTACTTGAAACACTAAATTAATATAGAAGGACTATATCATAGAGAATAAGATCCCTGATACACGCTAAGGATATCAACACATAAAAATCCTATGAAGTTTGAATCCATGGATGAACAAGGACTCCGGTTGTTGGGCTGGGGATCTTGTACACTTACTAGTAATAAATAGTTCGTTAGTATGATATAAACACATTATTGGTTCTCAACAAGACTGTTCCAAATACATTTCCAAAGCATGTGGTGAGGCCAGTGGCACAACTTCAAGCCAATACATCACTCAGGAGTACTGAAAGAGACCTCTTATTCTATTATTACTCTCAAATTACACTACTCCAAAAGTTAGCTAATTAGCAGCCAAGTATGACAGTTTCATCCTGCGATGGTTTCCTGTCTGTGAAAGGATATCAGTTTAAGTACTGGTTGCTATGATTTAGTATTGTATATCACAGAAGTGGGCTACAAGGCACTTGCAGATTGTCTTCTTGAGGACTCTAAGTGTTTTGCTGAATATGTTCCAAAGAGCCTGACTTTTCAAAAAATGTGGATACTAACTTGGCTTTAACACATGCGGCAGTTTTTGTAGCTTCATGATAATTATTTATATTGGTAAGAGAAAAGACGGATGGCTAAACTCAGCGTAAAATAAAAAATGACACAAGCACAAAGCACAAGCAAAATCCAAGATAGTCTTCTTTTTTTAGGCTGGAAATTCTATGGATGTGGTAATGAAGGAAAAAGAGCAAAGGATGGTAGAATGAAAGAAGATTTTGAGGAAGCATGCAGAAAAATTAGATTGAACGATTTTAAAGAAAATAGGAGCTGGATGAGAGAAATGGAAATTAGGTGGCAAGAAATACAGCCTAGGAAAGTTAGTGATAAGAGAAGGTACGTGTTTCAGGAAGCTTCCAAGTAGTAGTACAGATCGTCTTTGTCTACCCAGCTTGGCTGGAAAGATGACTGCACTGACATTGGATGGTGAGCAAGAGGTTTTGTATTTTGTCAACAATGAAAAAAAAAATCCATTTCTATGTCAATCACTGCCAAATATAGCAGGTCACTAAAAATAAATCAATTAATCAATTTGCATTTGCAGAAAATTTCATCACAAATTTGTGTCCTCCATATAATCAATCAGTTTTTATAACACTGATTTAGGCCTGATAATTGTTTGCTGCGTATTTTACAATACTCAGGTTATAAAAAAGGCACTTTATGAAATTTTTAAAAGAAGTAATTAACTGCATGAATAAATGGACTTGAAGACATCTCTTATTTCAGATATGTGAATTCTGAGAGCTTGAGTTTTATAGGCATTGCTGAAAAAATGTTCTCTTGTTTCTTTACTTGACTTTGTGAGCTGACTTAGAGCCAAAAGTGAAGCTTTGCCAGTGTTACCAATTTCCTTCCAACTTTGAGTCAAAGCCACTAAATATCACAATTCCTGTACAATCCCATAACTTTCGCTAGATTTAGTTTTATTTGTCCAGTAATCTTGATTCATTTGTTTTACATTAATAAACTTATTATCTAATCTAAGAGATGAAAGAGACTGTAAGAGCCAGTCCAATTAGAAGTGGCCTAAAACACCAGATTTTGAAATCTTGCTATGGTCTTTTCTGTGCTGTGTTTTATCACTTGTTCTGCAACAAACAGTCCATTCTCATTTTAACATCAGTCACCATAGAACAGAGATTCTAAAAAGACAGACATGAACACGATACTAAGAAAGTGGAGCTCTCCCTGTTGTTTATTGGGGAGTATTAAAAACAACTTGCTGAACTTTCAAGAATTCGCTTATTTGTGAAAACTTGTTTACTTTTGCATTTCTTTATAGGTAACACTAATCTTTGGGCTCCTTACTTGGTGGCTATCAGAGCTGGAAGCTGTTTATGAGCTTTTTATCATCTGATCATCCTAAAATTGTGTTGCTGGTTTTTTCAGTTATTTCCCTCAAAACTTTAGTTTTCTAAAGCTGACCAGATATGTGCTTTCCTAATAACTATCATTTAATACCATAACGTATATCTTGCCTCTTGTCTCCTATAAGGCAGCTTGTCCAAAAACCATCCCTTTAGTTGTCTCTGCCAGGAAGCAGATAAGGCTTGACAAATAGAGGTTGCCAACAACCCTTTGAGTAGCTCTAGCTGAGGTCAAATCTCCAAGTACAACTATTTTTAGTGTAATCAAGTGGGAGTGGAACTGCCCGACACAGGTGAGTGGGACTGAATACTGGGCTCCTCCTGTGCCGTCAGACCTGAGGGCAAGGGTCCATTCAAAACCAGTAAGTCTGATGTGCCCAGGTTGCACAAAGCAGTTTTTCACGTCGCACACACGGATCAATCACGTAGCTCCGTCCACATTTTTCTAGGACTGCTGAGTATCTGGAAGCCCATCCAACTCAGCTTGCGTAGTTGTTTCCATCTACTGAAGATTGTTTCATTAATATTCTTTATTTTCCCAACCTTTGGCCTTTGTTCAAAAAAGCATTTAAGCCTTCCTGAATGCAGCTGAAGCCAGCTGACAGCAACCGAGACCAATTTTTGCCTGCCCAAGGGTTTAGGTTATTTTGAGACCACCAATAAATATGAGTACTGAAAATCACTAGTAATGCATCAATCAGTAGCAGCATGAAGAATAAATCAACAAAATTTGTTGTCCCTGACATCTTTGATTTTTTGCTGCAGATAGTGCCTTCAAAGTATGCCATTCTTCAAGGCACTGGGTATCTCCAATTAAAGAAGCAGTCAATTAAGCCAGAGAGCCTGCTAGCTAATGTCTGACGATCAGCCATACGCAAAGCCTACCAAAAGCAAGTGGCTTTCATTATTTCCAAAAGAGACTGAAAGTTACGGGATTAAAGAAATTGATCCCAATTATTCAGGATCCCATTCCAAGCGCATATACTAAATCAAACCAGAAGTGGCATCAGCTTCACTGAAATATAACAATCGCACCTTTACCGCAGAAGGATATGTGCTTAGCCATTGGCAATTTCTTTTTTCATGGGGAATTTCAGGTATGTGGTGGAATTCTTGCTACTTGCAGAAAGTCCAGCCGCATGGTCATAAATAGCATTTTGTGGCATGTAAATTTTGGATGACTAAGATTTGGTTATAAAATAACATAACACTCCATATTGGGAAATCTTTTTAAAGTTGAGTGGGGTTTTTTTATTCTCTATATATCAGCTTCCTAATGGCTTTTCAACAGTTTGAGCCATTTTCTAAAATTACCACAGCTGCTTCACATTAGTTATGGGGTTTTGTTGCTAAGAGACCTTCTGCTTGCTAAGTCTTACTAGATCCTTAAACTAGGATTTTTTGTTGTTGTTGATTGCATATTCACAGCAAAACACTATTACGAAATGAGAGCTGGTATAACTTTTCCCTCCAAAGTGGTTCAAAGGGTGCAGAAGCTTTCAAGCCGCTAACAGCAGTGCTGTCTCAGGTGATGCTGCCTCAGTCCTACGAACTAAGCCAGTCGCTTTTCTGAAGCCTCCAGTACACTTCATTATTTTCCCTGTCTTTTTTCAGTGCACATCCAATGGGGCTGTATTTTGTATTTGTTGTACGGTTTTGACTATAATCACGATTCCATTAACAAGCATACTTGAAAACAGAATCCAGGAGTTTCACCAGCTCACAAGAAACGGGAGGCAGCTTCCACAAGAAGGAAGCAGCACATGCCTGAGAGGAGGAAGGTTTGGTGGGCTCAGCCCACTCCCGTTCTGGTGACTGAGCAGTACACAACACGTTCGGTGCTACCATCTAGGTCTGACAGCTAGTTTCATTGTTTGGACCATGAGTAAACATGGTAAAAAATCAGCAACAGCCAGGTCCCAGAAGGAGCGATTAAACAGTAGGGTCTGGCTAGAACGAAGGTGATGGGAAGCGAAGAGGGAGAAGTATGTGGCAGACGGAAATGGGTAAGGACTTGCAGGAATGCTTCCATCAGGAATGTAATTGGGAGTAGACCAGTCCTGGAAGAGGGAGTGAATCAAAGTATGTACCCCAACAATCCCCAAATATTGACGTGATCTTCTCTTTCATGGCCACCCAGTGCCCCCACCTCAGCTGGGCAGGGGCGGCGACTTTCAGCTGAAAAATGGGATGGTGTGTGAGAGAGAGATGGTGGCCTGGCAGCTCTCTGTTCAGGAGATGGAAAGCAAAAGGAGATAGGTGATCCACGGGAAGATTTGAAGAATTGCTCCCAGGACAGGAAAAGAAACTGCACATGGGGCTTTTCTGGATAACGTTTCCCACCAGAAAGAGGAATGGGTCGGCAAATTTACAATTATTGTAATGCCAGGGCTTTTTTATTGTTAGTTTTTACATCACACCACTGAAGACTCGGCCTTGTGGTTCCAGAGTCACAGCACACAGCGCATCTCCTTTCCCAGTTCCTTTTCTTTCCCATTGGGTGCTTCTTGACTAAGTGACCGGTAACAAGGGGTTAATTGCCAGGTAGCTGGTGAGCAGGAACACCAGCAAACAGGGTACTGGAGAGGAATGTCCATCTGGTACCTGCAGCCAGAGAAGGATGAAAAAGTTAATGTAACTCAGAATAATTTGATATAAGAATAATTTGAGATAACAGCGCAATTAGGCAAGAAGATGTCTACAGACAAGGAAAACCCATGGTTATTATGATGAGAGACTGGAGCAGATTAAGCCTTTATACCCATGTCTTCAGTTCTGCCCAATGAACTGGACCAACGGATGAGGGAGAAGGCATTTTTGATCTGTGATCTTAAGACTCCAGAGAGTCAAATGATCTAGCATCTAACCACCTTATTTTTGGCTGCTGAAGCCTTGGTCTTGATAAAGAATTTCAAAGGTTTGACGGACAGGAAGAGGGAACAAAACAGAGTGCGAAAATAGAATATAATTACTACCATCTAATTACAAGAGAAAGATTCAGGTTAGACGCGAAGGAAGACTCTAATGATGAAGACTGTGAAGCACATTGCTCAGAGGTGGAGCAGAGTCTCCACCGTTTGAGGTTTCTCAGAATAAGTTTGACAAACAGCTGTTGGTGACAGTGGTGTAGCAGCTCCTGCCTTGCAGGAGAGGAATAGTCATCTTCAACAGCACATGACACTATATCAGCCCCGGGGAAAAATTGCTTTTAGTCGGAGAAGAGAAACACTTAAAAGAGACTCTGAAACCTACAGGGTCTTGCAGTTCCCACTTGTCTGGAAAGGGTGTCGCTACTCATCTGATCCCAAGTGTTACTACAGGGATAACCTGTGCATGTAAACACGGGTCAGGAATATGCACGGTAATTAACTCCAGGTACCACACGCAACTGAATACAGTGGAGTACGTATTATCGATGTAAAATTAAAAGGTCAAAGCATGTCACAGCTGTTATAAAAATGAAAGGAAATATTTGAAATTCAGTAGAGCTTTTCTGTTCTAATGCTATATTCACTATGTTTATGGGAAGAAAATGGTAAAATCTTCATTCTTTTCTTGAAAAAAACTATGCTGTTGTTAATGGCAAATAGGAGCCCACTGGATGAATTACATAGTATGTGGCTACGCTATGATATATATGTAACGTTGAAATACGAACTCAAGATTGATCTAGCCTGGAATAACGTTTCAACCACTAGGGAACATGATATTTTTGCAAAAATAGACTTGTGATTCAGATAATGATATTTCCACAGTATTATTTATTTGTTATGTCTGACAGTGTGCTGGGCCCTGCAGAAGACAAGCTAAAAAGTTTTCCTGCCCTGGGACTGCATAGCCTTAGGCCCCAATCCTAGAAAGATTTATGCTTGAATAACTCGAGTAATCTCATTGGGATTTAAACATAATACTGAATTTACAAAGTTGGTGCACGTGGCCAATGAGTGGGATTGCAGTCCAGAACATGGAAGGAAGAACGTAACATGGCATTAGTAGTTATTTGACCCACAGCCTAAGTGTTCTGTTGAGCACGCTGAAAAGTTTGCATCTCTGCTGCAAGGAACTTACTTTCCAAGACCAGATAATCTGGAAGTCAGTAAAAATAGGGACCACACAGTGGAATGACCCCCAAAAGAAACCCTTGGGTTTAACATTATCTATCATCATCAGCTCAATGCTCTTCAAACATTTGATAGTTTTGTTGGCAACTGTGCCACTCAAGGGCAGCAGAAGTTTGAGGCGGGCAGGAGAGCTCATCAGTCTGGATGCTGTGGGACTAACTTGTTCAGAGATTTTTAGGGATCCAGTTCCTATTGTGTTGGCACAGACTGCCTAAACCGGAAGATTCAAGCAGTGCATAACCACTCTTACTGTTAGAAAAAATGTCTAAGTTGTCTTTGAACATTGCCAACGTAACAGTGAAATGTCCAGATATACCCGTGTGTATAAAAAATCAGAAATGGCACTTTATTTTTTAGATTTTTTTCTCTAGTCTGATTGAACTTCAAAACTTCTCCCTTGTCGTTAAGTCCTTAAGGAAAGAGACTTAGAATAAGGTGCTGCCAACTGGGGAACGATGGGATCACCTCTTTCTCTGAGGGAGAGCTGGAGAGTCTGCAGGACTAAACAGCATCATCTGGTCATTTACGCTGGTAAGCAAGTTACACGAAGATTCATTGCTTGTTAGGTTTTAACGTGAGAAAACTATTACATGGAGTAACCAAAGGGAAGCCTGCGATGGTGAATTACTAGGCAGCAGTTGTCTTGATGATGTAGGGAATGAAGCTAAAAATATAAGTCAAAAGGTATGAAAAGATATCTTCTCACATTTTCATCGCATTGTTTTTCATTTGTCCCTATAAGGAAACTTTCTTTTTTGCCAGTGGTATGTAGGGAAAAATTAAAAACAGAGTTTTAAAAGCTAAAATTACAGCCAGATACCTTTTAATAGTACCCTTACTGTTGCTGTTTACATTGTTTAAGAACTTTCAGCTATTTGCATTCTATTTTAATTGGAGGGAAATCAGAGCAAATCCGGTTTAAGCAGCTTTTCGGTCTGTATAGAAAATAACAAGTTAGACTTTTTTTCTAATATGTCATGCTAGAAAAACATGTTGAGTGCATAACGTATTACAGCTGAATGCCAAAAAAAAAGCGTATATCATATACATTTAAGTTCTTTGGGTTTTGAGAAACCACAAAACTTTCTCTGAGGTTTTGTTGTTGTTGTTGTTTCAAAAGTTAAGTGTCCACAGCAGTATTTCTTCATGGAAATTACTTCTAAGCATCACAAAGTTAGAGATTCCGGACTTTGTGCATTAGTATTCAGGAACAGTACCCAAATCATTTTAGAAAAGATGCGTACCCAGGGAAGCATTTTCACCAAAAAGCAAAACGTTTGCTCTTTACAGTCTAGGTTAATGGCCGTTAGAGGAGAAGAAATGTTTTCTATGCATGAGGAAAATAGTACCCTAACATTGTGTTCTTTGTCTTCTGTGCGGAGCGCAGTACCGGTGTAGATCACAATGTACACACAGGATTAGCAGGTATGAAAATAATCTTACTAACTTTCTCCCTATTCTCCATGTCAAATGTCGTTTGGCTTGTAAAAAGGCGGTTCATAGGCTAAAAGCAGGAAAACTCCCAGTTTCCTACATTTTGCCGGTGAAACTGATACGAGTGTGAGCGCAAGTTTCTTATTTCAAAGAAGTTGAGAGTTAATTAGGTTCTATAATAAATCTAAATAGATCCCTACAGCTGGGTTCAGGTGAAGGAAAATAACCAAACGGCTCACACACCAGTTGTCACTACTGCAAAATATTTTCCCCCCAAAACAAACCTTCAGGAAAAGGTCTTTATCTTATCATAAAATACAAACAGTTTATTGTACTAATTTGTGGTGTTCCTGTAGCGAGACAAGCCTGCAGAAAAATAGAACTGTGCGTCTACGGTGAGGAGTCGGTGTAAACCTGGCATAGACAGGAGACACAGCAGCTTACTTAAGACTTTTCTTCTCTAAATACAGATGCTCTTTTGAGACAGCCATTCTTAAGTTATTTTCTGTAAATGGCATAAAATTTTAAGTAAATATTTTCACGGTATTTCACGACAAAGAATGAGCTATGCAAGGAGAGTGATTAAGATTGCAAAACTACCAAAGTAATCTTCAGAAATGTTCTCAAGAGTTGATACTGCAGGACACCGGTCGCACACCAAAACAAGTAAGTTTTGTTGCCAGGTAACAGAAACAAGAAGTTGCATAATAATTCTTCTAAACCTATGACCACAGACCAGAGGCCATATTTCAAATTAAAATAAAGAAATGATAAAACCAATATAAACTTTTCAAGGCATTGTCTTTTCCAGGCAGTCAAAAATACGAATCGACAGCTTTTGAAAAAGATTGATGTGATGTGGTCTTCTGAGAGGGGAGGGGAAGAGGTGGGGGAGAGGAGAACAGTACGAAATCTGAGCAAATAAATTTTAAAGAATTTCTGGTAAAGACAAGGTAATAAAAACATTAATTGCATTTTCATTCAACTTATTCATGATTGCCTTCAGATAGGTTCCAGAAAGCAAAGGTGTTAAAGGGCAAAAGTAGGAGACATTTGAGGTTACCTTGAAGAAATGTTTTCTGTGAGGCATGTAAATTAATTACCTGAAAATCTAGCCTACTTAAAGCCATTTTACTTCATTCATAATCAGCCACATATTTAGATTTAAAACACCATGTGAAAGTTACCTGATCCTGAAATATTAAATTTTTTCTCCCTTTCAATGATCACATTAGTGCACCGTAATTTTTTAGGACACAGGATTTATATTTTTTGCTACAATAAATACAGGGAATACTGAGTGTTTTTGCACAGTTTTACAAGTAGTTATTTAACTTGTTGTGATACTTGTAGTCCTGAAACACTTAAACTCTTTTTAAAACGTTATTTAACCTCCAGAGAAGGGCTGGACCAAAGCATCCTTGCTAAGTTCCTGATAAATTATATGGGAAAATGATACCTTTTCTGTGACAGAAATGCTGCCAAAACACGGGGGGGGGGATTAAATTGTGGTCAATTTCCTGTATTTCACATTTCATATAGAACTAGAACTTAAATGGTTTTTTTAATGATATGATGATTTGTCAAAGAAGACATGGAATATTTTTTTTCCTTTAACTTTAAAGTCGTAATAAGACCCCACTGAAGTTAAGGGGATGGTTCCCAGCAAACGCAGGGCATCAGGGCTACGATGGCTGGCGTCATCTATGACTCAGCATGGAGAAAAGAGGGGGCCCGGCTGTGACCCCACAGGTCTCAAACTCTCCTGGACTTGGCTGAAGTCAGAGTGGTCCATGAGTAGAACAGGGTTCTGCTCATTTAGAGTAAAATCCTTTGTGTTTAGTTGCTTGATATTAATTTGCAATAAAGTTAAACATTTGAATTAATGTGGCAATTACCATGGGGCTTTTGGACTCCCCATTATCAGCTAAAAATAAACTGCATTTTCAAACTCTTTGTTTGCAATAGCTAGTGTCACCAGATGATCTAAGGGAATCAGTTACGCTATTGTGTTTGTTGTAAAGAGTTTGATTGAAAGAAAATGGAAAGTTTTTGTCCTTAAGTATTTTAATGGAACACTAAATTCAGTTGTGTAACACAAGAAATTACAAGCTGGAGTTCAACTATGATGAGTTAAGTGTGTTTCATAAGTGAATAAACATGATGAAAAATATGTCTTATTTGGGTAATAATAATATTTCACTGGTAATAAATCCCATATTATATTTCTTAATAGGCCGGTAACAGCTCCAAGTTAACCACCTATTTTTAAAGCCTTTTCTTAAGAAAAAACATAAATGCTGATCTGCCTCCTGCAGAGCTGCTCATGGATAAGATAATACACGATGCCAAATATTTTTAGAAACATAGCTAATGGATAACCCAAATCCTTGCCTCCAAAAGAGTCTGATAGCTTTGAAAAAGTGTCGAGTACCTACACACTAGAAATCAGGTTTCTGATAATTCTGGTTTTCCCTTATCATTTCTCTTTTGAAATTTTAGAATGGTGGAGGGAAAATAAGTGTGGTATCTGTGAGCTAAGACTACCAGTCTCCCGCTCAATTCAAGGGTCCAAGTGCTGATAAGCCAATAACTAGCTACAGAAGGCAGAAGTACAAGCAATTATATGATTTGTTAAATACTCGCCTTACACTTTCTTACGTTACTGTGCACATCTGCCTGTTGATTGCTACAAGTACAGGTTTTCCATAGTTCTCCTTGCAAGTAAAATTGGCAGATCTGCCAAAATTTCATGATTTCCCTAGTAATACATTACTCCAGGATTTAGCTTCAAGTCACGTACAGTATCTTCAGTTTCTCCTGTTGAGTGCAGACATAAATGTTTAAGAGTCCCCAAGGATGGTGAAAGACACTGGAAGGAAACACAATCCCTATGAAGATGATGAAAATATTGAAGATCGGCCAACATAGATAATAAATAACATAAAAGAAAGACCCTGTTCTCTAATGTTCCCTGAGAGCTATTCTAAGCACTACTTATGTCAGCCACTTGGCCGGGCAGTGGAAAAGGGATTCACGTCATCTGGATGCAGCAAGTAAATAAAGATTTTTCATCCAAGATAACTATCAGTTCGTTGTTGTCTTTGGTGGAGAAATTTAATTCCATAACGCACTGATCTCCTCACAAGTGGCTTCGTTACACTCACAGACATAAATTGAGCACCTTTCTTCCACTTTCCCTGAAGGCTGCCCCAGAGGGCGGGGTACAGGTGGATCTGGCTTTAACGGTTTTCTGGCTAGCCCAGGGCAGGAGATTGGGAAGCCCTTGGAGCCTGGTGGTGGTGGTGCTCAGTGACGGGCTCCTCTCACCACACTACACAGCCCAGGACTCGGGCAGAGGCGCAGGAAGGAAGTCAAGTAGCTTTCAAAACTCCCTAGGGTTTTATCAGAATTCTTTCAACTCAGGCAAACTGGAGCAAAGTATTTCTCTTTCAATCAATTGGCAAATTCTCATTGAAAGAAAACTTTAACATCAGCTTTACTGATTTGCAGCTTTCCTGAGTTCTGTTTCCTGTTTGTTCAAGTATATGGGAAGACTTCCATTGTCAAAATGAGAGAGTATGGAAAAAATAAAACGAAATCTAAAAAAATTTTAAAAATTTTAAAAAAATTAAAAGCCAACTAATTTTAAATAAGTCTTTACTACTTCTGGAAAGTATATTCCTAGTTCCAATGTTAATAAAATTAGGATATGTGAAATTCAAGTTTTTCCTTACAAACTTAGCTTCCCTACAGTACAAAACTGAACAAAATATATTTTAATAGTCTAACTAATAAAATCATCTGACATTTAGTTAACTGACTTCTTCACCAGGTCTCTTTAATGAACAAACTAAGACTTTATTTCAGGTATCTTAAGTAACTGCACTTAGTTTCACGTGATTAGATTTAAAGATAAAAATCTTAGCTCTTTTCTTGACTAGCTGACATGGTTCAGCCCACAACAATCTTAACTCCAGTAGGACTTGGATGTGGGTTAATCAGCACAGGTTATCTTAGTCTGAGTTATGACAATCTTTTCTTCCTCTTCGGAAGTGGCAGCTTACGGGTTTCCGACGGGAGCTGCGAGATGCTCGCACCGGGGTGCTGGGTTGGAATTGCTCATCAGCGAAGAGAAGAACTTCAACAGTCTCTCAGTAGAGAGCCGGTAGGTGAGCATTAGCCCTGGAGTAAAGGGTCTAATAGAAATCAGAAGAGAAGTTGAACCCTTGCTACTTTGAGAGGCTGCAGTACAAACTGGGGATGAACTGGAGTCCCAGGTTTTGAGAGGAGGAGAAACATACTGGACAGGAGCCATTTACCTCGAATTTCTTACTCCCTGAAGGTCTCTTAACACTGAATTACAAGGTCCCATCTGACTTTTGGGTTGACTTGAACTCACAACTACAAAACCTTCCTTTTGAAGGGACAGTTTTACTCCCCGCATCTCTGCATAAAGTGTAGAGATGCGACCCTGAGGAATGGTTTGTGGTATTGGGGTCTCCGTGTCAGCTGTTGCGCGGTGTCATACCGTAAATCACACAAAGATAAAGCACACACGGTCTCCGCAGAGGCGGTAGGAGTCAGTGCTGCAGAGGCTGGAAGCCTTCCGATTTGAATTGGAAACAGAATCTGTTAGCTTCCTAAAAGGAAATACTGTGTGTAGACTCACCCATTGAATGACTTCACTAAAATACTAAGCTAATATAATCAGAAACACTTAGCTATAATTTTTGCAGAGCTCATTGATTGTACAGGCTTCTCAACGCTGAATGTGTTTTGCATTTGTTTAAGGTTTGAAATAGTTGGGCCTGGTCTTAATTGTGCCAGTGCAATAAGTCAGAGTTGTTTTACTGCCTTAAAGAACTTTTAAAGAAACTCAATTGTCTGATTGAGTTACTGTACGTTCTTTAAACATACAGAGGGAGAGAGAATTAATCAAATTATTTTCTTATAAGTAATGGGAAAATCTTGTTCACGGCCACGGAGAGGCCTTACCCACTGAAACTCTGCGATGGGTCTGGAGGAGCTTTTTGAATCAGGTGCTGAGGATCCACATTTGCTGTGCACCAATCTGCTCTCCTGCTGCTGAGCACCAGATGGGGAAAAGAGCAGGTCTTCTGCATTCACTGACATCTACAGCTCAAATCCCGACCTTTCAGAACCAAAGTCACCAAAAAGACACTCATTAGTGTCAGTTTTGTGGTTTTTTCTGATCTTCGTAACTCAAGAAGGGTGCGTTATAATTAAAGATGTTAGACAGAAGGGCAACGAAAGCGGATAAGGAGATGGGAACCTTAAGAGGCAAGACTTTCAGAAGGCTAGGAATCATCTATGTAGAGGACAAAAGCCTGAAGGTGAATATGTTTGGGGTTCGCAAAGTCATGAACTTCTCGTAAATTAAGCAGAGAACTGTTATTCAGCTGGTCTCTCGGGATAAGAATATGGGCACTCCATGAAACTAGTATACGGTCGGTTTAAAAGAGGGAAAAAGTACTTCTCACCAGGTAGGGAAATTTTGGAACTTATTGTCAAAGGAGGTTGTGGAGGCAGACAGTAGAAAGATGTTCAACAAATTCATTAGAGGAAAATGGGTCCATAAATGGATTCTAAAATGTCCGGGAAGGATATTCTCTCTAATACCCCAAATGCGTCAGTCACAGATGCTGGGAGAGCACAAGAGAAAAGGATTGCATGAAGTGGCCAGTCTTGCACTCCCTCCTTAAAAACCCCATTTTGCCACTTTTTGAGACAGAATACAAGGCTAGGTGGACCACTGGCCTAACCCAGTATGGCACTTCTTACATTCAGTGGTCTTTGGACAGGACTGAAGGAGGACAACTGGTGCAACCAATATTTTAAAACATAGCTGAAAGAGAAAAGTACTCCAGTTTTATAAATAATGGTAAAATCATTACTCCCAGCAATGCCAGTTGACCTTTTTTCTGGAGCTGCTTGCCCCATAATCACATCTCTATCTAGTCTTGAGGCTCTTGAGGTGATCACCTTGTCACTTACTTGTCATTTGTGCCTCTTCTGGGAGACAGGTTCCTGTCTGAACACGCTGTCACGACCTGTATTTAGACAGATGAGCACGTGAGTCCTATGTAAGATGTCCAGAGGAGAAGAACGTGGTGGTGACACCAACACTCACCAGCTGCATAATAAATAGCCTATTGGTTAGAGAGCTTGCAGCTGTAACCAAAGCTGTGTGCGGCTGAACTGGCTGCTCTGCTGCAGGTGGACTGGGTTTTCTCCCACTGAAACGGGGCCGTTGTGGAACTGGGCCTGAGAGAGGTGAAAAGCAGAAAAACAGCAAAGAGACCTAAGGTTCTGGTCTCTGCTTCCGGTACGTTTTTGAGTTCTGGCTAGTTTGTGTCAAATGGGCATGCCTTGCAAAAAGGTGAATGAGTGTCCCTCACGGAATGGAGTGGCCATCACAGCCTGTTGTCTCTTTTGCCTTCCCAGTTTGGGCAGTCAGCCATCTAAACTCACGTACATCTCCAGGGAGAGGGAAATGCTACAACAATGCCCCTACTCCCCTTTTACACTGTATTACTAGTGAAAGGAAGAGATTAAACGTTTTAGCCAGACTAGACTAGATCTCCATGTGTTCATCTTCATAACCAAAGACATCTCTCTGTGGGGAAATTTAGGTGGAATGGCTTCCTCGTTCTCCTGTCGAAGACCAGGCACAGAAAATGCTTGCAAGGCAATCTCCAAGGTAAGTGCTTAAAATCTGGATCTTGCCTGCTGTTAAGAAGTAATGAAAAATCCATGGTGCTGAGACAAATACTGTATGTATTACATGACATTTCATTTTCTTTCTTGAACATCAGCTAATTATAGTGCTTTGTTTTAAGTTACAAGTATATTTGTGTTTAGAAATGTGTTTAAATTTCCCATGACAGGATTATTTTCCACTTTTTTACTCTTTTCAAAAAACTTTTAAAAGCGATCCAGGCATTTTTTTTACCTCTGCTCCTGCAAGCGTGATAATTGCACAGCATCAGCAAAATATTTTTTTCATCGGATCTATATTAGGTATGTGGAAAAATCTTTTTCTAAAAGAACTTCAGAAAAATCGAGTGCTTTAAAAGGCAACATTCTCAAGTCCTAAAAAGTACAAGTTTCTTGAACTAGAATTATTTTTAGAAGAGGTTTGTGCAAAGAAGAGGCAAATTGAAAATTAACAATTTTTGTTGTGTCAATTACAAAAAAATGAAGGGGAAAAAGATGATGGAATAAGGGGGAATCAAAATTCCTGTATTCCAAGAAACAGTGACTGAAACTTGTGCTGATTGTGTAGCACAGCTTGATCAGAAACCTCTTGTCTTTAGGTAGAGATTCCTTCAAAAAAGCTGGTATAGCTGATAGTTTCATAGATTATGCACTAAATCTGTTACTTGCCAAGTTTTGTATAATTTTTAGACGTGCAACTTCAAAGAATGGATCACACTTTCCAGAAAAAAGTGCTGATTCCTCTGCATAATGTCTTAGTAGTCTCAAGAGAAGAACTTCTTGATAGACAGAGGTGAGAGGCAGCTGTAAAGAAACAGGACTAGGCAATTTGTCTTGTTATCTTCCAACTCTACTCCAGCAGAAGTCATACTCCACAGTTAGTGCTCTAGCCGCTAAATTAGCCTTTCTTTGAAATGGTCAGCCGGACTTAATGTCTTGGAAGTGAGACCCATTTCTAAGACCTAAATATGGGCTTTGCAGCCCGAGGATTTTAAAAAAAACACCACCCCTTGTGATCTGACAGTGGCATATTGTCAAGGGAGGAGACTTAAGGCTGGTCAGAAGATCTGTATTTTCAGCCCAGTTCTGGCACCATTTCAGCTTGGAAGTTTAGTAATTCACAGAAAACTCCTTGAGACTCTCTGATAAATGGAAAAAATGTTTGTCCATTGAAGTAATCTTTTCAAAGAGCTGTCTAAGCATAAAATGATAAAGGTTGTCTGTAGGTGGGATTAGGCTGAAGGATTTCCCAGCTCCTGGACCCAGATCCATTTCACAAATCTGTGTGTACGGTTTAGTACAGCGGGGAGCAAAACGCTGTTTGTTCCACCAGCATACTCATGCGGTGAAAACAGCGGGCAAAGATTTCAGCTTCTTTTAAGCTTTAAATATGTCTGTTTCCAAGATAAGAAATGTAAGGTTTACAAGTTGCGTAAGACTTTCCAGGCTGGAGGGCTCCGTGTTGGAGCGGACCGGGACCCTGCCAGGGAGCACGGCCGTGGTGGACGCTCTGCTCGCCCTGGGTGTGAAAGGCAGAAGCTAGCCACAGCCCTGAGGGTGGACCTGGACCTGGGTGCTGGGACCCACCTGCCCCTCGGGTCGGTGAAATGGTGGCAGAGACGGCAGCAATAGGAGTTATTGTGTGTAGTGAACGGGCTCCTGTCCTGAGCACGGGGGAGTCTGTAGCAGTTGTTAGTCCCTTTAACAATACCACCGTTACTGGAAATAGGTTCATATCCTGCCCAAACTCTACCATTCTAAGTGAATTTCCCTGCCTCTGAGCCTTTCCCCCAAAACACTTATTTAAATGTTAATGGTTCCACAGGATTCCTTGTTTTCCTATTTTACATCCATTGTAACATCAGTCAATTAAAGAAACACAGATAATGGGTCCTTTATCACCAATTCAAAATTCCCACTCCGTTTAGCCTGTGTCTCTGGTATTGTTTCTCTCTGTTCAGTCAGCTTATCCAATCTTGGCCATTTCCTCCGCTATAATCTTCCATGTTTGTGACTCTTGGAGGACCCGCCTTTCATTTTTGTTACCCCACCTACTGGAAAATTCTTTGCTCATTATTTTATTTTAAAGCTTTCTAATTTTCAGTAGTCTGACTTATTTCCTCTCCGCCTATGAAGTGTTGTGAATGCAAAAAAAGAGAAATGTATGAAAGAAACGGTAGTGTATTTGTACGGATACTCATGAATTGAAGTCTGTGGGGCAAACGGATCCGAGCTCCAAAACATAACAAGTAAAGACGTATGGAAAAAGTAATCCGCTCCTCTCTTCATCATGGAAATACCAAGTCACTGCACATTCACAAGTGGGTTTTACTTCAAAGTTGCACGTTGTGCAAAAGAATGAGTTGTTAGCTATGACATTTAAGAAAAGGATTACTGTGAACTTATTTTAAAAGGTAATCTTATTTCTCTTACTCATGGTGACTCATCGGTTATGACATTTGAGTTAGAAACATACCATATAGAGATAACTGCTCAGGGCGTTATTCGTAATCAGTGTCTGACAAACGCTGAGTAGCAGCAGGAAACCCCGTCAGCGGAGGTTGTCTGCTGTGCTCGGTTCCAGGGCACAGGAGGAGGGTGCTCGGCTTTAATCTTCGACCTTTCAGGAGAGCATTTTGAAACAGGGAACCAGATAAATATTTTCCTGGAACAAACAAACTGAACAAAAAAAATGAGCTTCGGTTTTCCATTAGTAAAGAAATGTTCATACTTAAACCTATATTTAAATTATAAGTCTGTGTAGTTTCACAGCAGCAAAAATGAGACTTAAAACTTCATGCAAGATTATCAGGGACCTGTTACCTAGAAGAAGAAAGGAGACCTGTTTTTTCAATACCGTCAACTTCTAAAATAAATGTGGAGGAGGAAAGGAGTAGGCAATAGATGAAGACGAACGTTGTAGGACAGCATTTGGGGGAAAAGAACATCGCTACATAAAAATTCAATGGCTACTAAATGTGAAGTGTGGGCTCATGAGTTGTCTAGGGACATTGTCCTGAGAGCATGATGTGATGGACCTTGCATGCAACTGCTGCAGCAATGGTGTGAAACAGTTAAGGAACACAGTTATAACGGTAATGGCTTGTCAATCTTTTTTCTTTTTCTAATTAATGGGTGCATACTGTTGTCCCACAGATATTCGAGCAAAATCTGTGAGGCAGATAAAGCCTGGCCTGACGAGCTAGGTCTTTCTGTGGCTCCCCGTGAATTCAGACTGAAGTCCTGAGACAGACTGGTTGATCAGCCTGTGGTTTAACGAAGAGGTGTATGTGTAGTTAGTATATCTCTGCATTAGGTGGACTTTTCCCGCAGTGTGAGATGTGAAGACTAAAAAAGAGTTTCTCCCCGAGAAAGCACTAGTTGCTGTTCAACTTTCCAGAGACATATGATACCATTTGCCACATTTGACCTTTTTGAGCCAAAATTATTTTGACTCAGAATGGGCCAGCAAACTGGATATTGTGGATAATTAGGGGCAAAAAAAAGAAAAGCTCCAGGTTCTATTAAAACAAAGTAAATTTCTGAGTAAAAAATTCAGACTCAAGTTTATCCAAACAGTAAGATGGCAACAGCCCTTCCCTTGGACACCAGCTAGTGGAACAAACGCTTCTGAGACCCGCGCCCCAGCTGCATGGCCAAGCAACCATTTCTTCCCTTCCTGTATCAATGCAAATTGAATAAACCCCTTTCCCAATAGTTTTCTGATATCATCTGATTAGAACATGTCTAAACCAAAACTATCTCTATTTGTACATGTAAAGAAAAAACGACAGTCAGTATCAAAATGCTCAACAACCTACAGTTGTTATACTAAACTGAGTGTAGACTATTTTTAGATATTACAGTTGTGGCTTCCGACTTTTTTCCCTTTTTGGTATCACACGGGCTTCTTGGGCTTATAAAACCCTGAATGTATTCTATGCTGTCAGAATTTGACAAGTCAGGCTAATGAAATTTTTAAAGGCCCTGTTTGTGTGGTTTCTAGTTGGAATATACAGTTCATTTTTGCTGTGGACTTTCCTCTTTAAGTACTTTCCTATAAAGGTTAGCTAAAGCATAGAGGAAGAGCACGTTCCATCCATATGTGCCCGTAGCATCCACTTGAGGTAAATCATGTTTACTTTAAGATCCATTTGCCATTGAACTGTGGAGGGAACGTGGTTCATTTTTAGATTCAGTCGTAGACCGAGAAGGACAGGTGATAATAAACTGTTTATCATCTTTCTTTAATGTTTCAGCAGAAGGAAAAATAGAATTTGAAGTTTTCTTACGTGAAACGTTTCTACTAGGTAGCAGATTTAGACGCTCTCTGTCCATTATGGTGATATTGCTTTCTGGAACCTCTTTTCAGACAGATAGCTGCACTACTTTGGCTAAATAATTAACAAAACATTTGACTAAAGCTGTTGACTTATTTACCCAATATTTTTGATGTTATTTAGCATAATAAAGGAGAGCCAATATTTACCGTTTGTTAAGGAAACACCTTCCTTTAAAAACATTTTTATCAAACGTGCAGACTAGAGAGGGCCTGCTGGTGGCCCACGGGCTTGCCCACAGAGGAGGGTAACCTGGTGCTTCAAGTGCCCTGAAACGGGGGTGCACAAGGCAAAGTTTGCCGAGCAACTTGCTTGAGCGAGAAGAGAGGAAGACACGTGTTTGGGGCAGCCCAGGGGAAGGTGTCTTGGCTGACCACTCGGCCAGCCAGCAAGCTCTTCCTCCTCTTGACCTGCCCGTTTGGGCTAGTAGGTTGTTCACAGGTATGCAGACACCTGTGTAGGCACCTCGTGTAGATCTGTATAGGCTTTATTACCTTGCACAGAAGCCAGTCCATATCTGTCATCACACGTGTGTTCTGCTCCGTTCCTGTATTTGGAGAAAGAGGGAACAACCCTGGATGGCTCTGCCGGGGAGAGCTGTGGTCCAGCAGGAATGGTGCAGAGCAGGACCTGATAACCCCGACGGACCTGACTCCACGCGGTCGGTTATAGCAGTGATGTCAAACACCGCCTCTCCTATCTGCTTCTTTGCCTATATCGGCCTGGGTAATGAAGAATCGGTAGTATAATTATCCTCTCATATTTACCAATAGCTGGTTGGGAGAAAAACGGCCTGATGGTAACATCATTGCTAAGGACACAAAGAATAGGGGCAACAACTTTGAAGATTTTCAGTAGAGTGTAAAGCTGTGCCAAAATATGATCAAAAACCTTCATATAGTAAAAAAAACTTAGCAGAAGCACCTAAGCTTGTGCTACAGGAGTATCGGACAGCACAGCACGATGACAACCGTATTGGAGATGTGAGTTAAGTGGGAACTGTAAAAAAGACTTGTGCTTGTAAGATCTATCATGTTATTGGCAATGTATTTTCTGACTGAAATCTTCAGAGTCTATCTTCAGTCTGAAGAAAAGAATTCCAAAATACAATACAACGCTATCCTTGTTTGGGTAAACATATACATCATATATTAATGAATTCACATGGGTTTTAGGGGCTTGGAAGTCCTGAAATTATTTAAACGTTAAAGTATTTTACAGAAAGCATTTATTATTTATTCTTTACGAATCAGTCAAAGACGCTTAGAGACAGCTAGCAAATTTTGCATCTGTATCTCCTACAAATATAATTCTGGAGAGATTATCAATACTGGGTGACATGTGGAAAAGCCTTTTCAGCGGAATAAGTTTAAAGAATGAATCATGTCATTTCCAGAAGACGAATCAAGCAGTGCTGGCCATATGGTGGAAAATATAGGCAATCTGGCTGGATGCATTGTGTCTATTTAAAGACACAACTGGAAAATAAATGGGAAGTTTGACACTTCCATGTGTCACAAGTGGAAAGGCATAATACTGCCCTTGTACGTAGAAACTGGGGGCACGATACTGAGAACGGGAGCTATGGAGAGTGTTCTCTTACCCCTCGTACACGTTACAGGTATCAATGGAGCCGCACCATGTAACTCAGCAGATCCGCTGTTCCCTCCCTTCCTTGTGTGCTCATGAAGTTTGGCATACGGTTCATTAACGTCTCTAGCATCTAAACATAACACGAGGATTCAAGCAGAATGCTTTAATGATGTGGTTGTGTTTTTTACTTAAGTAACAAAGTTATGAAAGAATGAAATATTTTGTTGTTCCAGTGTTTGCACTATTCTTCACTTTCTGCTGGCTGGAAAGTTTCAATATGCTCCATGTGGTACCTTTCAAAACAAAACACCAATTAAAAATAACAAAGTGGAACATTGAGAAATTCATGTTCCATGGAACAACAAATTGTTTCAAATCGGTGGTACAGAACCAAATTGGCAGCGTTACAGTTATTAACATTGCTTTCTCAGTTAATCAGGAGAAAACAGTTTCTGGCATCAGTAATTTCTTAGCGCTTTCTGTGTATATTTTCATTGCTTGCGTATGACATATATACAATACAGAATATAAAATGTATTAACATGGATATGTAGCAAAGGCGTGAAAGCATGTATTTCTTATTAACCACCGCAAGTATTTCCTAAATACTAAGATTCAATGTGGTCTACAATAATTCCCCTTTTTAATTTGTATTGTAATTTGTTCTTTTATTCTTGTACTTCTCGTGTCATGATGATGTTTTTCCCTTTCTGTAAGTGGTATAATTATGCATTGAAAACCTGCATCAGCTGCTTTCGTATAAAAACATGTGTGGATGGTCATATGCACAAACCTGGAACAGCTTTATTTTGCAAATTTTTGTATTATTCGTAAGTGTTCCGAACACACGGAGACTAAAGACGTAGTGGGGCTGGATACTTATGACGGAACATGATGTCGGACTCTAGCATACAAAACTATACTATTCAGTTCCATGACAACTTAATTTGTACTTTACATGTTTCCAACTCTCACTTACGAAGCCTGCTCTAGTGATTTTTGGAAAATCTGTTCATGTTGTGGTTTACTCCTTTTGGATATGATTCCAGCATGAAGCCTTCTCTCCAAGAAGTAAAACTTGTTCTAGCTGCTCATAAAATTTTCCCCAGAAGTGTTTATAAAAGCTAGTAAAAAAGAAAGTGCTCATTATTTTTGATAAGCAGTGAAGGACTGGAAATACATATTTCAATCACAGAGCTAAAGCTGTTTGGAAGTAAAGAAGAAGGGTATATATGTATTTTTAAACTGACAAGTGTTTCTTAAAAACCTGAATTTTCATGAGTCACTTACCTCAGAGGTTAAAACTCCACCTTTCTTTGTGCTACAGTTAAATAGAGGGAAAATACACCAAGTCTCAGCGAATGTCAAATCCAGCTTTAAAATATTGGGATTTAAAGGAGGTATAATACCAATAAGTCTAAAACTATTAGGGCTTCCTAGTGAGAATATACAGGACTGTTTTATGTAGTTTTTGACAGAGAACTTAAATTAGCCCTGCAACATGGATGGTGTAACTTTTCCTGCTGCCTGGGAAAGCAATGCTGTCAAGCTCTAAGTTGTGGTGATGGCACTTAGTTTGTATGAGTCTAATAAAAGGGCAGAGTGTACGCATGTTTCTCCGATTTTCGATTTTTTTTCTCTTGGTCAGAACTTTGAAGTCTTTTTAAAGCTTTGTTCTCTTCCTCTTTTCCAGGCTAATAAAAAGAATTATTATTACTACCACATTTGTGTCTCTTGGATTTTATTTTGGCTAATGCAAGCATTTTTACAACATGATCTTGGACAAAGGAGCAATTAGAATTAAGGAGCCTTATCCAACAATTACAGCGCTTATTGCAATTATAATAGTAACTTAGTAAGTTGATGACTTACTGAGTTACCCAAATGATACATTTTTATTTTGCTTTTAAAGTTAGCAAAAGCTTAATGCTGGAGTTTTGTAATGAGCCTGTGGTAACCAGATTTGTAGTCTGAAGTCTTCGTCTGCCACACTGTTAGCCATCAAAGGAGCCCTGTCCTACCAAGCTTTCTATTTTCACAACAGGATATCTGGTTTCTTTTATGAGGATACAGCTATGTTAATTTGGTTTAGTGGTTTGTTGGAGGTAAGCATGCTCTTCACAGCACAAACACCAAAATCCCCTTAAAGCAGTTCCTTGTTAATAGCCGGGGCCTGATTGGCAGTTTTGCATTGTAAAGTGTGATTTGGTTGGATAAATATGTTTAGTCTAGTAAGCACTTTAGTGATTGAGTGTCTGTTAATGGATAAAGGTGGATTATGGCGAAACCTCTACAGGCTGTCATTGAGCACTTAGAGTTGCGAGATGTCACGGGGGGAACGGAAAACAACCCCGCGCCGTGGAAAAACTCACCAACTGTAGCATATTTTAAATATTTGGTGCCATTTCAGTCTTTAGGCTTAAAATCATATTTCACTTGAGGAAAACAAAGCAGAGCAGCCTCTGCGGCTCATAGCCGCCTCCTTTGGCCGTAAAGCAAGCACACCCGTGACAGGCATCTGGGCGTACTCAGAGAGATCTTGCTCAGCACCCGATAGTCGAAAAGCCACCAGGTACCTGCAGGGTAAGTGCAGAGTAGCAATAACTTTTCTTAGGAATGTACTGTAAATCTTTCGATTCAGGATAAAGTTCAATGCAATTTTATGTGGTTTTATAAATCAGTATGCTTGCCTGTTGTTGTGCAAAGCTACATTTTTATTTTTTTTTTTTAGCACCACCTTCTCCAAAGCAAAGATTTTTGCAAAACCACCCCTAATCTTTCTCCTGCTTCTAAACACCGAGATGAAGATCTTTCTTTCTCTTACTTCTAAGAAAGGTAATGTGATCCTCCCTATAACCACCAACAAATGTCACTTTTTTTCCTCTACTCAGGTGTACGCCGCTTTTTTATGAGGTGCGAAATATCAGCTTACTTGGGGACTCAAAATGGCCTGGAGGCCAAGTGGCAGATATTCAGGCCCATACGTAGAAACTCTCTGCTTTTGGTGAGTTTAAAAAACCTGTGTGTCCTTATTGATGGCCACAGCACAGTGATTTGCCAAGTTTGTTTATCACGGTGCAGAAGTACGGCGTGTATTAGCAGGTGAAGCACACAGCCAGTGTATTTTGATGGGCGTCCGAAGCAGAGCTTCCATGTAAGATTTTTTTAAGCTCTTAAGCTAAAAACTTCTTTGGGTTCTTTTCTTTTTTCTTTTTTTTGAGGGGTGGGGGAGGTTTGTTTTCAAGGAAAACCCTGGAACTCTTCCCTCTGTTCTCTTTTATTCTTTTCTTATCAAAGACATATCAGGCTGACCCATGCCTTACAGTTGATAGTTACCATATGTCCATATAGGTTCAAGCCCACAAAACTTTCAAAAACTCTAGTGAAATTTTTAGAGCGGAAAACTTCCTCCCGCTTAGTTTTGGGAAACTTCTTACAGCTTCACTGTAAAGCTACATGTTCCACACACTTTTTTCATCTGGTTAAAACTACCTGCACAGGAGCCTTACCTTTTGGTCAAATCCAGATTAACTGGGGGTGGTGGCTTCTCCAACAGTCGTCGTCTTTACAGTTAGGTGCTCTTCTAAAGGATATATTGAGTCTCAAATGTATTTAATGGGCTTGAAATGAACCTAATAATTGAGTAGTTTCTTTCTATTAAGTTACCCTAAAGAACAGGCTAGATGGTCATAAAAGTTATTTCTGGCCAAGTGGTATCTTGGAGACGAAATTCTTCCCTAGGATCCATGCAACTATTCCCATATTGCAATAATTTAACCGAGAGAAAAACAGATTTGTAGGCTTAAGCTTTTTCTGTGTTTCTTGTCACAATTCTTCTTGCTTGAATGAGAGAAAATCAGCATCCTAATTATTAGTTTCATATAACATATTAACTTCAAATCACAGAAGTCTTGCTCTCAATTGTTAGCAATAATAAGATATAAAAAGGGAAGGAATTCATTATAAATATATAAAGATATTAGTTATTAGATACACTGCTTTTGATTTAGATGCTGCCTATAGCCCATTTACAAAAAATATGGACTACCTAGCATGCTGGACCACTGGTAAACGAGAAAGAAATACAGCTGAGGAAATTAAGACAGAAACATTTATTTACTTTTCCAAGCCTTTAAGATGTTGATGTGCCTTCATATGGAAGGTCGTCTTTGCTCCAAGGAAGAAAAAACAATGCAGGGCTTACGATAGGTTTGATTACCTAAGCAGCACTGTGGAATACCGTTCCTTGCTCTAAAATGTGCTACCCCGACTAAAAACTCTACTTTTAGAGAATCATTCTTTGCTGATTTTACAAGTCAATTAAAAGCTAAAACAAAATTGTTGAAATTCCTTGGAGAAGGGCTGACATTTGAAAAAAGGTTGAGAAAGCAGCTGAGTGACTGAGGACAAAACCAGAACATTTGGGGAATGTGGGAAAGCATAAGATAAACTGAATTACTGGAGCAAGATTTTGGATGGATGAGGAGAAGTAAACCAGGGAAAGGACCAATAGTGTGAAAATCCTATTGACAGTAGGACAGGAATAATTATTAACAAAACAGAGATTTTTTGAGAGAGAATAAACAGCAGGCAGGCAGAATATCAGCGACTGGAAAGGAACAGAACAGAAAAAAACATGGAGGAAGAAAAGAAGGACATCAGAGGTAAATAATGCAATCTCAAAATTAAGAACAAACTTTTGGATGTGAAAACTGCAGGCAGACAAGGCAAGAATGAGTCAGCTGATAGCATGGGGGTTATTTAAAGGAAAAAGTAAAGATGCGGAAGGTGAAGAAAAAAGAAAGCTATCTGAAGGAAAAAAAAATACAAGCCAAAGATGCAGTGAGACAGCAGGAAAAGAAGCTGAGTAAAGATGTCCTGTGAGAGGAAGCAAACATTAGGAAAGTACTGATACTAAAGACAACCAAATATTCTGCAGTAAATCTTTTAGGTTTTGTATAATGGAGCTTGGAAGTAGGTAGCAAATTTAACTTTTGGGAGCTTTCGTTCTGTGCCATGAACAAGCAATTTGCTTTACAAGAATATTTAAAAAGACAAAAATCGGAAATATTGGCCATATCAAAAATGGTTTGTAATGTTATTAGTCTAAGGATAAATACATATGTGATCCATGAAGCCAGGAATTTCGGGACCAACATCTTAAAATGATGCCAGTGACTCTAAGACTAATGCAGGTCTTTTTCTAGGAGTTAGAGATGGCTGCAGAGACTCTTGGACTTCTTTGGCTACTGTTTCCAATTTTACCATTGCATCTTTAATTTTTTGTAAAAGTCATAATTTTGAAATTTCAGAATGCTTTTCTCTCCCAGGTTGCCGCATAAGGCCTTCACGTTAAAGACAGGATGAGAAAACAGACTGGCTAAACAGGGGCAACAGCAAGAGCTGCACATAGGGACGTGCTCGCGGTGCGTGAACTGATCAAACCAGAGAAAAGAGGCGTTAAAGAGCAGGTAAGGAGGTCTCTTTAAGTGCTGTAATTTGAAGTAGTAGCATACCTAAACGGGAGGTAAAATTTTTGCGCATGAACGATGCCTTAATATTAAACAGACACACAATGCATACGCAAATACCGGGTGGGGTTCTTAGTTGGGGTTTGGGGTTTGGTCTACAGCCTTGGCAATGGCTTTCCTGTCTCGCTGCCATGACCTACAGTCCTTCTCCTCCGGGCACCGCACCCGCCGCCCCGCGCTTTGCTCCGGAGCTGCCGGGGAAACACGTGCGGCTCTTGCAGCCCTTTTTCACAAACACCCAGCAGGCATCCAAACGCTTTCTAGCAATAAATAAGACCCCCGCAAACAAAAGCAGATTAAACCTTCCCCTTCTATTCATAAAAACATGTACGCTGCTTTATTTGGCCAATCAGCTGCCTGTGCGTGACACGTGAAGTAACTTGGTGGTCTCAGTCCAATTCCAACCGGACAGCTGTTTGGACCGTAAAACTCCCCGCCATAATTGGCTTTAACCGGCATCCTTGTCAGCAAAATAGCCGAGTTTTGTAGGGGCACAGAGCCTGACCAGCCCTTCTTATAGCCTAGAGGTGGTTCTTCTAGACTAAACCTGTGGGTGGCCTGCTGATAGTGGTAGAATTTAAAAAAAANAAAAACCAAAGAAAAATTAAAAAAAAAAAAAAAAAACAACAAAAAACAACTTTATACGGCTAGAATTTTTCGTATTGCATCTTTTTTTAGAGATCAGGACATAATTCTACTCCTAAGTTTCTCATAAATGTTGAATTTAAAAAGGGTAATGCATATTAATGTTGAAAGGTGTTTTGGAGACTATGAAAAAAATTGTCCTTTGGCAGCCAATCACAAAATAACTTAAAGAGACCAGAATTTCATCCAATGTTTAAAGCAATACTCTTTTTTTCATTAAAAAAAAAATAAAAAAAGGAGATTTAGAACCAGGCTGGTTTTTATATTAGTGGAAAGGGACGTGCCACACTTGCCACCCAGTTAAAGCCCGATCCCCAAATTTGTCCTGTGCTGGGGTAAGTAAATGGTGGAATTGCAACAAAACTCTTGCTGAAGGTTTGGACGAGTGGTGAAGTAGCCCCAGAAAAATTTTAGAAAAATCTGACCTCGAAGCAGAATCCAATGAAGAAGAGCCTGCCTCACCCAGACTGGGCAGTTGTCCAGTCTCATCCTGCCCCACGCCAGCCCTGCCCGAGCGGCGGCACTCTGCCCCCGCCTCGGCTGCGAGGGCTGTCGCCCCTACGGCACCTTGGAAATAGAAATCGGTATCAGCCCACACCGAAAATGCCTTGCAAAGCATCCGGTGTCGTCCCAAGCGCTGCGAAACGGGAAGTTTGAAATGTACAAATTGTTATGAAAATAGCACCAAATTCCCTAATTCCCTGTAGCATGTGCAATACCTTGGCACCGAATATAACATACAGCCTGACTGAAATAGCAAAGATTTACACTCACTTTGCACCGACGTAAATGCCTGTGCAGGGCAGGGGATATCTTGGCCCATAATGCGGAATTGTTTAAGTGCTCCAGGAGAAATGTTACTGTAGTATTCATCCTTGAAAGCCTGCCTACTTTTTTTTCTTTCCCGGTGACTGCTTTTTAAAGAAACGCCTCTCTCGTTTGCCTTTTGTATTCTGTCTGGTGTGCGAGCCCTCCGCAAGATGAGGGGGAAAAGGTAGGTTTCATGACCTGCTGTGGGAAAAAAAGAAAGAGGTGTGAGCTGGGGGGGTTTTATATTAAAAATATATATTTCTATTAAAAATATATATTTATATTATTTTTTTTTAATTTTTTTTAAAAAAAAACAACAAAACGGCTGTTAAGTGAGAGGGGCACACGCTTTGCGCAGCTCGCCAGGCCTATCTGAAGAGCACGGTACAAAAACAAAGCTCGGCGCAGAGGAAGCAGCTGCCGGGGCGATACAGAGCCCTTTCCCGTAAACAAAGCGCACCAACGAGCCTGTTTGAGCATGAATATTAGATTTGCTGACTTTTCGCTGACATCACCGCGGGAGATAAACACATTACAAGGAGTGGAACAGCTTGTTGCTCGAGAGCTCGCCGGGCCAGATAAGCGAGCGGCAAAGTGGCACATGAAGGCAGGGTGCCCACCCTGACAGCCCCGGCCCCGGCGGAGAGCTGCCGCTCCGTGCAGCGCTGTGGCGAACGTAACCAGGCTGGAACAAGTGGATAAAAATGAACTATGAGCCTCTTTTATTTTTTTTTTTTTGTTTTTTTTTTGNAGGTTTGGACGAGTGGTGAAGTAGCCCCAGAAAAATTTTAGAAAAATCTGACCTCGAAGCAGAATCCAATGAAGAAGAGCCTGCCTCACCCAGACTGGGCAGTTGTCCAGTCTCATCCTGCCCCACGCCAGCCCTGCCCGAGCGGCGGCACTCTGCCCCCGCCTCGGCTGCGAGGGCTGTCGCCCCTACGGCACCTTGGAAATAGAAATCGGTATCAGCCCACACCGAAAATGCCTTGCAAAGCATCCGGTGTCGTCCCAAGCGCTGCGAAACGGGAAGTTTGAAATGTACAAATTGTTATGAAAATAGCACCAAATTCCCTAATTCCCTGTAGCATGTGCAATACCTTGGCACCGAATATAACATACAGCCTGACTGAAATAGCAAAGATTTACACTCACTTTGCACCGACGTAAATGCCTGTGCAGGGCAGGGGATATCTTGGCCCATAATGCGGAATTGTTTAAGTGCTCCAGGAGAAATGTTACTGTAGTATTCATCCTTGAAAGCCTGCCTACTTTTTTTTCTTTCCCGGTGACTGCTTTTTAAAGAAACGCCTCTCTCGTTTGCCTTTTGTATTCTGTCTGGTGTGCGAGCCCTCCGCAAGATGAGGGGGAAAAGGTAGGTTTCATGACCTGCTGTGGGAAAAAAAGAAAGAGGTGTGAGCTGGGGGGGGTTATATTAAAAATATATATTTCTATTAAAAATATATATTNTTTGGTTTTTTTTTGTTTTTTTTTTCCAAGGGCGAGGAGCTAACAGCTGCTTCCATCTGGGAACTGTGTGAAAGCGCCTTACAGCTGTACGATAATAAACAGCTAAAAACTCCGCACAGCCTACTGCTCCATTTACATTCTTTCCCAATCTTTTGCCTCATTAAACTGTAATCTTCCTCCTAATTATATTTCATCAATCTATTGTTTATGGAACTCTAGATTAAATGGCAAACATATTGAAACAAAAATAAACTTATAATTAGTTGTCTTCTCCTCACCCCTCCTCCCTTTGTATTAGCAAGTGCATCATTATCAGGCCCCGGGGGTTTGGTGAGGCAATCCGTTTACATGGTGCACTTTTGGCAGCAAAGAATAAAAAAACATTTGTAGCTGCATAATATGATTTACCAGCTCTAGGGCTCCAGGGTCTACACTTCCATAAATATAAGTGACAAATTATCTATAAATCATTCCCTGGTCTACCATATTGCATAATGTTTATTGAAACCCAGTTCTAATAAATATAAAAGTCACCTTTTTTTATCCGAAGCATAAGAAACAAAGATGACAGCGATTACAAACAGAAGTGAAAAATGAGAAATGAGCCCCTTCACCAGCAACGAACCCTTTTTTCCCCTAGCATCCTTAGCGCCTCAGCGTTGTTGGCCTCTGGAAACCGCTTTGGAACAGAGATGACTTCAAATGGCAATTTTATTCTTTGATTATGATAAACACTGTTTTTCTGGTTTTGTTCGTTATGCGCATAATTCTCACATCTGGTTCCTGCTCTCTGAAGAAATCAGTCCAGTGTCAGGACATTGATCAGAAGCAACATTAGAATTGGTAAAGTTCTTCCAAATACGCCCTGTTGCAGCTGAGCTCAGCGCCCCGAGACCTGTGCTCTGGAACTGTGTTGGTTTGGTTCATTGCAAGAAGTTATCTGAAAAGTGAAACAAAAGGAATGACGGAATATTTGCAGATTCATTAGTGTTTTCATTCTTCATCTGTGTAAATTGAAAACCACAGCTCTAAAGAGTCATACCTGGGGGGGGTTGACTCCACTTTTTGACCACAAAAACTAAACCAAATATTGCTCTAGGATGTAAAAACCTTTATTGAAGACTATTTCAAGAAAATTACTCATGAAAAATTTAGACTTTATTGCACTTCCCCTCCACATAAAAAAAAAATAAAATTATACATTTCCATTTGAATCAAATTTTGGAGATCTCTCACCTGTTACAGGTGCTGATTAAAACATGGGATTATCTTACCCCATCATTTTCAAGCAGGTCAGCATCTGAAAGTAATTTACACAATTTTGTGTTCTCTAAGCCAAACATCAGATACCAAGGTTAAGCTTAACTAACATCTCCTCTTCAGAAAGATTACATTTTCCACTAGTCTTCTGAACTCTTTTTCTTTTTGACAAGAAGTCATAGCTATCTTTACATCACAAAAAAAATCTCTGCTAAAATACTTCATTCATCTTACTTAAATTTCTGTTAGGTATATCCTGCTCTGTAGGGCATGTCATCTACACATTCAGTGACATCCTTTTGCTGATATAAACAAATTCTGTTTAATTCAAAGGAGCCTGCCCATTTAGGATGGAAGAATTTTTTTCCCTTGTAAAGTCGGTAGAAGTTGTGTTTGCCCGAGCACTGTAGGACCGGTCCCAGGAGTTTCCTCTCCAGATTAGAATGTATTTGCTGTGAAGGGTTTTCCATGTCATGATTTGAGGACCTCATAGCCCAGCGCGGTAATGTGGCTGTGTTTGTGGAGTACCAGGGAGTGAATATCTCTTTCTCAGATGTTCTTACAGAGTTTTGGAGGAAATGGTTCATTTCCTATAGGTTTAAGGCCCTAACTTGTTAGAATAATCACAGAATCACAGAACCCCTGGGGTTNGGAGCCCAGAACCAGACACAGTACTCCAGGTGCGGAAGTCCTGAATCATACTGAATTCATCCACTCTGTTCCCGTATAGAAGTGTTTGCACATCAGAACCTACAAAAATTTGAAAGAAGGAACGCTCCTGGCACTTGTAAAGCATTAAACAAAAGTCCTTTGTTTTTGAAATGGTTCCTTCTCTGGCACGAGGTCAGAGCGATGAGCGCCGTGCCGGCAGCCTTCAGCAGGGTGTCCGTGGCCAACGGGGCTGCTCAGTGCCTGGGCCATTGGTGGCTGCCAGGACAGCAAAACCGACCTAAAACCTTCATCGTCAAACCGTGTGGGGTCTAATGAGTTCAGCCACCCACCTCTGCCCGCTTCGCCCACCCTTCTCAGAGGTGGCGTGTCCTCCCGTTCGGCTGGGGAGTGCGACACGTCCAGGGGCTCAGCGTCCCGAAGCAGCTGCGGAACAGTCGGGAGCTGGAGACCCAATGCCAGCTCAGCATCTCACCCGTGGTGACAAGGGAGGAAGAGGAAGGAACCGAGACCACTAAGCCGACAGACCATTTCCATTTGCTGAAACAGGATGTAATGAGAGATCTGAGAAATGTGGACTTTAAAAATACAGTCAAAATATAAAGTTATGTGTGTATCCTGACGCAAGGAATGACATCTGTGAGAGGGTCGGAGCAATCTGCATGAGGGTATCAGAAGACTAACAGATGATTTTCATAGATTTGAATGCCAGAGGTATTGCTCAACATTAAGATATTTCTGATTTCACATGATATACCCTAATGAGGTCATAGCCTGGAACTAGGGGTAAAAAAAACAATATAAAACTCCAGATTGATCGTAATTCCAAACAAATCTGGCCAAAAATTAGTACTTCCACAGGGAAAAGTAGACTTGGCTGATCCCCTGTAAGAATACTGCAATAGCTTGACATATGTATTCTGCGTCTGCCTTTCAAGGAAAGCCCTGAAAACATTGTTAAAAAGCTAAAAGAAAAAAAAAAAAACAAAGCCAAAAAACAGGTAAATCTAGCTATAAGCTGGCCATCTTGCTATAAGTGAAGGAACCCACAAAATGTCTGGGCATTGGGGCATTCTGCAGGTGACTAAATGATTGCGATGAATACCACAAGTCTTTATTTTCTTTCATGGATATCACAGTTACATTTTCCTGAAATTTTTCTTTTTTGTTACAGGAAAAATTGAGCAATCTGCATTCATGTTGTTCATTGCAAAGGCAAAATAACACCTCAGACAAAATTACCAAAGTCTTTCCATGCTTAATTATGAATTGAAGACAACTCATGCCTAGCAAAGATCTAAGCTGACCTCTCTATTATTTATACTTATTATCAGTCACTTGCAGTATTTCACTGGGTCCTTTTCTTTTGATTTTTTTTTTTTACTGATTGCACTACATTTAGCCCAGAAAGTTTCCAGTTTATATAATTCCAGTGGCATTATCTGATATTTTCCTCCAACGATCTAGGCACTTTTACGGAAGTCACCCTATAAAAATTGTCCCATTAATAATAACATGGTACTCTCTGTCTGACTAGCTGCATGCTAGTTTTAACTAGCTACATGTTGACACTGATAGTTAAATTGTTAATTTCAGAACCCAAAAGCAAAAGCTGTCAAAAAAGACACATGAAGACAACATAACAAATAATTCAGCCTCATCTTACTGTCTAAAGCCACTTAGAACCTTTACAGGGATTTTCAGCCTTGCTACCTGATCGCTGGCTTCCAGCCCATAAAAACACACGATGCTCGTTCTTGAACTTCAGTAATTCATCAAGGAGCTACGTGCAATTACGGCATTTCTAACAATTGCTTTTCTTGATTGCACACTAAAATCTCCTTCTCCTGTCAGAGCTAACGGCAGGGTGTTGTTTATCATCTGGCTGATCATACTGATAGGACACATCTATTTTAATACTGACTGCACGGGTATTGATATCAAGTGCTCGCCAGCCAAGAAACAATTAGGGACCCTGTAGTGTAAGCACCCTGGTCCCATTAACCTCAGTGGAAGCCGTTTGTCTCTGAACTGAAGGAGAGACTTTGGCCCTGAATTTATCGGACAGCTGGAGTGTATTTTTATCTTACTTCTATGGTGTCTGTAGACACAACATAGCAATCTGCACGGGTTCGCCTAAATCCGGCTAGAAATGAGCATATTGCTCTCTGCAAATCGTTTTTTTCCCGTTTTTCTGGCTTTTGAAGTGTTTTGCGATGACAGTGTTAAACTGATACAAGCCAAAACACGGGACTGAAGGTGAGCGGTACCCCGGCAGGTCTGGAAGCAGAGGCGGGCTCAGCTTGCACACCGGATGGCCCAGACGTGACACCCAGCACAGTGGGAAGCTGTGGATCCGCGTCAAGCTCGTGGGCTCGTCCACCACTCATCAACGTCACTAATAAACTTTGATGAGGGGCAGGACTATTTGCTAATATGGGAAAGACGTTATACCCAGTCCAAACTGGTGTAGGGACAATAAAGACAGTGAGTCCTACCCCTGTGAGAAGCCACGTGAAAGCCAGTAGTCACGATATCGCGTAACGAGTATTTAATGCCACGCGATTCACCCTCAACCATGGCGTACAATCTTGCGCTTGAATGCAACGTGTGAAAAAAAATCCTGTGCCCAGCTCCAAGCACCAACGGGAGAGCCTCCTCTTTGCCACGTGTTGTAAAAGTCCTAAATATGGACACGCTGGCGCTAAAAGCGCAAGCTCGTAGGGATAGCTGCCGTGGTTTGCCCCTTCCGCTGGGGATGGCACGCCGGGGAGGGGGCTGTGAGAAAGGGTCGGGACGCTGCTCTCATGGGGGGGTGCCCACTGCCAGCCCTGCCCATCAGGTAGGCAGTGGAAAAGCTTTGGCAGCCAGACATTTTTTGTTGGATTTTTTTTCTTTGCAGATCAAATTCTTTTCTTTATTCCTGTGCAGAATTTTTATTGGCCTCTTGTCTCCAGGATAAGACCTAATACATCATTGTATGCATTTGGTCTCAATAACTCTTAGTTAATGTTTTCTTCTCTTAACCTGTTCTTTATAAATTACTGCAATTTTCCATTGTAATTATTTAGTTAACTGTCTCCTTAAGAACACTAATCATTAGCCCATCTTATATGCTCCTCTGGAGAAGTAAATAGATGCATATAAAAAACCCCCATTTTTTTTATGACTGACTGGGCAGTTGCAGTTTTGTTAGAAAACATGGTTTTAATCAAATCTCCCATGAAAATAGAGGTTTCATCCACGAGGGAAATATTTCAGAAAACACAAGCACTTGTTGTTAATTCCCAAGATATTTAACTCAATTTTTCCTGTGTCCGCATAGCCCCATTTTCAAGAAAATAAGAAGCTTTTCAGAACACTTTACTCCTTATTTCTTCCTTATTTTATGAGATGATCTACTTAACATTTTTGTTAGATTCACAATCTTTTTTCCTCCTCCTTATCCTCTGCATTGAATACAGCCTATCACGGAATAAAAGACTCTTTCTTTTTTAAGCAAAACAAAAATATCCGGTAACTCCTTCTTAAACTGCTCCCGGTACCTGGTTTTACACTGTTGTATGCTAACATTTCAGGAGCACTACTGAAATAGTTATTATCCTCCAATAATTCTGTTGTCCCAGAGCTCTTGAAAACGCAGGATTCAAACCTACGACCAACTTGTTGCGTCTTAAAGAACTGAATGATGTCACAGAAATTGCGGGCATTTATTCGCTTAAACTGTGGCAAATACAAGGTAGTTCTCTTTCTACTAGCCCTACTACATCTACTTTTCTTCAGAAATAATTCCATATCACCTGCAAACTGTCACACCTGTACTTGGTCATCTTCCTGACCATCTTACCAGTACAGGGATCCGTACAAATCCCTGAGGGAGAACATTCCTAACCTTCCTCCCAGGAAAAACTGACCACTTATTCCTACCCTTTGCTTCTTATCATTGAAGCAGTTCTCACTCAGTTGTCACTACGTGACAAGCGCTTCCCTCGTCCTCTGTAAGGGCACAGCTCCCGTAGGAACATCTGGCAAAGGCGACTGAAAGTCCAGCTGCACCATACCGGCTGGATTTACCCTTATTCACACGGTAAATCTTTCTTTCCGAGAACCTTATCGGGTCTGCAAGTCACGGCCACATCTGCGAAACTTACTGACTCTTCCCCAAAGCATCATATCTATGTAGCATATTCTAATACGTTCTCCATCAGTTTATCTAGGCTTACATAAAGACAGCCTAGAAATAAAATTCTGGATTAGTAGCTGACGGGATATCAAAGATTTGTGTCATATCCCCTTAGTATCGAAGCCAGCATAAGCAATAGTTAACACATCCCAATTACCAGTACAGGATTTTCCCAACTGAGTACCTTTGGCACTCCTGGAAATACCATTTAGGTCCTGAAAAGTGTTTTTTCCCCCTTAATTTATCACTACAGAACAAATCTCTTCTACTCATGTTTCAGGTGGAAATAGTTCTTCAGACTCTTCTCCAGTAAAGCAGGATCTGAGTGTACGGTCTCTTCTGTAATGAATACCAGTGCACGGGATTCACTTTGCTGTTTGCCATGATCTGGATTTTCCTTGACAGGTCCTTTTATATCAAGATCATCTGACATTCCCCACTGCTCTTTTTTCTTTTGATTCACTGGAAGGAGCTTTTATTATTAACATTTATTCTTTCAGCCAGTTGCTCAACAATTTTTGGCCTGTCTAAATGTGGTTTTACATTTAAGACTCTGGTTTTACTTTGAAGACATTATAGGCCAATAATAGCACACGAAGATTTTGAAACTAAACATATTCCATATCAAAAGCATGTATTAATCTGATTTTAAAACGGTGGTAGGAAGTGTTAAGGGAAGAAATTTTTTTTTTTTTCTAGTATATCTCTTAAAAGTGTTGGAAATTATAGAAGGAAAAGTGGTTTTCTGCCGTATTCAAAAAAGGCTAGAGACACTTGAGCTGCAATCCTCGGAACTCACCCAGTCTTCAGGTTCAGGCCCCGGGTGTGCAGCCAGCCCACTTCCCAAACGAAGCCGCTGGAGGACTTTAATTGTACGCCTGTCCTCAGCCTTCCCCGGCTTGCTGTTCCCCGGGAAGCTGCACATAAGCCCAGCCTCTGTGCTGGTGCCCATTTTCTTTTACTGCCCCATGCAGGACTTTTAGATAGTTCATTACCTCAAACAGGATTCCGAATTTTGCTTCAAAACCCTTTAAAGCATGAAATTTTTAGCTGCTTTTGTCTTTTGCTAGGTCAGTTAATGCTGCCACATTTTCTTCAAAAGAAAAATTTTTGTGATTAGGCTTTTTCTACTGTCATTCTGTCAAAATAACTAAAATTTTTCCTAGATTATTTTATATACTTTAAAAATAAAGATTAAACTCTGAAAAGATTTATTTATTTCTGCCTTGTTTAATTATATAAAGAATCAGAACACTGCACACAACACCAGCTCTATTAAGTTCAACATAACTTGATTTTAAACTTAACTTTTGCCTCCATCCTTTGTGTATCCTTGTATCCTTTAAAGGTCACGTCATTAAGTAGCAGGCAGAACGGTCTTTGTATTTTAATCACTAACAAGTATGTCTACATTTTTTTTCTTGATTTTAATTTATATAAATGAAATTTGTTTCTAAATCTGTTTTGTTTTGGGGTGTTTTTGTTCGCAGAAGTGGTTTTTATGTGACGTCTTTTAACAGTTCTCCCTCATGTTGGAGCAAGAGGCATTTTACATGAAAAAAGAGTGTCTAATTTGTTGTTTGTACAAGGACTTGCAAATGCTTTAGAAGAGCTGGACACGATCAACTGCTTGTACAGATGTTTTCAGCTTTGACTGGTGGCAGTGGCTGCTGAGGGAAGCACAGATCAGAAATTTAGGTTATTTGGAAGCAAAAAGGGGGGCTGTGTTTGCATACGCAGAGAGGGAGCTGCGGAAAAACAAGAGAGAGTCCTAAATTTCCAACAGCACCGTGTCAAAGCTCAGCCTTAATTAAAAACACTATTATCTTGGACATATTACTTCAGTGTTAGGTACATTTTGCATTCTAATCCCCTTACCACCACTCATGACATCAATACCAGTCCACCTCAGTTTTCCAATCAAATTAAATGATGATAATAATATTTAATAACCTCCAGATATTTAGTGGATTAAACACATTTCCTGAGCTTTTCTGAGCCGCAGCATGCTGTGCAAACGAAGAACGGTTTTCCAACTAGAGGTCGGATGGCAGAGCAGCATACTTCATGCTCTCAGAGTCTTGTACATAATTGTCACCACTTTCCCAACCCTCCGACTTTTATCGATAGAGATATTTTACAGAACATTAACTGCAGATAATTCACAGGTGCAAATATCAGCACATTAAACCCAATGCTAAAAAAACCCAAACGTGTTATGTGGATACCTAACGTACAAATACGAAGTCTGCTCTGAGACTCGGCGCCGGAGCCCACCTTCTCTAGGCGACCCTCGAAACGAGCATCCAGATGCAGGAGATGTTTCTGACCTCCGTCAGCATCTCCCACGCCGTTACACAACAACAGCCGCTTTACCAGGAGACCTTCAGAATAAGATTTCCTTTCATCTTAATTTAGTTGCTTTCTTGGAAGTTCTCCTAGCTGAATCACCATCCTTCAGTCACAGCGTCTGGAAGAGAATGTCACGGCTGTGTACTGTCGCAAGAGCTGGTGATTTTATCGTGACTCACAGTACTTGTTGCTTGTTGTAAGGCACCAGCTCCTGGAATTATAGGGAAAGAGCAAATCTCAGCTTTTATTTCAGTCTCTGGAAACAAAACCAACAACAATAAAAAACTCAGTGTAATTTTTTTCCCTGACCATCTCCCCCACTGAAAACCTAAAAATGCAATCCTTAAGGTAAAAGCAGAAGAAACACAGCACTTCTTACTTTTAAAATGTGACGCTTTCTAAAAATTGCAATAAGAGAGATGAGGAGAGAGGCTGAATCACAAGTCTTCAGTAACTGGGGTTAGCAGCGTCACGTAGTGTTTCATCTTTTATTCACTGAAATTCACCACAACTATTCTACCAGTTTTCAATGGAGCAAGACTATGGTGACAGACGCGCTTCCCTTTGCACCTGCCATGGCAGAGACAGCCCAAGCAGAGCAACTCCTATGGTGTTAAAACCACGAATCTAACTTGATTTTGGCATCAGCCAAAGGAATCGCTCATTACCATTGCTTTCTCTCCCATATATTTATTATCATTTTTACCAAATGTTTAGTTTGCCCTTTTTTTCCGCCCCCCAGGTTGAGGGCTTACTTCCCTTGCCATATTTTATTAACTTCTCTGGCCCTTTGTATTTTTTCTGGCTTTACTTTTGGCAAGATCTTTCAGTGCAACATCGTCAGCATATCTACTTAATACGACCTTTATTCCGTTTTCCAAACCACTAAGATGTTAATTAAAAGCAGCTCTTACAGTGATCCTTCCATTGGCTTGGGGAGTTCGATATTTCGCCATTTATCATTATCCTGTTTTCTAATCTCTCTGGCCGCATTTACATAAAAGGTTGAATTATGTTTTCAAATTATGGTTCATGAGACTTTACTAAGTACTTGAGCTAAGACAATGTATGTTAAACTACTGTATCCCATTCTTTCATTAATTTTGGAATTCTCCTAAAAAACATACAAATGCATTTGCAGCATTTATTTTTATTCACCCAATACTGCATATTCCACAGGGCTCTGGGAATAATTTCTTTTTTGTTTTTCTTTCTTTTTCCCATCATAACTTGAAAGAATATTAACAATCTTCACCTCACATTAGGATGAGTATTTTACCTAGACTTGTGGCTGAGGAGAGATTCAGTGAATTGCCTGAGGATATATGCCAAAACTGCGATGCAAAGGACAGCAGGGCTCAGATATCCTGTCACTACTGATGTAATACAGTAGCATTGTTAGGGCCAAATTCACTACTTGTGTCCTTAGTTTTTTTCCATGTTTTTCATTGTTCAATTATTTAACTTGGAGTTGAGATTAAATTGCCAGATTTTGCCCCCTCTGCTGATCAACCAAGCCACCTTTTGTTGATTTTTGTATTGGTAATATGTACCCTTTCATGTTATTCTCTTCCTTTGCCCTCAGAAATACCTATTCATCCACATCATCTTGTCTAGGTACTTGAGAACACCCATAATTATTCTAAAATAGTATTTTAAAAGTTTTGGATGAGATACACAAACCTGTAATCAAAAACATCAACCAACCATTGATGGTTTAGGAGAAAATTTTTGTCTCGAACAGACTGTTTTTATATGGGTTTGATCTTTTTGTGTACATTAGTAAGAGTTACTGCAGCTAAAATTGGTTATTTTGTTGAAGATACATTAATTTCAGTGAGAATGCATTACTTCTGAAGTCAGGTCACGTGTACCAACATACGACACATGAAGAAGGAAGGAATGCCAGATTTTCTACTCACCATTTCATTGCAAAGTTCTGAGTGTCCGACTATCAGATCACAAACAAACAAAAAGTCTTTCTTTCTGAGATGCATACGCCTATAAAACCAGTATTTTGTGCCTGATACATCAAGTTCGGTCAATATTGGAAGGAGTCAATGGGCTACAATTATCCTCCTGTAGCAGTTCCTCTTCAAGACCAGCCCCGAATGGACACCATGGGATTGAAGCACCAGTGAATGTACTGGATGCAACCTGCAGGCTGTGGAAAAAGTTGGAATCAGAGGAGGACGAGAAAGGTGCCCGTCTCATGGAGGGGTCTGGGCCAAGCATGGCAAGAATAATGAGAGTTAAAGCTTAGGAAAGCTGTTTTGCAGAGAAGGCACAGCAGGAGAAACACCTGAGTCTTGACTTGCAGCCCTCTCCTTACCTTAGGACAGATTCCAACAAGGGACTTGAAGAAAAAGAGGAACGGAGGAAGACTTCAAAGAGAAGTGTTCAATACGGTCCTCATGGAATTTGCTCAGCACAGCTCTGCTTTTCACAGCTGTTTGCCTTCACCTTCCTTTCCGATGTGAGCACGTCCTTCCTGACAGTGCTTCCGCCCGGGCTTGCTTTTCTTCTCCTCGTGCAGTTGTTCTCGTGGCAGAAGCTTTGCAAAGAGGTCAGTACCACGCAGTCATCGGAGTCCCATGTCTGCTAGCAACCTGGTTACACTCAGCATTGCATCGGCCCTTTGCGCTACCGGCAGCAGTGGTGGACAGGGTACTGGTTTCACTACAATTTCCACCAGTAGCACCAGAGCTAGAATATTATGGGGCAGAGTTGCATGTCTGTCTGGTAAGAGAAAAGAGCGTTTTGCAGAAAACAAGCTTCACTGACATTAGTACTGATTTTGTCTACCTATGGTTCTAATACATTTTATTGAATTATTTGGAGTTTTCATGACTTTCAAAGACGTGGAATGTATTTCTTTAAATCACTGCAAAGCAGTGGACCACATTGCACTGTGTGCTTTAGAAACGCAAAGGAAAGACCATAGTCTTGCACCATTAAAAACAGATAGAATATTTGTGATCAATTTCAATGAATAAAAGATGAAACTCTGCTGTTAGGGCAGCAATTTGTATGTGGCTGGGTTGTTTGCCACAGTATGTACTCAAGTGCTTGGATACAGGGAAAAACCCAAACAATGTGGTTTCTTAATGGTAATGAGATTATTTAACAGGAAAAAGGCAAAACGGAAAAAGGCAAAACAGAAAAAGGCAACAAGGCTCTGTCAGAAGAAGCAGAAACGGAAGGCAGTAATTGCTCTGAATTTCTTACCGCAGTGGTCTTAAATGCATTTTTATCTTCCACTATGGTAGTGGGCAAACATTGCAGATGGAGGAGGTGAGCAAGGAGCTCACCTTCCCAGTTCCCACCAACATTGCCTGATTTTGCCTTGCCCCAGTCAGACTAGAGAGAAGCCCAGTTAACAGAACTGGCTTCAGAAGGTCACGTCCCGGTAGCTGTGAGCTAGAAATAAATTTAACAGCAGGGTCTGTTCTGAACTGGTGCATGAAAGAAACATCTCCCTCTCTTTGCTGTAGATTGAAAGGCATGGAAAATTTTGTTTGTAAATAATTGTCTGGGACACAAGTTATATGATGCTAAATGGTCTGTGAATTATTAAGAAAAAGGTACTCAAAATGTGTTAAAAATATATTAAAAAAATGAACAAAATACAATACATTTCAAAGTGACTGCTTAAATTCTTTATTCCTTTATATGTAATATATTTCTGTCGCTGGTAACCTGGAAGGCATGCATTTGCCTTCTAAGATAAAAAGCATCATGAACAAGAAGCCTAGACTAGGAAAAAAGTAAGATATATTTTTCATATGAGGCCCAAAAAGCCAACTTTCAAGCATTGTAGTCGAAATCAAAAGATGACATGTTAAGTCAGAAATTAAAATGTGCAAGTATTTTGCACATCTTCCAGATCATTTTCTGAAATATGCTGTAGAGTACGTGTACTGAGATCATCTGGAAGGAGAAGTTTAGTTCAAGAAATCCACATTATTTCCCCGTGCTTATAACAGCTCAGCAAAAGCTCAAATCTTGATGAAGCATGTACATTTTTTGTATAAGTTATGAAAGGATGCAAATATGTTAAGCAGACCCTGGAATTCAAAATATCCTTGAATTATTTTTTTCTAGATTCCGCTTGCCTAGATTCTGATTGTCTAATACAGGTAAACCCAGAGCAACCCCTCACGGGTTTCATGCTGAAGTCACCAGATGTTGGGATTGCACTTTAAAATTGTTCTTGCAATGCAGAGATCTTCCAGCTTCCTGCAGCTCAGCAAAACACTCCTATAAAACTTCTGGGATGGCTTCTCTGCCCCTAAAGACTGTTTCACTGACTTTTTTAGGGTGTTCATGAATGCTTTTCTTTTATCTTTGGGATGACTGGCTTCAGCTAACTTTAATGATTGGCCTTGGCTATCTCCAGCTATCGATTCAGCACATTCCTCTCACTCAAGAGCTCTGTCTATCAATAAGGCCTTCAAGCGCCAATTTGGAAGAATATCCTGATCGCAAGTACTTTGGAATATGCTGACAAGTCAAGAAAAAGCCACTTGTTCACTTATGGTAAAGCTGACAGTAGCGTAGGTAGCGCTCACGGTACCCACTCTCACCATTGACGTTCTGCCACACACCATCATTTTGCTATGATTTTACTTGAAAACCGACGGAAATGAGTCTCTGAGCAGAGGTCCTTGGATTTACACTGAGGATTCCTACCTCTCTACCATATCTTTATTTTTTAATGTAATGATCCTTTGTTCTTTCTGATCCCACCAGCGGGTACATCCATACCCACCTATATCTCCCCAGTAGGGCAATAAAACGGAGTATTTCCAAATGTGCACTTTTGTACTAATGAACCACTGTAGAAGCTAACGGCCGTCTAATTTGCAGTAAATTCAGTGTGGCATCTTGGTTTACTTCAAGTTTTGATGTACACCTGAACCTGGATTTAAATAAGCCTACCGTTTAAACTGCTTGTTGGCCCTTGTTTTCTGTATACGTGTGTGGGTTTAGGTAAGATGCTCTATGGGAACAAAGCTCTTGCACAGTTATAGAAAGCGACTATCTCAAGATATAGGCCTCTTTAGGAAATCATTTTATGTGGAATAATTAGGATAGATTAGTAAGAAATGCTTTCATCTTCATTTTTTGCCTATGTTGCATTTTAAAATAATTAAGAATCCAGATTGTTTCTGTTTTTCACCTTCGTTTACTGGCACCCAGCAAAGAGGCCTACACTTTGATTTTAATCATGGCCAGACAGTACGAGACCTTGGTCTTAAAGGCAAGCGGAGCAACAAGCAGAAACCCCGCTGTGTAATTTCAAAGCAATGTACTTCACGCTGCTAAGCCTACAGTAGGATTTCTGTTCCGCCAACGGCTCCAATAGCAGACAACTTCCAATTTGCACCTCTCGCATAAATCCACATTGTGCCAATAGGTTGAGAAGGAAACCACAAGCTGCCCAGTTCAGCAGTCAGAGGTCTGTTAACAGATCTTTAACTATGATCTATTGTGGAGGAAAGTCTGAAATTATGGATGCAGAGTTTCACTTTATAGAGCTCTCACTTGTGCTATGCAGGTTTTCTTGAGATAATTATAAGTGTTTATTTTGGCTTTTAACAAGTTTAATCACATTATTTAGCATGTTCTGATTTTGTCACTGGGGCAACCATTACGCTTGCACACAAGTTTTGCTTAATTGGCAGCGGGAGGAGAAAATGGAGTTTAAAGCAACTAATTGCACTAGACCTCACAGATGCCACGATGTGGCTCTTTTAATTAAAACTTTTTACAAGATAGTTTACAAACGTAAAAGCGCTATCTCTTGTAAGTACCTAATACAGCATCCTGCTTTCAGTTTTGCTCCCGTTTTAAGTGACTAAATATTCTGGAAGTTCAACCAAAGGACGCCTGCAAAAAGTATTTCAAAGCATGGAAGGCAGAGGTTGGCAATATAAAAGTACAGAGTTCAGTAAGGCACTTCACTTACTTATCTGAATTCCAATTTATAAATAACCTTGGCTGCCTGTAGAGGGTAATTCAGTCTGTTAATTTCGGGCCACCGTTTAAGTATCATGCTGTGCCAAATTGCATTTGATGGTTTTATAATGGCATGACTACAATATACTAAAATGAGATCTATAAAGGTATCCCCCCAGTGGGAATTTCAACCCAGGTCTCCAGTGGTAAAAATGACGTTCATATCTAGCAGTTCTTTCCACTGCACCTCAGGTATGTGTTACAGCCCCGCGTTACACAAAAAATACATTTTGCATGGCAATTTAAAGTGCTTGCAGTTCCCAATTTAAGTGGGTTTGTGATTTCTAACTAATGATGTTTGTAATTTATTTTTTTTTTCAACATCCCAGAGTATGCTTCTTGACATCCTGCTTTAAATCGCTGAAGTACGGTACTACAACCCTCTATCAAAAGTGACTGAACAAGTAGCACTTGATGGATGATAACAGTTTCCCCAAAGGGAGTGTTATTTCTTGATCTTTGGCATGAAATAACATAGGTATATCGCAGGAAGGTAAATGCTTGCATCAGGATATTGTCTCACAAAAGACTTCTTTGGTCACAGTGGCATTTTCCAGTGAGCAAGACATCTTCACCCCTCCTCCAGTGACCCAACGACATGGAATGCCTTTCGGAAGGTTAAGCTCTGTGCGCAGGGGTCATGGGACTGGGCTGGAGCCGGAGGGTCTGTTTATTTTCTACGTGTGTTGAACTATGTTGTTCTCCGGGTGTGAACATAACTTTCTAACCTTCACAAACGGTCCCAAGGAAAAGACCTTGCTCACTAAGACCGGCGCTGTGGCTGAGCCACAGCCAAAAATTCACATCTTCCCAGCTAAGGTACAGTAGCCAAAGAGAATACTTATTTAAACACCGCATTGTATTTTAAACTCCAGTAATCAGAAGCAATGCCTTTACTGGATCAATGGTGCAAGTACTCAGATAGTTTTTCAAGCATATCTTGGGGGGGGAAAAGCGCCACGGATGCGTCCCTCCAGCACCCGGAGAGCACAGCAGCCCCCTGAAGAGCAACTTCTCTTAGCCGGCTATAACGCCCTGAATTACGCCATGCAAACCGAAACGCTGAGAGCGGTTTAGGAAACCTCCTGGCTCATGTCAGGGCTCCCGCATAGTGAAACAGCCACAGTCTGCCAAACTGCCCGAAAGCAGAGAGATTCAGGGAGCGCTGCTTTTGTAAAAATTGTAGCTGTGCGAATTTAACTGTTTCTGAATCCACATAGGATAAAACTATCCGCAGGTTTTCAGTAGCAGATAATGTAAGTTAACATCTTCCCTTCCAGGAGGTGAGGGATGAAGCATCCATGTCAGATAGATACTCTTACTGAGTTTCTTTTTTAGACAGTTTTGAGGGCCTTGGTGGTATCCTGTTTTTATCTCCTTACACCTCCAAGCCTCATCACTATATTACGTTTTAAAAGTCTTTTTTCAAAAGTCATCTTAAAGTTTTCCACTAAACCAGGTGGTTCTAGATAAATAATGAATATTTGCACTAGGTCAGTGCACCAGGTTAGTGTGCAGCTTACTATTTTTGCTAAGAAGCTCAAAAGTTATCCTATGTCATATTCATTAATTTCAGCAGTGATTTCGTTTGGGATTTTTTAGCTTACTTCCCTAGGGAGAAATCTTCACTTACATGTGACACCAGAATGGACGCGCTATGACTGAGAGTAGATTGAGTAACTTCTGGTTTCAGGTCAGAAAATGTCTTCAGGGAGAACGTTGAGTGTACATCTTCTCCCAGAAGTCTGATAGTGCAATGTGTCTGTCCTTTCTAGTAGTCATAATACTTACAATGTCTTATTAATAAGGAGTTTCATAATAATCCTGCTGCTGACCAGACAGTGAACTTCAGTAATTCATCGAATGCATATTTTGATAGTTGCTGGAAAATGAGACATTATGACATAATGGCCAGCTACATAATATTTTGTCAGATTTTTTAATGTTGGACGTTGGATGGTACTGTATGTATTTCATTGTGGAGCTTGATTTGTTCATGGCAGCAGAGAGTCTAATTTTTTAGTACTAATTAAAATATGCCATTAAGAGTCAAATGTAATACAGCAAAGACATTCAGAACTAAATTCAAAACTAATGATTAAGCTAATCTTTCATGACAAGAGATCGCACCGCTACGAAACTTAATTTAATACATTTGTATGAGGCAGCCTCAAAATCACAGACTTTATTCTGATTTTTCTTTTCTAAGTTGAAGGTACACACTTAAGAAAACCACTTTGGAACAAGTGAAAGAGTTTGAATGTAAACCATCAAATCATTTCTGCATCTATATTTCACCTAAATTGCCTACAATTTTTGTATATCTGACCAAAAAAATGGCAACATTAACCTGTTTTCTCATAAGTATCAACGTCAAGTCTAACAGCTGATACAGTTCTTCTATTAGAAACTGGGAAAAGTCACATAAATTACAGTGATATTCCCGGTGGTACTTTTCCCCAGAAGGACTCGAAAGACCACAGGCATTCCAAAGATGATGCCAATTTTTAGATAAGCTGTCAGACCGGTGTTCAGGGTTTGTTTTCAGTTATTTGGGACTTCCTGGATGTTTGACACTTTTGTAAGAGGAAAGACATTCATCGTACCAACCCTGCTAAGTCCAGTTAGCTGGAAATCTCATCTGAAAATTGCAGTTGCTTGTTCTTGCTCTGAATTGTTGTCTGTAACAATAAATTATTTCCAATGGTGACAGAATTATTTTGTATAGCTCACGTGTCATGGGAATTGATTCTTGTAATTAAGATCGTGTCCTTTGGAATAGAACTGGAACCTAAAATAACTGAAAAGAGTTAATTTCATTTCACTGTTGGTATATTTGAATGTGTGAGTTTTCTCATTGTGTTTGGGCTCCTCTGTGTTCCCTAATTTTGGTCCAAAATAATAAGTTTTAAAATTCCAGCATTATCAACCCACAGAAATAAATAAAATGTTATGTATTTTGAAAAAGGCATTCATATGTGCATGAGTCAGCGGTGGAGTGCACACAGCCTGTTACCAAACAGTTGGTGTGATATCCTAACAACCTCCGGCAGCACACCTGGGACCACGGAGATGGAGCAATGCTCATCGGTGTGAATCATGTGTGGCAAAAATGGAGAAAAAAGTGAGAAATCCATCATGCCAGAAGCAGGCCGGGTGTCAGAACGCTCACCAACTATCTTTTTTTTTTTAAAAAACTAGTGACCAGTCTGGATTTTTTAAGATCTATACAGGCAAGTTTGGCAGCGGAAATGAGTGCTACCTGCGTGAGGAGAAATATGACAGCTTACGAAGCCTTTGGGAAGACGTTTGAATACCATGAGCATGAGAGTGTTTTTTCTGGTCTACCTATCTATTTCACAGAGAAGGAACAGGAAAACCTGTGCTGCCATTTCTACAAGTCCTGTGGGGTACTATAGACTTGGGGTAAGTGAAATATAATGCAGAACTGACTTTAAAAAAGAAATAGTGATTTTTTCCAGCAAACCAAGGTATTTTACTTCAAATGAAATCTACTCAAGAAGGTATATTTAATTTTGATTTTGCATGTAAGAATGTTTCTAATGGCACTCTGGATTTCCTTTGGAAAAACTTCCATTTTGCGGAAGTCCTTTTTTCCATCCAATTATTCTGACAACAAATTCCCAAACAGCTTTTAACATAAAAGGGGATTGTGTATGTTGCAGATATTTCTCAGTGCCTTCTTAAGGCTATAGTTTCTTCCAACCTCGTTCTTCACCTTTTGTTTGTTTGTTTTACTATTTCTTACTTCTGGCATTATCAGATACCCATTCAATAAACTATGGCGTATGGAAAAGCATTGATTTTGCATGTGAAAGGGAATGATGCGATTCAGCTCCAAGAGCAGACCTGATGTTGAGCTAGCGAAGGGCGACAGCAGAGGGAGCAGGGCCAGGCGGTGGCTGAGTGGCGGTGCTGGGGATACAGGATGCAAGCTGGGACAGTTGATGCTCTGGGCAACCAGAGGGAAAGGGGCCACAGTGGAATCTAACTGCAAAACCACCCCCAGCGGTTACAAGACTAAGCCTTGGGCCTGGCAGCAGTGCTGGAAGGTCAAAAAAATTGCAGTTAACGCAATGTCTTGAACGATGCCAACCTAGAGCTGGTGGAATAGTGAAGAAGAGAAATAGAATCATAGAATCATAGAATCGTTTAGGTTGGAAAAGACCTTTAAGATCATCCAGCCCAACCATTGACCCTACTCTACCAGGTCTGCCACTAAACCATGTCTCCAAGCACCACATCTACAAGACTTTTAAACCCCTCCAGGGATGGTGACTCAACCCCCTCCCTGGGCAGCCTCTTCCAATGCTTGATAACTCTTTCAGTGAAAAATTTTTTCCTAATGTCCAGCCTAAACCTCCCCTGGCGCAACTTGAACCCGTTTCCTCTTGTCCTATCGCTAGTTACTTGGGAGAAGAGACCAGCTCCCATCTCACTACAACCTCCTTTCAGGTAGTTGTAGACAGCAATAAGGTCTCCCCTCAACCTTCTCCTCTCCAGACTAAACAATCCCAATTCCTTCAGCTGCTTCTCATAAGACATGTTCTCCAGACCCCTCACCAGCTTTGTTGCCCTTCTCTGGACACGCTCCAGCACCTCAATGTCCCTCCTAGACTGTGGCGCCCAAAACTGAACACAGTGTGAAACAACAAAAATAAACGTGCAGAAAAAGAAGCAGGTAAGAAATTGAGATAGATAATAGTACGCTTTTCCACAGATTAATTTATTTAGACTGAATAACTGCCTTTATTGGAATGCAAATATTTACCCTTTTGATTTTGTATCTATAGCATTGATAGAAAAACACTGCGTAAACATCAGGAAAAGCTTCACTTGACAATTTTTGACACATCTACTGTAAAAAGTCAGAAATGAGAAAATAACACAATTCACTAAAAGTTATCAAAACCTACTCTCTCTTGCTAACTCCTCATATTTCTGGTTGCTCTGTTTCATAAAAGCAATGTGCAAAGTTAAAATTTTAAGTTTAGAAAAAGAAAAAATCATGAATTTCGTATGTCAGATACGTGATGTAAGAACTGTAGACACTTGGTGGAAAAAAAACCTAGAGCCTTCCCATTGCGTAAAGCATAGTGTATCTCCACCAACTGGAGCAGAGTTAATGTTTGCTTAACTTAACCGTTTAAAATGTTGTAGACAGAAGTGTCCAAGCGAGCTGCTTCTGCTCACATTATCTGGGAGAGTTTCTGCACTGAAGCTGCATTTGTAGTAGAAGTTTAATAACCTACTCCAAATTATGACTGAAAGCGATAACATTGCTATCAGTAGCAAAAGAAGCACGCAAAAACAGAAGCAGGATTAAAGCAGGATTAAAAGCAATCTCCAGACCACAGCTATAAGCTGAACGTGGCAAGCTTTGGGGTGGCTGTTTAATTACCACCCATGCATAACTTTTTTTAGTGATTTTGGTTTTCCGCAAAAGCCCAGGGTGTGTGAAACATGCCAAAAGGACACCCTGACCCCTTTAAGTTCTGCTATTAACCTAATAAGGATCTTGTCCGGGACAGCTGATGATTGCAGAGTGTAATTATAGAAGCAAGGATAATTGCAATATACATAGGCAGGAGGGAATCTGCTGCTCAACATTAAAGGTTCGAGGATGGTGATCCCGCTGACTTCAGCTCTTAGTTGCCTTCAAAGAGGGTTAAAACTGAACAGCAGCTTTTAGGATAAACCTGTCAACAAGCACAAATTTGGACAGGTGAGATGAGCCACCACACTTGACAACCAAGTAATTTTGCCTCCCCATATCCCTTCTGCTCTGATTTTTCGACTCAGCCTCTACCCCAAGTAAGGGTTACGATTGTGTTATGATTTCAACAGGCACACAATATGCCAAAAGTCTTAATGCTATAATTGGAATTAAATGCTGTATGAACAAATAGGTACGAATAAGTTGAATATCCATGATCTTGAAAGAACTTTATCCACTCTTTCGGGGCTGTGTACCAAGTAACTTAAATAGTCAGCCCCAGCTGTTCTGTGCTGGAGAAAAAAGAAAGTACTAGTTTCTGCCCAAGGTTTCAAAACAGAAAAGAAGTTGTTATACCTTGTGTTAGAACTTTATTTGATGAGAATTCAGTTTAAGAGTACGCAAGTGCGTAAGATAGCAAAGGACACACCACGAGGGTCTGAGGCTGTGTCCTCACCAGCGGCTGGTGTGTCCTGGCAGCAGGAGACACGGAGGGAGATGGAGAGCTGGTGCTGAGGGACACGCACAGGACACGTCACTCTGCCTCACGTCACCCTGATCTTGGGGCCAAATCCCTGCTAGCTGCTGAAAGTCAGAACTCCAAGGGCACGTCTTCCAGTTTCTCGTTTCAGGATCTGGTTCCCTGCAATCCCAGCCCATGCCGTGGTGTGAGCTGGAGCCCCGTTGAGGGGGGATAAATTTGCCGCAGAAGTGCACTCCTGATCCAAACTAGGTGACAGGCACTTTTGAATAACATGCCAAAGTTGTCCAATCCTGTTAAAAGTTAGGAAAACATAACTATTCAAGTCTTTTGAGTGGTCTTGCAAATGTTAGCTTTGTCAATGATACGGATTTACCAATGAATAACTTCTCTGTATAAGAATAGTAAATGTGCCTCCATAGCATTTTAAATGCATTTTTATTACGTGTGTTCAATATTCAGTTTTCCATGCAGTTCTGTGTTTCCATAGAGACGGAAGAAAAGCCTGCCAAGAGTTAATCTGATTAATAATATTAAAATGATTAAAAGTGAGAAAAGCTTTTGAGAAGTGTTTTGCTGGTGAAGGCGACTCTTTATCTCACCTGGAGGTGGAATACATAGGAGAGACTCTGGCACACGTTCGGAGGAGTCTGAGTTACAAACCCGAGAGGCAGCCAGCCCTGAGGAAAGCCGAAAGATTAATTCAGCTGATGTCACTCGTCAGGAAAGCCGGCTCTCACGCAGCCACGTAGTCTTGGAGTCAGAGCAGATTGGGAAGGTGAGGAGGAACGCTTAAGGAACCTAAGCCTGGAAGGGACCATCCCTGGTTTCACCAGGTCCTGCTCCCAGCCAGCACCTAGCAAAATGTTGTTCAGCAGTGAGAAAGAAGAGAGGTAAAAAGGTGGAGCAGAGGGATTAAACGCCAGGAAGACCTGGTGCGCCGCCGACCGAGCGCTGCTTTGCGGTGCTGACCACGGGCGCCAGGGCAGAACGTCTGAGCGGGAGTGAGGGCACGAAAGGGAAAGTGAATATACAGCAAAAACCTCGGGGAGATCAAGCGTAGAGAACTTTACTCATCAGGGAGGGGAACGCCAGAGAAAGAAAATAATTTTGATGGAGGAATATAATTACAATAATATTTTGTGAATATTAGTCGTGAATAAATCGTGGCTTTCTGCTAAGTGGTTTCTAGCAGAGACGGATTACTATCCAATTAGGATTAGTAGGAGCAAAAACTAAATAGTTTTAAGATCAAACCTGATTAATTCATGCCAAAAAATATACAGTACAATTATCTGTGATAGCAGAGTTTGATTTTAAATCACAGAGAATTCAGGCCAGTATTTCCATATTGCTAAAGCTAATGAACTATTAAAACTGTCTTAACCTCTTTTAGAAGTGGCAGACCAGAACTTGTCTAAACCAAAATAAAAGTCTAAAGAAGTGAGTTTAGTCCTGTGGCTACACTGAGTCTCTATATAAAAATTTTGCTACTTTTTCATTTTTAAATTCAAATTATCCAATTGACTTCTATGTATGGAACGTAAGTCTTTTTCATTTTCGAGTAACTCAGAAAATTGGAAATGTTTTCATCTCCTTCTCCTTATGTATGTACACTAATTCTCATTACATTTTAAATTGAAAAAAAGTTGGCAGGAAAAGCATTGAATACAATACACAGATATTATTGACTTTGAATAATTTTGTTGTTTTGTATAAGCTATTTTTTCCTCTCTGGGAACAGAAAATATCCCACAGGAAAAAACAGTATTTCAAGATGATTTTCCTTCAGAAAAGGAACAAAAACTTGAAATATCACAATTTTTTTCTTGGAATGAAATGTTCCAAAATAATTCAATTTGGAAACGTCTATGTTTAGTTTTGACTTAGTAAATCAAAGTGGTTTATTTTCTTGAACTGAACCCAAACACTGTGTTTCAAGTCAGTTCAACATTAATCTGCTTTGGCCTGTTGCGCCTCATGGGAATCTGAGTGGTGCCCCCTGGTTCCCATGCTTTCATACGGGCTAGCCTTCTTGGCAAACTTTCTCCCGTTGCACCACAGCATGTGACTCTAATGATGAGCCATATGGCTTGGTCAGAGGGGAGCTTGTCATGCATAATGGGACACAAACTTGCAAAGAGAAACTGCATTTTTTCCTTAAAAAAAAAAAAAAAAGAAAACAAAAAAACCCCACCACTTTCTTCAAAAGCAATATTGCTACAAAGGCTAGAAAAGGAGGAATTGGTTTGCAGGTGAAAAGGAGGAACTGGTTTGCAGGTATACTGTTGGAAATCTTGTGTACATGAAAAGCCATGGAATTCCAAGAGAAAAAAAACAGAAGTGCTTTCATGCGTGTCATAACTCCTTTTAGATGGGGAGGAAATTGGCCCCTACATATCTTGACAACGTAGTAGAGAGGACTGCAATCTACAGAAGTCAAGGGGAAAAAATGCGATAATACCGCAGATGGGGAATGTGTTCCTATGGTGACTAGATACACCATATTTTCTGCTAAGATATACAAATGAAAAGCAACACGGACTGCAGTAAGGGAAGACCAGCCACTAATTCTCCCTAGGTTAATTATAGTTGGGCTGCTGCTAGCCGTGGTAGCCAATACTAAAACCTACGCACCCATTGCTTGTTTAATACGCAGTATGATTACCAGGAAATTTAAACTGGATAAAAGAAAGGCTAAAAATGAAAGCATTTTAACTGAGTGTGTATTTTGCTTTCAGCTCCCCCCCAAAAAAAAATCAGAGGGAAAGATGAGAACTGCGGTGCACTCAGTTACCTGCGGAAGCAGATGGGAATAGCTGGACATGGAGACCTAGAGGGAGAGAGGACGCGGTGTGAAGCGATTTCTCATTACATTACAGGAAGATATGTGGCCAAATGGATGATGAGGTTGCAGAGGTAAGGTGTAAGAGGTTAGGAAATGCCAACATTAATGTTGCCTGTGGCCTTATCTCTGTCCTTCGAGATGTAATTGAATGATACTCTTTTTCTCCCCTTTATGCAAAAACATCTATGCAAACAGAAAGTTCCGGTTGTGTCAAAAAGTTTCTGCAGCAGGTTTTTTAAATCTTGTGAAGCATTTTCCAGGGAAGCACCTATTCCAACATTAACAAAAACTACAAAGCACTTGGGTGGGAGCGTGCCGTTATTTCGAAAGGTCTTCGGCTCCCAGGTGGTGCCTCTGCTTCTCAGCCTTCATTTCAGAAGAGAGAGAGAGGTTCTGTCTCCTGCCCCGGACAAGACGCCCGTTTCTGGCTCTGGTGTCCACGTACAACCCCAGCTGCACAGCAACCGGCTAGCCGATGTCCAAGGCTCTCCGAAGAGCTGAGCTGCCTTTTCATGCATCTCATGTGACCGGTCTTGGCATTGCCTTAACGGCATTAGCAATGTTTTGATATATGATATGTGGCAATATACTTCCTATATAGTAGAAATAATAATGACGATATAATAAAGTGGGGAAAGATCTGTTTGGCAAGTGAAGCTAACTAAAATAATCTTACAAGCGCTAAGAAGCCTCGGCAGGGTTATAGTGGAAACATGAATAAAATTAAAAGACACACTCAGTGATATTTTCCTGGATGAGTCACTGAGAATGTGTGTGAAGAGTAAGGGACCGGGATTATTGGGGGATATCCAGCCGTTCATTTTGCCATGAGTCTGAGACAGCTCACTCAATGCAAATGAAAGGCATGTTTGCCTCTGTGATGGCCTGTTACTGGCTTGATTTGCACAAAGAGCCATAAATTATGTTGAAGAATGCCAAATGTATAGCTTTGTGATGTTAATGGTACATGAGGGAAAGAAGGGGAATGCAAGTCATTCAATTGCAAAAAAAACCCCTTTTCATCTGGTTTTCAGTTAGGCAAATATAGATGCAGTACACTTAAATTCTTCTGCTCCGAAATGCAAATGATTTTATCTGGCTGCCAAAGAAGGTTCCAATTATCAAGTCAGATTGAAAAAAAATGTCACATTTCCTATTGCACAACCCATTACGTTTGCGTTCCTCCAAACCTGCCTCAGCTGCACTTGCCGGGTAGTAGTAAAGGAGCTTGTCTGTAATTACAAAGGTGTTAATTTCAGGATTGCGTGTACTTTTTCTTTTTACTAGATTGGCATGAACATTTCACACTCTAGCGTGTGCTGTAATTGGAACAAACTGCAACACCTACTACTAAAAACTGAGCTCTTTGTAGCCATTGCTTGTCCCTTCCATTTAAAATTCCCTAGCCACACTTCTGCCTCCCAAGCTGCCTTTGAAGGCAGATTTATGTGTTTTAAGTACAATTCAAGCATATTGCAGGCACAGCAGGAGATTGTAAACAATCAGAAACTGAATTGGGGGAGTCCTCAGCATCTCAGTGTGGCAGAACCTGAGAAACACCTGCAGCTGGCGTGTTTACACGTACCTTACGGATGATTCAGCAGTGCTGGAAAACCTTATTGAGGAACATCAGGCAAAACACAGAGCAGTTTAACCAGCCTCTATGGATGCTCTCTGTGTACGTGAATCGTCCTTGTGTTGAAGACAGGGTCTGACTGGCTTCTGGAAGATTCATCCGCTTCTTTATCATCATCTCTATTTCATACGGCTGACTTCACAAAAGGATATCTCAAGACAACATGGGAAAACAAACTCTGCTTTGATCTAGAATTGAGTGATTACATATGTATCTTGAAGGGCTTCCACCTCGTAATTCTGTATTAAACACCTGTTAGAAAAATACTGGAGAGATATATAAGTCGTGGTTTAACCCCAGCCAGCAGCTTGGGCCATGCAGCCGCTCGTGCTGTTGTTCCTTGGTGGGATGGGGGAGAGAATCAGAAGAATAAAAGTGGGGAAAACTCATGGGTTGAGATAAAGACAGTTCAATAGGTCAAGCAAAAGCCACACACGCAAGCAAAGCAACACAAGGAATCCATTCCCTGCTCCCTATGGACAGGCGGGTGTCCAGCCATCCCCGGGAAAGCCGGGCTCCATCACGCCTAACGGTGACTTGGGAAGACAAATGCCATCACTCCCAACGTCTCCCCTTCCTTCCTCTTCCCCAGCTGTATATACTGAGTGTGACGTCCCACGGCATGGAATGTCCCTGTGGTCAGCTGGGGTCAGCGGTGCCGGCTGTGTCCCCTCCCAGCTCCTTGTGCCCCCCCAGCCCATCGCTGGTGGGGTGGGGTGAGGAGCAGAAAAGGCCTTGAGTGCCCAGCAACAACCAAACCCACCAGTGCGCTACCCACAGTGTTCCCATCCCAAACCCAAACCACCGCACTGCACTGGCTGCTAGCAAGGAAGTCAACTCCATCCCAGCCAAAACCATGACGATATAATACTCATTTGCCTTGTTCAAAATTATACACATCATGTAACCAGAGACAGGAAAAATATTACCTTTTTCTCAGCTGTCTCTGTGCAAAAAGGTTTTTTTTGTGCTTTTACGTGTGTCTATGACCATGCTCCTACTAGAATGGGTATCAGTGATGCAAATTCCGGATACGTCCCCAGTGTTAGGTGTTGACTAGACTAACCACTGTGGTCTTTGGACAGCAATGGCCTCAGCAGCAAGCAGAGATATTTTCCCTTTCAAAAATTGTCTCCAGAAATAGCTCTGTCTAAAGACAAAGACCACTGCCAGCGGGCAGCTCCCATTTCAGTAACATGCCCTAGCGGGGATGTATTTGCTCTTAGTTTTCTTTCTGCCTCGGTGGCTCTTTGGCACAGTTTCTGCACCAGGGCTAAGCAATTTTTTAAGACCGCAGGCATGGTTTTCCCTTTCTGCTGGGAGAAGGAAGTCTGGATGTCTTGGGCTGGGTAAGGGAGCTGAAATAAAACCTCCCACTTCCTGGGAAAGTGCTTTAATCACTAACTAGCGGTCACTAATCATGCAAACAGTGAAGGGTTACTCGTTTTCAAAATTATTTTATTTAGTGAAAGCGGCTCTGGTGCTCTGCTTTGTGCTACGCTCGTTGCTGCTGACAAAGTGGTTTGGGATTCCTCTGCCAATGTGTGAGACACCAGGCCCCTCAAGGGACTTCCAGATGTCCTAAACTGTTTTAGAGATAGGCTCAGTTTGACTAAGGTTATGATACATGTAGACATGAATAACAGCAAAACGTAGGGTGTGTAATGATTAAGGTTTTTTGTTTTGGACGCGGAAACCTAATCTCTGCCTAAATTACACGCTAGGCCCCAATGCTTTTCATGACTCGTAAAGTCGGTGTTTGGCAAATGACTCTGACCGCTATTATTTATAGGGAAACGCTGTTAAAGAAAGGTTGTTTTTCACTGGAGTAGCAGAGGGTCCTTTGCTCCGGACTTCAGGCAGCTGAGAAAGTCCGGGGTAAAGTTTCTAATAAGAAAATTTCACCCAAGGCAATGTTTCTGTCTCAACTCTCTGGCTTTCTTCAGCTGTCCCTCAGTCTCATCGATAGGTCCTTCAGACTTAACACAGCCTCGTTTTGTAGAATGTGACCCCGATTTTGTCTTTACTCTTCCAAATACATGAGCAGCTGGAATTTTCCTATCTAAAAACTCTGAGCTAAGGAACAGGATCACTGTCACATGAATGCTGCTACAGCTGGGTAAGTCGGAAGAGATGAGCCCTTAAATCTCATACAGTCCGATGAAATAGAAAGTGTTAAACTCAGCCTGATTTTTTTTTATTATCTTTTGCCTTAAGGATCATACAAGAAATGAGACAGATATAGGCAATACGTCTGCTGGAGACCTCTAGAAGTCTAACTGGGAAACACAGTATTCAAGTTTTTAAACAGCATTTTGCAGAACTGAATTTGTTATGGTTATTGTTCGGGTCTTGTTCAGGTCCAGAGGAGACCACGAAGCTGATCAGAGGGTTGGAGTCCCTCTGCTGTGAGAGCAGCCTGACAGAGTTGGGGTTGCTCAGCCTGGAGAAGAGAAGGCTCCGAGGAGACCTTAGAGCAGCCTTCCAGCATCTGAAAGGGGCCTACAAGAAAGCTGGAAACGGACTTGTTACAAGAGCATGTAGTGATAGGATGAGGAGTGATGCCTTCAAACTGGAAGAGGGGAGATTTAGATTAGATCTCAGGAAGAAATTTTTCCCTCTGAAGGTGGTGAGACCCTGGCCCAGGTTGCCCAGAGAAACTGTGGCTGCCCCATCCCTGGAGGTGTTCAAGGCCAGGTTGGACGGGGCTTGGAGCAACCTGGTCTAGTGGGAGGTGTCCTTGCCCATGGCAGGGGGGTTGGAACTGGATGGTCTTTAAGGTCCCTTCCAACCTAAACCATTCTATGATTCTTTGATTCTATCCTTCCAAATGCCTAGTTGCACCCTCTGAAATCCTTCTGGAAAGACTGCAGAAAAGATCAAGAAATATTTGCCATACCTGAAACCCTTCTTAAAAACAAAACCAGGCACATTTATCTGGGGCTGTGAACCTCAGGAAGGATATTGTAAGTGGTTGAGAATTTATAGTTTCCACAGAAGAGGAAAAGAATAATTTTCAGTCTATCTATATCTGAGAACTGAAACATGCAGAAGGCATGTGATAGCGTGGTCATTAATCTAAAAAAAAGAAAATAAATTAAATTAAACTAAATTAAGTTAAATTCAAAAATAAATTAAAAGAAAACAAAATCATCCAATGGGAAACAATTGTCTTGCCCTGCAAGTAAAGCTTAAAAGTATTATTGCGTTTCAAGGATGTTAGCAAAAATTTGTGAATTTTGATCAAAAGCCTTCTACCCCATTTTAACATTGTGCACCCCCGCAGAAATCACTTACAATCTTGACATTTTCTCTTTTATCACCTCTAATTATCAAAAGTTACTGCTGGCTCAACCGCTATTTTTCTTCAGAGGCTGAAGGCTTGTGTGCCTTAATGGCGGTAAGGTTCCTCTCTCCCTCCCCGGTGGTGGCGTTTCAGAAGCAGCTTTGACACCAGCATTCACATCCGTCACTGGATGGCAAAGGTTGTGTGCCTTGCAAATGGGAGAAGTTGCTTTATGGCTATTCATAAATGACCTATACGACCGATTCACGTGACAAATATGGTAATAAGCAATAATTGACAGCACTTTAGTGTTGATATATTGTTCCTGGTTTAACTTTGTTTTAATTTTTCCTCATGATTAAAATTAGATTATGTGGAGTTCATATTCACATATAAGATAAAAAGACCCAACAAGAAAAGGGTTTTGTTTTTCCTCCTTAAACCTCCTTAAACCTCATAGGTTAAGTCATGGAAACCTATAAAGCTCCTTTAGTGAAAACACATACACATCGCATGTTGCTGGATTTGTTGAGGTCATTTGATATGATCTATGTTCTGCAATGTGTGACTGGATCTCAGACCGAGCTTTGAAACAGTAGGCTAAAATGGACATTTCAAGTATTTTAAATGAACACTTTAAAAACAAATTAGGCACCAGAAGCATATATCTATAGCACTATTTACCATTCCAGTTGATATAAAGAATGGATATTTGAGAAAAAGTTCATGTTAAATACTCTTTTCAGTAAGTTGACCATTTATTTCACCTTTATTTTTTACCATTGTGTGGAATTTTGTCATAAAAGCACAGGCAAACTCTAGTTTGCAATATATGTGAGCTAATTAAAGGTAAATAATAGACAAAATCAGGAGGAATATTTAGTTACATGGAATTGAAAAATAGGGTGAATGGGAATGCCGTTTGGTATTAAATTACCCTCATCGTTTAAAAAACACCTGGATGGGTTCAAGAAGTAAAGTAAGGCTGAGCAAAATATGAATTAATGAATAACACATTTCCGTGATAGAATGTTTTTGACTACTATATAGACCTATAAATAAAACATGCTATGTGCATAGTTGGCACCCACCAATTGACTAATGTTAATGTAAGTAGACACAGATTGCTAGAGTCTTTTTATATAAAATGTGGCTAGTTTCTGCTTTCTATGCTATGTTAATGAATGCCAGGGAAACTATCGGCTGTATTTTAACTTTTTGTTTACTTCGTCAGACTCACGCTGGGAGAGCAGTAAGTGCCATTCCCATAGCATAGGGCTTACCACATGTACTTAAAAGGTCCATACTTACACAATTAATCACATTTTAAAAATGATTTGCTTTCCCACATTGAAGACAATAGGCCTTTGTTATATTTAACAACTTACGCACAAAAGAAGTGCACTAGCTGCTAAAATACTATAATCGCATAGCATTGGCTACAATAAATCGCTACGGTTTAATATGTCTGGACTGCAACAGGCTCTTGATTATCTAAGATGGTGGAGGAGAATTTCCCACTGAAAGAAGAGAGTGGGGAATTTAGCAGCTATTTTTGTGGGGAAGCAAATATATTGGAAAGCTGAGCTGACAAGTTACAGAGGAGAAAATTAGTGGCTGGCGGTGGAGGAAACAGAATTATCCCGAATGTTTCAGCATTAGCAGCAAAGAAAAACTCCACCTAAAAACCAGAACAACAAAAAGCAAGAAGACTGAATTAACATGTACAATAGGTCATGTACGACAATAATAAATTGATGGTAAAGGTAACTGAGTTTCTTTTGATTTTGGGCAGCAGTTAACTCAGCAGCTCAGGAGCGGAACTGGGATAAGGAGTCTGAGGGGGTTTCTGGGCTCATTAGTGTTGAATAGCAGAAGATGTGGACAAACGTAAGCTGGATTCTTCCCGTACTGGGCAGAAAAGGAGTCATCCGTACCTCTCTTCTCAAAAAGGCAGAGAGGCAGGAGGAGTCCCCCGGGCTGTTCCAAGTGCGGTGGCAGTGGCGCAGAGAGAAGCCGCAGGATGGTGGAAGCAGTAGCTGGCAGTGCCGCAGCCACACCCGGCCAGCTTTGCCTGGAACAGCAATAAGCATAAAGGATATTCTTAGCAAAGCAGCAGATCCCCACCTAGCCAAGCCTGAAGAAAGGCTGGATTGGAAGAAGTCAGCTAAAGAGTGGTAGGCTAGTGAGAAACTCAAAGTAAAATGGTCCCATTAATCATAGGAAAGACCTCCATGAACCCTGAGAAAAAAAGCCAGATATAGGTGACAACATGGAAATAATTCCATTTGCATTTCAGACAAAATATGTTTGTCATTTTACATAAAGTATGGGACCTGTGTTGGAATACAGGCTGAGAAAGTTGGGGTTGTTCAGCCTGCAGAAGAGAAGGCTCCGGGAAGACCTTATAGCAGCCTTCCAGTACCTGAAAGGGGCCTACAAAAAGTTGGGGAGGGACTTTTGACAAGGGTATGTAGTGATAGGACAAGGGGTAATGGCTTCAAACTGGACGAGGGGACATTTAGATTAGATCTCAGGAAGAAGTTTTTCACTCTGAGGGTGGTGAGACCCTGGCCCAGGTTGCCCAGAGAAGCTGTGGCTGCCCCATCCCTGGAGGTGTTCTAGACCAGGTTGGACGGGGCTTGGAGCAACCTGGTCTAGTGGAAGGTGTCCCTGCCCATGGCAGGGGGACTGGAACTAGATGATCTTTAAGGTCTCTTCCAACCCAAACCAGTCTATGATTCTATGAATATTGTCCTGGAGCTCATGCTTTAGAAGTGACACAGGAGGAAAGGCCTAACTTTCTGCAGCAGCTGCAGTTCCAAGTGATGCTGGAACCTACGTTCACCTTGTCTGCAAGAACTGATATGAGCACAGCATGTGAAGTTATCAGTGCAGACAGTAAAAATATTCTTACCCAAAGTGTTAAAGTTCTAAGACATTTTAATGAGATTAGATGTGTGCATGTTCAAATGAACTCTTCAGCTGTCGGCTTTCAACTGGCTACAGGATTGATTGCTCATATTTGGAAAAATGCAGGAGACTATCACTAATTATTCAAGCATATTCTTGTAACATCTTCTTTTTTTGTCATAACCTGTGACAACAATGTCCCATATAACGAACCCTAGATCTTCAAATGAAAAGGGATGATATAACTTCCAGGCCAACACACAAACTCTATCCATAAGTGAAATTTTAGGCATGCTCTACTGTTAATTAAGTGTATGAAAAGCCAGTCAGATGACACTGAAACTAGCCCATTTACCATGATTGCATAATGTCCAGGAAAAATAAATGGCAGGAATCAGACATTGATAAGCAGGACTGACAGCAGTTAGTTTCCCTTACAGATAAAAAATGCTGCAACCTTTCCTCAAAACCTCTACTAACAGCATTAGAAGACCTTCCACGTTAGACGAGAATGAGAGAGAATTTGAGCTTAGCTTCTGAGAAAAGAAGAAACGGTAAGGTAGAAGGCAGAGGAGACTAAATGGGTTACCACAGAAGTGCACAAGATATGAAAAAATATTTTTAAAGATATTTGAGACCACATCCAAAAAAACCCTGGGGTCCCTAGCCTCTGAAGTGGAATTCTGAGCACAAATTCTGATACACAAAATGTAGGGAGAAGAAGAAATCTCTTCAAAGGACAGGGTTGAGTCCTACCCCTCATATGGCTGTCCGTAAATGATTACGTCTATGTGGGACTTTCACTGTACAGAAAACTTTCTTGCAAAGAAAGAGAGACTTGACAAATGGAGCAGGTCCCAGTCTTCTCTTTTAAAGCTGTAACGTTTTATCCAATCACTCGTTAATGTGAATTGTGAGCAAAGACATTGGAAGTGATCCTCTCCATTACAGGTAACAGATGCAGTGGACACTTCCTCATATCTGCACTATTAATTTGGCTCAGGACCTGGTCATTTTACATTATTTTCTCCACAATCATGTAACGCATCATCAATTCCAACAGTGGAGAACAGTCCTGCCCACCTTACCTTGAGTCTTATAAGTGAGAAAACTCTCTCAGCATGTCAAAAAAAGCGTGTTTGGATCTTCTCAGCCTCATAAACTTGAGTGTCCCTTATTCTGCCTACTTACTATATACCTATTAAATACCTTTTATGTTCAAGGTAGCCATCTACCTTATCACTCTTCTGCGATTGCAACCGTCTGTCGTGTGGAGCTGTTTGGTCCTTTTGTGGACGGCGTGCATCCCAAGACGTTTGCTCAACTCAGGAGGTTTAAATTTCAGGGTGCTTCTTCACCTTGCCGGACTGGCACAACTGGAGGCGTGCTGCACTCGCTGCCCAAAGATGGGTTACGGGGGTGGCAGTTACTGTGGCACCCAAAGACAGGGTGGCGATGGGTGGTCTGGCACTGGCAGGGTAAAGCAGCCCTTGTGCTGGCACCGCTGGGCACTGCTGGGACACCAAGGGACCAAGAACGCGTTGTTAAACCCAGGAAACACTGAGGCAGACTGAACACGAGCTCCTAGACCATCTTGACAGAAGAAGTTGTTTTCTTCCTTCTAAAGTGGCAAGCCATCTATTGCAGGTATTTGGGATCCTGTACAAGCAAACGTGGTCAGAATTTGGTTTTGGCTGGTTTTTCTGCTCTGGGTAAGTGAGAGGTAAGACTGAACTGCATAGCAATATTCTTTGAAAGGTTCCCATGAATTTACTACGAGAGCACACTCCAAAGGGTTATGAGGACTTTGGGATCCATTGCAGCACTGTTCAGAGTGACCCTTGCCATTATTTTATGGAACATATGGACCTGGCTGTCAATTTTAATAGGGAAGACAACTTTGCTTAGTGGAGAAATGTCTTTAATAGCCAAACCTGTAGCTGTGAGCATTCTGTAAGAGTTTCAGGCAGAGACATTTGTGGAAATGCATTTGACTAGATTTAAAATCCTGGAAAAGACTGAATGTCAAGCAAATTTTTAACTTTATAAACCATCCATGTGCCCATGGATTTCCTGATACCATGGGACTTTGGAGTAACACCACAACACAAATGGATTTGGCCAGTACCTATAAAGGGGGGGGAGGGTATTTTGTTTTAATGCTTGAAGCATGGGATGAGGAGGCGGGACGTCGAGAATTCTGTTTTCATCTCTGCTGTCCATTTAGTGTGTGACTGCCCAAGCCACAGCCATGATAGGAAGTCTCGGCAGTGTCGTCCCATCGTAGCACTCTGAAAACCCCGTGCTCCGGGTACAGCCCAGAAACCGCCTGGGCAGATTCAGTGGTGATTGCTCACTCTCCAGCCAATATCCTGTGGTCACCAGGGGAAATATTGCTCTTGGAGTCACAAGAAGCTTCTGTAGCTGCAGGTCCCAAGGGGCTCGTGGAGTTTATTTTCTTTTTCTAATTTAGCGTGGGCTAGCAGCCGTGGAGGTTACTTTCACCTGGGTCAAACCCTTAATGATGCAGGGAGTACTACGGGACTGATTAGAAGCCATCGCCCAGAATTCACACCCAGTTTATTGGTGGCGGTGGAGCCCTCACAGCGTAGTTAATGCAATGTCTAGTCTGCTGTTTAGGTTCCCCACCAGCTGCATCAAATAGGCCATCAAATTAGTTTGATTTTTTCCCCATCATTTTACGGTGATTACTTCCTGGAAGGCATTATCTTCAATAGGATCTACACCGACTATTTTAGATGAGTTTTCATATTTGCTACTTACTGCTCACCAATCCATTTGCATTTAACAGTGAGCCATCAGTATGATTTATTAACAGTCCAATAACGCAGGATCAGTATTTTAGTTTACTTTGTTTGTTGTATGTTTGGTTTCTTTATTACACGTTCGTAACGCTGCAATAAAGAAAGCATCCTGGTGCTTTTTCTATTTGTTTTATTAAACCTCTTTGCTGCAGGGTATTTGGCAGTTGTCATGTAGGTTCCCTTTTAATACACCAGCTGTACTTCATGCTTATTCATTTCCTCTATCCTTAAATGTTCCTCAATAAACTAAACAAACTACTTATTAGAAGTAACTCACAATGTAAAATCTCTGTGCTCCCTTCAGTGCATCAGAAGCTGCTATACCTTTGTTTTCTTTCTGATGACGAAATGACAAGTTTTATAAACACTGTAAATGTGTTTTTCAAAGCATCAAAAAGTACATTGTTATGTATGTAAATACTGCGGCTATGTTTGTTTGTTTGGAGCAGATAAACTAAGTATTTTGCAGTCCTTCACTGGACTGTTCTTTCCTTATTTTCAGCATTATTTACATGCAATAAGTATCATATATAGCTGCTACATATATAAACATGTATGAAATAATTTTTAATAGACTTGGATAAAGTTATTTTTCCGTCAAAGTTATTTTCTAGCTGGTGGTAGCAACTCCTGTATGCAACAATTTAGAGTCCAAATATCATTTACAATAAAACTCCATTTATTCTGAAAAGAAGTGAAAAATTCCTCTGATGCAGGATAGCCTGGCCTTTGTATTTGTAGGGAGTGTACACGCTCTTCATACGGTATTCCGCACGAGTGGTATTGTGATATGGATAAGATACTCATGAAATTAAGGGAATAATTTTCATTATAATATTATTTCCTTAATATTTGGGGCTCGTTCCATGAAAAGCATGACATAGTAGCCTGTCCTCTGCAGAGGCTGAGCTTTAGGCCACACGTACACTGCTAATGGCCACCTGAGCCCATGCCTCCCCTGCTGAAATGCCCTCAGGCCTCACCTCGCAGGCCTGGGTGGCACCTTTGACCTTCCCCGAATATACCCACACGGACACTATATAAAGACTCTATTTATTCTAAAAGTCCTTGAAACACCCTTAAAGGCATGTTGTTTGGCAGGCCTATCAAACACAGCCCACAGACGTTTACAAGGGGCATGGCCTGTCTCAAGCTATTTTTTGCCATTACCTTCTAGCAACAGGATGGGACTTTCCAAACTCCTTGCCTAGGTCAGTCTACAGCTATCCTGCAGTCACCCAAAACACTGGACAAGGTAGACTTCAAAGCTGGTCCTTGGCTCTCAACACTGTCCAGCAGAACTCTGCAACTCTAAAGCTCTTCAAACAAACCTGGATTGGGTCTCTTTTGAAGTCGCCTGCTTTGGACGTAATCATAGAATTGTCTAGGTTGGAAGAGACCTTTAAGATCATCAAGTCCAACCATCAACCTAATACTGCCAAGCCCACCACTAAACCATGTCCCTCAGAACCATGTCTACCCAGCTTTTAAACACATCCAGGGATGGTGATTCCAACACTGCCCTGGGCAGCCTGTTCCAATGTTCGATGTCCTTTTCGGTGAAGAAATTTTTCCTAATATCCCATCTAAACCTCCCCTGGCACAACTTGAGGCCATTTCCTCTTGTCCTATCACCTGTCACTTGGGAGAAGAGACTGACCCCCACCTGGCTACAGCCTCCTTTCAGGGAGTTGTAGAGAGTGATGAGGTCTCCCCTCAGCCTCCTGTTCTCCAGGCTGAATAACCCCAGTTCCCTCAGCTGCTCCTCAGAAGATTTGTGCTCCAGACCCCTCACCAGCTTTGCTGCCCTGTCTTGACTACATCTAAAGAAACCCTGTTAAAGTGGTTCTTTGGCAAATCTCCCTTATTCCACAGAGTCTATTATTTTTTTCTTTATGTCTGCAGAACTTTAGTATGTTGGAGTACTCTTATTCTCTGTCTTCTTTGCCTCCAATTCATGTTTTCCGGACCATTCTCTGACCATTCTTATCATTCCTGTTTGTCCTGCCAGTACCTTTCAGTTGCTCCAAATGTTGTTATGGCCACCATACCCCAGTCCAACATATACAGAGTCCTTCACATGATGATATGTCTTCACAACCCTTCTTTGTGTTGGACAATACCTTTTTTTACATCTCTACACTTTTTTGTCCATGTTTATATTCACCATACGATCCGTTGACCCACCGCACAGAGCTGCTTGCCGTGTTTTTTCCCTTCCTGCAGTTGCATGATTGATTTGTTCTAGCTCCAGCACAGTTCTTTATATTGTACTTTGTGAATTATATCCTAGATGCACCCAACAGCCTCTCCAGTTTGATGAGATCACCTTCAATACTAATCTGGACTCTCCAGCTTGTTTGATGGTCCATACTGACTAAGACATGTACTCACTCCAGACTCTCAGCAACGGTAGCCCTGGACCCTAGATAGATTCCTGCAGGTGCCTGGGTGATAGACCCTTCCAGTCTGACGGTGACTCCAGTCTGATGTCTGTTCCTACGGGACAGTTCACCCGTTGTTCACACACCTGACAACAGTTTCAGTTCCTCCATGTGTCACTGCTTTACTTCTGAGAACACCAACTGAGACCATGTCAAAAACATTACTGTAGTCAATCTGCGTCATATCCGCTGCTCCTTCCTATTCACAATGCCATTAGCAGAAGGAATCTGACAAGTATCGCCTGACATTATTTGTTCTTGATAAATCCTAAAGAGTTGTTTCTTATAATCTTGTACTTTTATTTTTGCTTACAGACATTATTTATTCTGGTGTTTTCAGAAAAGGGAAATCAGGTTGTTTGGCCTATAAGTCCACAAAGCCTCATGCTTAAAAAATAGCTAGCGTGTGCAGACTTAGGACCAGCAGCTGCGGTGGGTGTCACTTCCCATGAAGGGCTGGGATGGACAAACAGTCCTGGAATTATAACCCACCAGTGTGACCAAGCCCCAGTCTTTCCTCCTCACACGGCACCAGTCACCCCTGCAGACGCTCACTGTGCATGCCTGCTCCCTCCCCTTTTTACCTTCCTCAGCTCCACTCAGGAGTTACCCAAAATCTGTTTCAGAGAACTCTCATGTAAGATAACTGAAGCTGTTTAAAGTCTCCATTCTCCCTAGAGGTCTTATTTATATTTCTCTTTTGTTTCCCTTGCTTTTTAAGCTCCACCTTTTTTCTTTTTCTTTTCTTTTCTTTTCTTTTNTTTCCTTTCCTTTCCTTTCCTTCTTTCCTTTTTTCTTTTCCCAACTACTTTTGCTTTGTGGAAGGCCAAAATCAGAGAAAGCATCTTCTACATGTGACCTGAAAATAACAGCTCCTGGAGTTGCTCTTCCTTCCTGGAAAAAGGAATTTTGTTGTCTCGGGCAGTCTGCCAGGACAGAGCAAGCTCCAGTCTATTGAAAACATCACCAAGGACAGAGAAAGCTCAATTGCTGAGAAGCACAGAGGGAGAGCATCGAGAGGGAGGCTGCAGCTTGGAGAGGTAAGGTGGCCTCTTCAGCATCTTGGATCCATTTCCTCAGGAGTCTTAAACAGAAGGAAGAAGACTAAATATTCAGTCGTGTGCCAGTGAAGGAAACTGAAAATGCGGATGATGAGCACTGCGATCTGTTTTGGTGAGTGGGAGGCAGAGGGAAGAGGGAGGCACAGGATTAGGCTGCTGTTGGGCCGGTGACTCTTCATTCTACAGCATTGTTTGGGGTCTTTTTTAGGGCAAACTGTAATGTATTTGTCATAAGTATTTACGACAAAGAAGTTGCAGAACAATAATGAATATCCCTGTGTACTCATGTTATAACAATCTAGAGTATTTTTTTAAAAAATAACTGCTATTCAATTGCTTCTAGCCAGAAACATGGAATGATGATCAATGAGTTACTTTGCCAATCATTTAATCAACATTCTCAACCCAACCTTAAATGAATAAATGACTAGTGAAATGACTGGAGCAAATGTCATCAATCAATCTCATATACCCAATACGTAAGCTGTTTCAATGGAGTAAAACATATGGTTGTAGTTTAAAAAGAAAATCCTTTGGAAAACTTCGTACAATGTTGCTTAAATCGAAGCTAATCTTTGACATAATCCAATATGAAGAGAGTGAGAGAGATTTGTTTCCTTCCGATGTGATTACAGGGTCTAGCTTTGAAAGAGTCTTTTCCAAATATTTTATAAGTCACAGTAAAGTACTTTGGTGGGAAAAAAATAGAGGGGGGGGAAAGAATTAAATAACATGTAACAATTGCTAAGGTTAACAGAGTTAGTGTGACTGAAAAATTATCACCTAGGAAGCAAGACCCCCCTCTCTGCAGTGTTGGGGGTCACGAAAGGTTTAGGTCATCACTTAATGTCAGGAGTGACATAAAATTCTCCGGAGAGAGCTACCTGTAGCCGGGGCTGCAGGAAGGCTGGCGTCGAGGCTTTCCGTGTCCTGGCTGCCGGGACGGCCGTGGGAATGGGTGGGACTGTGCAAGAGGCTTTGTCCTCTTTCCGAAGCGCCCGTCACCAGAGCGGGCTGAGTGAAGTCCAGCACGCTGCCCCTGACGCTTACTGGAGAGGGCGAGCAAACCAAGTTGGAAGAGCTCAATTGCAAGACCCACACTGGCTTTTGAGACAAAACTGTGATTGTCTTTTTCCAGGCAGATCATCACATGCTGCTCTCAGGCAAAATTTCTTCATGTTAAGTAAAAGCATCGGTGTGAGCCTTTCCTCAGCTGTTGGGCAACAGGAAATGTTTTTCACAAGCATCTGAACTCACTTCTACTTCCAAACCTCATTGCTCAGTGGAAAGAAATGTGGGAAATAGTTTCAAATGTAGGTATTTCTTTTGTCTTTGTTTAGAAGTGGAAGGAGACCAAAATTAGAACTGAAATATATAAAAATGGATATGAAAACTGCCGTTGCGTGATGTATGATGTGCTCTGAAAATGACCAATATTTATATGCACTCTACTGAGAGTTATGCATCAAAGTTGATGCGGAAATTTCCTTTACTATCAAAGGGAATGCCTTTTAGGATACAATCTGATAAACTGACCCAAGCTTTCTTTTTAGACTGCTATTCTTGTTTTTATCATAACATTTCTTGGGTATTTTCCCATCTATATATATCCTATACTGATAATCTAAACAGCAGACTGATTTAAGTAGCTTAAATAAAAACCTCAGTTACAAGAACAGAATCTAATAATGAATATATAATTTAAGCACTTTTCTGAAAAGATGAAAGCAAAAGTATTTTCACTAAAAATCCCTATGGGGTGCTCCTGCTCCAAGTTCTCATCTTGCTGTTGACAATGCGTCGTGTATTAAACAGCAAACGGAAAGTTGTCACCAGTTTTAGTTCTGCGAGATTTAGTGCTGTAGTGAAACAAAGAGTAAAGCTGATTTGACTAAAAGCAAAGGTTGTTTCGTCATAGCAGATCAGTGAAATCCTAAACAGCAAATAGGGTTGTTTTTAAATCTTCAACATTATGATAGGCCAAAGTTATTTAATTTCCCACTAGAAGTGATTTAGTTCCTAAGTCACTCAAAAATAAGATAGCCACATACCTAGATCACTCGGGCTTCATCCATCAAAATCAATCAACATCACTTTTAAATAATACCTAATTAATTTTTAATCTGGCAGTAGCTGTCTGGAAAAGTGTTCTGTTCTCCTTGACTCCAAATAGTAAGAAAAAAGTAATAGTTTTATCTTAAATAAATCAAATATTTGTCATTAGACCAAACAGATAATAAATCCTCTTAAATATAGCTATTTTTAAATGTGTAAATTTGAGAAACACACAACCCCCAAAAAAACATAAAAGGGAAAATGTTCTGGCACTTCTAAACTCATACAACCGTGAAAAGCAATGTAATTCCTGTGTTAATTTACAGTTTCATTCCTGTCTCACGTTATGCCAGAGACCCAAACTCTCAGTTGCTCAGGGTCTCAGATTCTAGCTTTTCACACAGAAATAGAATATACAACTTTCTTACAAATAAGAGTAACACGCAAGTCAGATCGCTGTAGTGGAATACAAATACTAGTGAATGTCCTAAATGCCTGAACTTCTTTGGTGAACTTTGGAACGCTCTGAAAATCATGATTAATGTCTAATCAGGGTGGTTGTAAAGAGAAAACCGAAACCCGCAGGCTGTACTCAGAACCTTCCGGCGTTCCCCAGGTTGGGAATGCCATCGTAATTGTTGCTTGCCTAAGTGAAGAACCTTCTCAGGAGTGTTTGGGAGCGGGGCCGTCTGCCACAGCTAATAACTCACTCGGTATCTACCCCTCCAGAACCATAATGCTCCGGCCCCAACCGCGCGCCTGCTGGGTATGACAAGGCGGCTGATGGATGGCAAGAGCCAGCAGAAATGGTAATGAGTCCTGGGATTCAGGGGGACACTACCCACCTTAGCTGTTGGAAGAATTTATGAAGATAACATGACATACTAATATATTTTTACAGCCCAAACAAGATATTTTATGCCAGCTGTGGGATCCACACGTAGTTCATCAATATAACTTCCAAGACCTTTCCCCTTTTTCCTCTGTGCTTGTACGTAGTGTTATTGTCAAAGTAGGTAAAAGCAAGTTCCTAAATAGAAAACTTGCGAACATGAAAAGAAACTCCTTTTGCTGCTTTTTTTGATCTTTCTGGGTCCATTTTGGACAGTAATAAAGAAGGTACAATGCCTTTCATGCGTAAAAGCTCTCCCTTGCAATTGTACGCTTCTCTTTAACCCTGATTTCTCTCCTGGCGTGTTGGTGGATGCGAAATCTTCTGTACAATGATGTCATTCTACGTTTCACAGACTCTTCAGCAAATTTGAAGACATAGTGATTAACATCACCAAAGCTGATTTTTGCTAGAAAACTGGTGCAGCTGACTCAGTTGGAAACGCCGTTTGCAAAACCGTCGTGCCGACACGAAGCCCTTGTCAGTCCTCTGTGACTGCAGCTGCTATAAAATACCAGCCAACTGTCCGAGGGCTCTGTGAAATTTAACGTGTTTGATTTACTTAATGCTGATCGATGAGCTTATTTTCAAGTAGCTGACTTCCTGCTTTAATGGCTAAACAGTAGTAATAATTTAAAAGAAGTAATATTTTTAAAATGCAGAGAAACCATTTGACCGCTAGGCAATGAAGTACGTAATAAGTAGGCTGACATTTCTAGAGACTATTTTGCCTAATTCGCAAAACGCAGAAGCTATCACTGTGTGACGGTAAGGAATTCCAGATTTCACAATAATCGTCCAGACAACAGTGACACAAAAACCCACATCATACTTAGAATACGGGTTTATTCCAAAACCACATGCACACCAATTTTAAAGCCTTGCTCGCTGTTCCTCCCCCCGCCCCTGCTCACGGCGCAGCTCTGAAGCAGGCCCGAGGAGGTGGGTTACTCTGTAGGGGTTAGCATCGCTTTTCGGTGTGTTCTGCAGCCTTCAGCTGCGGGGGGAATTCTGCATGTTTAACTACTACACAATCAAATAAAAAGAAAGGTGCGGAGCCTAAGAGACCCTTTCAAATCAAATTAATATATTAAATGTATTAAAATATTGCTTTTCATTTTCCTTTCCCTTCCCCTTTTCTTCTGTCTTCTTTTCTTGTAGAAAAGGGGCATTAATGGGAAAAAAAATTGCTATGTTGCCTTTCAGGTGGATAACGGTAAACGCACAGGCTAGCTTTGTTTGAGTTAGATAGCAAGAACCCAAGGTTTTAAACCAAGGAAATGAGTAATTCAACATGACCAGGAAAATGGATACTTTGATACATACCTAATTTTGTTTTATGGTGCTTTATAACGCATAATCAAATTCCACAACAGTAAATGTGGATTAAGTCAATGGTGAAAACAGATTGTTAATGAAAATATAATAGGTTTATGCTCATTTCCCAGGAGATTACTCCTTCACTGTACAACAGCTTATAAATTTATAGTGATCTAAAGTGAAATTACATTTCTTGGAATTTTCAAAGCCAACAATGGTATTCAGCCCCAGATTTAAAGGAAACCATTAGTCTTGGTCTGTCATGTGCATCAAGGTTTAGAAGGCAGTGCACTGTTACATCACTGAACCTCTGCCAAATATCCCAAAAGGAAAGCAGAAGAGTCATATATCTGGCCTGCAACTTTGCCAGCTCCACTGTCATGTCTGCGGCCCGGGCAGATATGGTAAAAGGCGCACGCTGAATGCCTTCGCTCGCGCTGCAGAGGTGAGAATGTGATGGCAGAATTATGCCGAGGCCCCTACAAATTTCTTCTGGGAAGAATTTCAATCGTAACTGACCATGACCACGACCCCAATCCCACATCAAGGCTCCACCGGTGCTCAGGAGTGAGCCTACACGTTTCTTAGAGCGGGATTGGAGTCCAAATACAAATTGAAATTTGCTCTGTCTTCCTATGCATCCCGTATGTTTGAACCATATTGTCAGCATCTGTTTAGACGAATCTAGTGAGTCAGGAATTTTCCAATGAAACCGTGTTTTACTAGAAAGACGGCAGTTTATCAAAACTGAAATTTTGTGGCACCATGCCAGATTTTGTCGAAAAGCTTTCAGGTCCTTGATGGCTTTCAGTGAGAGAAAGAACGTGCAACCCTGAACAGCTAGTCCAAGTCACCACCCTGTCTAATACATATTCGGATGTAAAGACATATCTACTGTAACCTGGGCTATCTTACTTGTTTTATTCTGTGGACGAGTCCTCCTTTTCAGTCTGGACATTTTACTTAATTGAAGAAGCGTTTGGGGGTTTGTTTGTGCCGTCTGGACATCTGATACTCTGAAAAAAAGAAATAGTTCAGCTGGGCTGTTGAACATCTGGAAATTGTGAGCAAATGACCACTACATGTGGGCAGATCAACTGCATGGCACAGGATCCCATGTTTCCACCAGGGCTTTCCCGTAGGAATTTACAACATCCAGTTCCCTAGGGCAATGTCTACTAGCCATACCCAAACGAGCTAGCTTTGGTATCTCTATATGTCACCCTACTGAACTGCATAACTCTTCCCAGACCAGAACCACCCTAGCTGGCTGGATGGGAAAACTATCATGTGTGGTGCTGGATGTGGAGCGCATATCTGAGACTAACTTAGGCGTCCCCCATAGAATCATCGAATCATAGAATGGTTTGGGTTGGAAGGGACCTTAAAGATCATCTAGTTCCAACCCCCCCCTGCCATGGGCAGGGACACCTCCCACCAGACCAGGTTGCTCCAAGCCCCGTCCAACCTGGCCTTGAACACCTCCAGGGATGGGGCAGCCACAGCTTCTCGGGGCAACCTGGGCCAGGGTCTCACCACCCTCACAGTCAACAATTTTTTCCTAATATCTCATCTAAATCTCCCCTCTTCCAGTTTAAAACCATTCCCCCTCATCCTATGGCTCCACTCCCGGATCAAGAGTCCCTGCCCAGCTTTCCTGGAGCCCCTTTCAGATACTGGAAGGGTCTCTAAGGTCTCCCCGGCGCCTTCTCTTCTCCAGGTGGAACAACCCCACCTCTACCAGCCTGTCCTCCCAGCAGAGGGGCTCCAGCCCTCACATCATCTTCGTGGTCTCCTCTGGCCCTGCTCCAACAGGTCCGTGTCCTTCTGATGTTGGGGCTCCAGAGCTGGAGGCAGCACTGCAGGAGGGTCTCACCAGAGCGACTGTGTGGATGCTTCCAGCCTGCAAGGTCAGAGGTGCACCTTCCAGGCAATGTCAGGGGAGCTGCCTGCTGCTAGCGCTGTCACAAGGCACATCTGTGTATTAGCCCAACCATACCTACCGCTTTCCCATATTCATACCTTATCAAACCCATTCAACTCACCTTGGTCTGCTTTCAGCAATAAATACCTCCAAACTTCATTAATTTCTCTGACGTGGCAAATTTTTCAAGGAGGAAAATGTTTTCAGCTCAATCTAGGTGATTCTTTGGAGCAAGAACTGTCTCTATCCATGATGTTCAGCACCACCCACAACAGCAGGACTCTGTAAACTGGTGATAATAACACACATGGTAAGAATAAACTTGAGTCTTCTTTCTATAATAAACTACTTAGTAATTTAATATAAATACTTGTAAAAGCTTCTCATACCTCACAGATCTTGAAGCAGCTCCTACTGCAGGATGACTGAGTGAACGAAGACCATTCATTACTGTTGATCTGCGTTTGGGTTTCTAGTGGTGTAAGCTTATTGGAAAAAAGAGTCTCCCAGAAATGTGGGAGAGGCTCACGGATTTGGAGTAGTCTCTTTCTATCCACCAATCCCTGCTAAATCTCAGACGCACCCAGTCACCTCCATGCAGGTCATTACAATAATATTTTATTGACAGATTTCCAAAGGGGCTGGAGCTCATGCTGCCATGGGGACATGAGCAGCATTCCTGCATTTCCCTGTCCAAAGGACAAATTCCTTAGTGCATCAGCAGCTTTAACCAGAGGTGTGGATGGCATCTCTCCGGCAGCCAGTAAGGAAAGTAGCTGTTCCTGCTGTGCATGATGTCATACGCAGCCGCCATTTACTGGCGTCAGAGCTTGTAGCTGGAGAAATTGCCATATTTTTCCCTACCCACACCTTTGATAAGTTTGGCATCTAGTTAGATTTTAACACTCTCGTGATACATGTGCTACTGAGAACATGAGTTATTGATTTTTCTCAGTTTTAAAATATTTCACACAGTTATTAAGGAAGGAAAAATTCATTATCTTGTGTAGTTTCTCCAGTGTTTAAATACAGGGTTCACTGTCAAAAGTAAACATACCTTCTGATTCCATGTATTAAAGGAGAAAAGAAAATCAACCCTAAAATAGAGATACACAACCTAACCAAAGAAAGTTACACGGATCATTAATTACTACATCTGACTACAAGAAGACTACTGAATTTCTTACCAATCACTTGGAAGACTGTTTTCTAGATGAATGGAAAGCTCTATTTAGTTTCTGGGGCATACAATTTTATAATTGAGAGTTATTGGCGGGAAAAGAAGTATGTATGTTTTTATAGCTAGCATCCATGTCAGTTCTGGGCCCATAATAACAGGATCCGAAAGAGAGGCAAGAACAATAGATATGATAAAAAATAATTTCTGTACTCACACAGAAAGATATATGAAGATGCTACTTTTCAATCACAGCCAGAGCAGTGTTTGTGTGTGAGTGAGTGAGTGAGTGAAGGCACCTTCAGCCTTTGCTATACTGGATGTAGCAAAAAACCAAAAATAATTAAGAGGATGCTATGGGGTAAAAGGAAGCAGTTGAAATCAGTTGACAATCGTATGAGGAACCAGCAAATACCTTACCGTGATGAACAAGGTTTAGCTGTAAGGATTGGTATGGAGTACTGCCCAGAGTGTCAAGGCTGATTGACATTATTTATTAAATACCAGAGAGCGATGAAAAGCGCTGTGCTCTAACGGACAATGCAGAAGAATGACGGGGCCAGGGGTGATGTGGACTCAGAGTCACGATAAGCAGCAATGGAGTACGGTGGAGTGTTTCTCCAGGTATCTCCTAGAGACAGCTCGGGAGAGAGACCCCCTAGAAACACTCAGATTACAACACGGAATATTTTCAAGAATTTTATAGTGGAAGACGTGAGCTGGTCATGTGGTTATATTAAAACCAGCAGGACTTTGACTTCACTCAAATCCAGCTGCATTTTGCCTTTAACCTTGAGGTGAAGGAGAGCTGTGGAAGTCTCTGTTATCACTGCCGGGGAGCGCTCCGCTGGACCTGACGGTTTGGGCATGTTTCTTTCACGCAGAATTGTCAAAATAATTTTTTGAGCATTTGAGACGCCAGTGTTTCTCTGTAAGAGCTGGACTCTGTGAACCTGTTTATCTGGCCGGCACTCAGTTGCTGTAGTCTGATAACACGTTTTTTTGTAGTACTGGGCTTTACTGAAGGGCAGTGGCTCCTGCAGGGTACTGTTGTCGCTAAGAGTATCACAAAACCAGGACTTTTTCTAAGGAAATAGTTATGTACATATTGACAATTTTCCCCAAAATTAGTAATTGTCCACTTACTGAACAAATAAAACTGGATTTTTAAGATTTCCAAAACTATTCAAGTGTCCCATTTATACTTCTAGACCTAGCTTTTAAAAGGTCAAGATGACAAAAAATAATTACAATCAAAATTGGATACAAATTCTATTTTTAAATTTGAGAGGCAGAAATAAAGCAAATTTTCTGCAAAACAACATTTGAGACAAACGTGCTTCAGCTGATGCTCCTGAAAAAAAAACTGACTGTCATCTCTCTTGTCTCCTAGGTCAGCAGATTCATTTAGCTCCAATGGTTGTTCCTGACATTTCCTGAATTATCTTCCTGCTGTAGGATGAGAATGATCTTTCAGGAAATTATTTCTTTCTGTCCTATGGAAATCTTCTGGTCAAATTTACAGAAGACTACTGCAACCACATGGACCTGGGGCTCCTTTCTATACCTGTCATAAGCTCAACTGCCATATTATTTATTGTGACATTACACTTGTGTGCTAGTACAATATTAATATTATATCTTTTTATGGCAATGACAAATTTTATTTGTATATAGCCACAATAAAGTAAAATATTAAACACATACACAATAAACTTCAAAGGAACAGTTAAAGCAAGTTAAAGCACCAGAAGATAGGAATCACCAGCATTCAACTGCCCTGTACAAATCTTGATTTTACCTTTTTTTGGCTTGTGAATTATTAAATAATCTTTAACTATATAGTGAGAAAAAAAAAAAGTTTTTCTTTACATTATCACCTCGCAGCCCTGGCTTCTCTACCTTTGCAGTCTGCTACACCCAGGTCAGTTCTCCTTTTCATTACAGTGAGTTCCTTCTTTTTTCTTTACACTGCCTCAGTATGAACGGAAGGAAAACTAGTGAGGTAGTCTCTGCTTCCAGTCCCCATGCTCGGCATCGCATTGTCCCACAACAGCCAGAATTTGCAGTTCCAGGGAAACCTGTCAGCCTGCCAGCTCTGGCCTGGAGCACGCTCAGCCCCAGCGAAGTACTCCGCAAATTAGCTGCTAAACTCTAAGGGGGGGTCCCAGCAGAGAGTGTTTCTTTGATGCTGTTGCTGGGGTGGAAGGTGTTCGACGTGTTTAGCTTGGCCACGTTTAGGTATATCACTAGAGATCCAGTAAAAGGCACTTTCTGAACAGCAGATGGAATATTTTTTCTTTTCCACATTTTAAGGCTGTATGGGCTGGGTACAGGAGAGATTCCCAGTAACCTTTGTTCCTTTTTTTATCTGATAGAGCAAATTCTCAAAGAGGAATACTCCACCAGAGGTAAAAAAAAAAAAAAAAAAAAAAAAAGAAAAAAAAAAAAGGCAACAAAGAAGAATTCTGTGCCATTAGTTTGGCAAATTCATATTGAAAACAGCATATTCTGTGATTCCACATTGAAAGTGGCAAGAAAATGGAGCTACAGAGAGCACAGCCTGTCCTGTTGACAATATCCACAGAGTTAGCTGGGTTTGCTGCCTACTGAACCATAACTTTTGGAGAGGTTTTGTCATTTAGGCTATCATGAAGAAAGTTTTAAGTTCCCTTTGGGATGCCGTATACATATGATCCCAGCTGACGTATTTTCAGTCTTGAGGAATGCATGACCTCCTCTGGTAGCTAAAAATACCTTTATGAAACCAGTTGCTTAAGTTGTGACAGGATCATAAAACCCACAAAAGCAAATAAAATTTACCTTGAAACAGAAGACACCAGCATTAACGCTTTCTAGTCAGATGGATACAGCTGAGTGCCTCTGAATAAAAGACCAATCTTTTGCATCAAAAACTCAAAGGAAATGTTCTACGCGGCACATGCTAAAGCTAATCTACCTGTTGTGGAAGTGCCTACAACAGGGTACAACTAGGAAACCTGTGGGTGAAGGAACATTGTTCAGCACAAGTGGAGAAGGCTGCAAATATGAGAATAAATCACTCTTTCAGAGTAACGAGGCCCAGTCCCCTCACTGGAATCCTTCCAGCAGGATTTGGACTTGGATGTCTACCACGGGCTCCAGGCTCAGGTCCCTCCTGGACTGCTCCTCAAGCCCCTTGCTCTTTGTGCAGCAGCCAGGCTAGCAGACCAGCACCCCTCCATGTCCCTGCCCCCAGAGGTGCCCAGACCAGCACCACCCATGGAGTGAGGGACCTACTTCCAGCGGCCACTGCTCTGAAGGGATGTAGGAACCAACTGAACTTCTTCCAAACAGCTCCCATTAGGGCTATCCAGGTTCTCTGGCTCCTCTGAATTCTTTCTTAACAAGTATGGAGTTATAGAACCACAGAATCATAGAATTGTTTTGGTTGGAAGAGACCTTTAAGATCATCGAGTCCAACCATCAACCTAACACTGCCAAGTCCACCACTAACCCATGTCCCTCAGCACCACATCTACCCGGCTTTTAAATACCTCCAGGGATGGCGACTCCACCACTGCCCTGGGCAGCCTGTTCTAATGCTTGATGACCCTTTGGGTGAAAAAATTTTTCCTAATATCCATCCTAAACCTCCCCTGGTGCAACTTGAGGCCGTTTCCTCTTGTCCTGTTGCCTGTTACTTGGGAGAAGGGACTGACCCCCACCTGGCTACAACCTCCTTTCAGGGAGTTGTAGAGAAGGTGGGGAAGTGTCAGAGCATTTTGGATGAACAGACTTCTACACAGAAACACTTCAGGCTAAAAACATGCCCATTGCAGCTGAAAACTTTGCTTTCTATTTTTGGGTAATGCCAATGCACGTCTGGACACATCTATTTTACCGCTGGCATTAGAGGCAGGCTCTGTTGCTTCTCAGGCCAGAGGAATTTCATTGTACCAACAGCAAGTGGGAGCAAGCAAAGGCTTCGCATGCCGCTGCTCAGCCATCACAGCAGGAGACAAGGTGCAGGCCTACAAGACAATCAGATGGTGCTCTTTGCGTGGACCTGGCCTGTTGGTACCTGGCAGCGTGTGACACCCTCTTCATGGTGCTCACCGGAAGATGAACACACTTGAAAGGATTTGCTGGAAACCCGTGAGAGCTGATAAACCCCGCTGAAAGTCTTACGTGCAGTCTGAGCCCATCTGCTCTCCGACCAGTCCACCTTGCTGGATCTAACCAGGCAGAGGTTCAGGCCAAGAGCAAAAGCCTTCCAGTGGGTGCTACCTTGCACAGCAACAAGAGCAGAAGAAAAACACCCTGGCATCTGTAACAAGCGCCGACCCCTCGTTCATATGAATGAACCCACACCGAGACATTCAAATGGCTTGAACTCCATCAAGGTATTTCAGTGCTCAGGGGCATTTTGCCAACGTTCGTACCATCTCTTAAGGGTTTTCCCCAATTTTCACTTGTTAATATGCAGAAAACAGGTAAAGATTTCCAAAAGATAAAAACAGACATCAATTCGCTAGCATGAAATGCGTGCATTGAAAGTGACAGCTCCATGTGAATCCCCTGGGAATGAGGCATGCCAAGTTTCATCTGGCACTCAACCACGCTCGTCTGTTTAGAAAAGTGGTCTTGGGGATTCCTGACCGTGGGCTCCGGCATGGGTTTTGACACAAATCCGTTTGTACCACATAAATCATGGATTCGTTCCTTCAAATACCAAAGTCAATTTTGAAATCTTATGTTTATAGCGGATCATCAATATTCATCAGTACTATCACCTTAAAAAAAAAAGTGGAACTTTTAACAATATCATGAGTGAGTGCAATGGGAACAGAACACGAGATTTTATTTTTTTTTAAGCTACAAATCTGAAGTGGAAGTGAATGTTAAATGTATGCCTCATACTAAAACTTTATGAAAAATGAAATGTACAAAAAGCTGGATCCTTGCCATGACACCCATTATGGTGAAGTCTGAGACTCTGACCCTTCGTGTTATACTTATTGTGTTTTTGACACATTTAGTCAATTAAAATGGGTGAAGTGTAATTTGTTTTTCTTAAGTTTAATACAGCATGTCAATAGAAGCTAACCAAAATTTATAGTAGGAACACTAAAACTGCCACTTGCACTTAAACAAATGAACACAATTTATCATGGTTGAAATAAAAAGAACATCATGTGCATTTGACTTTATACTTCACATGAGCATGTTGCCAAATATAGGAAAGCATGTTACAGCTGACACTTCCAATGGAAAAGACATTTTACTTCACATTAAATATTGGTGTGAAAAATTTGGACCCTGTCCAATCCTAAGAAGTGTTAACGTTGGCACTTCCACTGTATACTTTTACTGTAAATTGTTGTAACTTTTATTTGACATGGAATACCCAAAGGATTGATGAGCAAAGAAAGGAAGACTTTTTATTGTGCCATGTTCCCTTTTTCAGTCATACATACTAAGCCTTTACATCTTCAGAGTTTAAACAAGTCGCCACCTGTACTCAATCGGTGAAAGTTATTTTTCATGCAACTAGAGTTTGCCTTTTTTATAAACCTATAAAAGCACACATTTTCCATTTTATTGGTCAGCAAAGCAATGGCTGATTTAACCATAAAACTTACAAATGTTGTTTCTTTATGGAGATCTATGTTTTTTTAACCCTTTATAATTCCTTGGAATATAAGCCCCCTTCATTTCATTTGTTGTCAGAGACTGAAAACACAAAACAAACTGCAGTATTTTTTTCTTTTCATTAAAAAAGTTTACCTAACACTACTACCACATATATTATTACCCATGGACTACTAAAGATTTAGGAGGAACAAAGTACTGCTGCGTAAAAATTTATCCGCTTCAATTAAGTACCTGCACAAGAATTCTGGGTTCGTATTATGTGAACTATAACTACATTTATCTGCAGTAATGAAGCACTGTAAAATGTTGGAAAAGTGCTGAGGGGCACTTCATATGATTTACTGAACTGATCTCTAGGTTAAGAAAGCATGCTTAAGACAAGGGATTTTTTTTTTTAATCCATATTTTTCAAATTAAGAAAATCCATAGCATTTTGAATTATAAAATTAAGTTTTAGAGCCACAAACATGAAAACGATTGGGGTGTTTTAACAATCTTTTTTAAATACCTGATCCAAGACCTTGAATTTTGATCTATTTAAATACAGCACTTTGAGCTTTCTGTATTTGATTACAATTAAAAGAGTTATGTACACACATAAATACTGAGAAAACAGATTTTTTTCAAAGCGGACAAGCAAGGCAGCTGTCCTATACCAGGTAGGAAACTCAGCAAGCACGTGACGTAATGAACTAGGAGAACGTGGCCAGCAGAGGACATCAGCCAGCGCCTAGGGGTACATCTGCTGGCACCCAGAACATCATACGGTGGCACCTTCAGAACATCTCTGGAGAGAGGGATAGGCTTATTGTTTAAAATTTTGAAGCACTGAAGGGAATATTCATGCAGTAAAGGGGGGAAAAAAATTCTCTCCTTTATGTGTGTTTCTGGCCTAGAAAAAACAGTATGAAAACCAAACCTAAGTTTCTGAATCCAAGTCCTAAGAGAGGGATTTTGAATAGAGGATCCGTGTATCACAAACCCACCAAGCACACTTCCCCCGTCTCCATCTCTAAAAGGTGAATGTGGTCTCTAGAAAAGACAAAGGAGACGAGAAACAGGGGAGAACAGACAGGGTTGGAGTAGAGCTAACGTTTTCAGTAGATTTCACAGTGCTTGAACGAAGGCTAATGACAACCTCAATAAAGAAGTGTCAGCAAAGGCGAATTCACCTCAATCTTCTCTCAGCCATGTACGATCGAGCCGTGGTGCTTCAACGGCATGGGCACAGGCAGTGATGGACATGGCCCTTCTACATGGTCCAGAGGCCTCAGCAGTCGTTCTCGTGGCTGATTCAAAGTAGGCTGAAAGTGCCTAGAAACACAGAGCCCGACCACACTCTGATATAAAAAGAAATAAATGTGGTCCTGTACCAAGGCACATTCGGATCCGGATGAAAATTCCAAGTAATTGTACAGGTCTTTAAAAAATCATCATCGTCAGTCTCATAGAGCTTCCGTTCATAACAACGTGAGCACACTGCTTAGCAATAGGGAGGGCAGAGAGGTGGTTCCTGTCCCCTATCCCATGCTCAAAACACACTCAAAACCCCCCTGGCCATAGGCAGTCTGTGCTTCGGAACAGGTTTCCCAGAGAGTCGGTGCCGGCAGCATCCTTGAAGGTTTTGAAGACCCAGCTGGATAAACCCTGAGTAACCCGGTCTGATCTCATGGACGATCCCGCTTTCAGCAGGACATTACAGGGGATACTTCATGACAGAACCTCCAAAATACCTTAACCTATGATCATATGATTAAATCCTTTATTTCAGATGAGGTGAGATGACTTCAAAATCGTTGTGTTTAAGCCAAAAGGAGAAAGCAAACAGCCAGCCATTTGACTGTTAGTAACTAATATATTATAAAAGCGTCTTATCTGGGCTGCTGCCAGCGCACGGGAACCGCAGTCCCTACCAGAAAGCAGGTAAAGGCACAGGTGGATATTTGTATGAAAGTTTTCCTATTCGCGACTGGTGTCGGGGAAAGAACAACGGCAAGTATTAGAGGGGCTGCCTGGCTTTTTTCAGGGGGAAAAAAAAAAAAAGCTATCTTTTCTTTTTGTGTGGATGTAATGTCAAACCTGGACAGAAGAAGGTTGTGTTTGTGTTACTCCAGTTTCTCGCTGGAGTTAATAACGAGTGTGCGGGAGGAACGCTCCGTTTTAAAGAAGTAGCACTACCTTTCCTCCCATGTCCTGCTATCATCTTTAATGGCAACAATAATTCACTTAAGCCAGGAAGACATTTTTTCTGTTTTATTTATAGATCATTAGGAAGGTCTGTCTGCTGCATTAATGCCTGCTAAAACGGCATGCCGCTTCCCACTTTATGGCTCTATGTCAAAACTGTCTCTGATAGCTAGTTACTCACTCCACTTTGTCTGTTTTAAACAATCCATTCCTTATTGGATGAACCGCACTATCACATGGCAGTTACTTGACTTCTATAATATCCTCTATAGGTGTCAGGTCTCTGGAGGACTGTACGTCCTCAACTCCCACGGAAAACACCGGTAGATAGCACCTTACAGATCAGACGTTGTGGCTTGCTGAAGAGCTGCCCAAGCTTTTCAGTTAAAACTCTACAGCTGTGCAAAAGGCGGGCATGATTTTTAGCCGTACATTGCATCTCTCCATTTGTGATAATTTGCCACCATGCAAAATATGTTGCTATGATATGGCTCAAGAGATAACAGCAAGGGCAAACTGACGCAAGCGTGTAGAGAACCAGGGCCAAATGCTTATGGGATACGATCTAGCTTGGCTACGTTGACTTAGAGACTTGAAAATTGGATGCTTACATTCTTGGAGCCTTTCTTTCTCTGTAATATAAATGATATTACAAAAAGTCATGTAATGTGGCTTATGGCATTTAGTGAATCAATTTAGCTTAATCAAATTCAAATTATTTTTTTTTTTAAGTTTTATTGTGTACCTTCTGGAGGTTCTCCACCTAGAATGGTTGCATTTGAGATAAATACAGAAGAAAAGTAAAAAAAAAAGTGAGGTAGAAGAAGAATATAAAAAAGTAATTACAGAATTAACTAAAACTTATTGTGTGTGCCAAGTGAAATGAAGAAATCTGTTTACACAAGTACATACAAATGGCACAGATAGGGTCGCTGCATATGTAGGGTTGGAAGACACTAGAGGAATCGTTCATCAGTCTGTTTGGAGTCCATAATATTTTACTGATTTGTTAAGTAACATAATGCACCTAAAGCTTTGCACAGAAATAGAGACTCTCTATACATACATCCATATATATATATATCTCCTCTTATTGGTCACCTGTGATCTATGTGAGCTAGTTTGCACAAAAAGTTGACTTCACTGTAGATGTAAGACTCAAAGGTCTACCCTGCCATAGGCTTCCTTCAACACAGCCGTTCACCATGGGTCTTTCAAAAAAAAAGTTTTGAAACCAAAATGATGTCTATTATGCCTCTACTATTTATCTGACTAAGAGGCTTAGAGTACGCACGGCTTACCCAAGTGGCTGACTCGGTCACACGCTCCAGTTGTGAGTGTGCTGGGCACTGTACAAACCGACAACAAAACACCTGATTACTACCTTAATCGCTAGTGTGCGTCACGACCAATGCATGCTGCATTTAGAACAGCACCACTTTGAGTGAGAGACTGTGACGCTTATTTGGTACTCAAGACAGTAATTCCAGGTACCATATATGAAAGATCCTGGGTCATTTTTCCAAAGGTGGAGAAATTTTGCCCCATTGAAAACCAAAATTTTCTTTTTGCTTCTCCCGCATCCGCATCATGAAGGGTGATATTTTGCCGATTACTTGCTGCAGCCTCCTCGGGCAATGACTAATACATTGGTAGTGTGTGACATTTTATAGATCTTGGAAATTTTAGACCTGACACGACTGAAAAATGCTGAAAAGTATTCCAAAGCCATCCTTCAGAATCAAAAAACACAAGGACTCAGGGATCTCTTGAGCTGCGCACTCTGTTCCTGAATCTTGTTGTTGTTGTTGTTTCTGTAGTTAGCTTATGGACCACTGCATTCCTTGGGCTACGAAGGGAAAGCCCTGATGAAAATGTGAAGCTTACGCTGAATCAGACTAAGTAAGCTCTGCCTGTTGGGCTGCAAGCACTCGGAAAATGGTTTGAGGCGTCTCTTTTCAGGCTAGAGGATCGACCGTTACCTCCCACTTTGGACAGGAATGTCTTGGCTCCATTCTGGTGTTATATCTATTAGGTGCAGAGTGATGAGTCTATCTTACTGCTGATTCACACAGGCTGTTCCAGCGGCAACATGTGACTGTGATTCCTCTGTGGCCCAGAGGATATTTTCCATCAGCGGTAACAGATGTTACTAATTCAGAAGGCCAAAAAGAAAGAATAAAATTGTATGTACATAATACATATAAACATTTCAGTCATATTCTTTTGACCATAGGATCAATAAATGCAGGAGTCAAAACAACAAACGCTGCTGCTGCCGATACTGTTGGAAGACACCGATGGTCAGGGAGGAGTCCTACTGAATGAGGACCTGCAGTAGGTTAAATCGCTGACAGAAGATAGCAAATAAGTTGGGTGTGATCCTGCTTTTCTGAAGGCCACAACAGAAATGGGTGGAAATAATCTGAAAAAGTATATGAGGGGATGTGTTATGGTGAGACGGTGATATAGTAAATCATCTTTGTTCTTGGTATATTTGGGGGGAGGGGGGTGTGGGAAATGGAAGCTTGTTCCTGGAGGCTGTGCTTTGCATGCAATTCTAATAATTTGAGACAAGTCATTTAATGGCAGCTAATGCCTGGCCGAGTTTGGGACCAAAATGAGGACAAGTTGGCTGATATTCAACCCAAGCAAAATCGTACATTGGAGAACTTATCTATCAGAAATGGCTGGTACAAGTCTCATCCCATCTCAGTCTTTGGCAGTAACTCTGTCATTTCATGACTGATCAGACCTCATCTAAATATCATTTTTGGCTAGACATTTATTGTTGAAATTATCATGCTACAGCAATCATTCTGATTTGTATAATCTATTGGTCCACAAATGCTGAAAGAAAGAAATACCCGTTCCTCCAGCTCTACTTCCTCCCTCTCCCATAGTCAGTGGCCGCTCTGCCCCCTTCTACAGCTGAACAGTGTTCTCTTTGTCCTTGGTATCAATTATTTGCTGAAGAAACCCACAGCTTACTGCCTCTTTTTTTCTTTTCTGTTTGTTTCTTTTTTGGTACAGCAGTGAACTCCATATAAAAATGAACTTACCTTTTTGTGGATCTGTCAAAGCAAAAGAGTGATCCATTTAGGCAGAGGGAACCAACCACCTCCAGTTCATGATATGAACAGGGCCTTTGCAAATTATTCAGCACCAGGACCACGTCTCATTCACCGGATAAACTTTGTCATTATATACACCTATGTTATTTCAAGAAATACAGGTTAAATAAGAAAAAAAATGGCCATTTGGAACCCGGCCTGAAACTCACTGCGGTCAATCAAAATATTTCCATTAGCTCCAGTATGAGCTGGATCAGATTCAAGAGGTCCTGTGAACAAAAACATCCATGATAGTATAATAAAGACTGCATCATAATGTAATCACTCAAGGGGGCCAAATTAAGATCACACAGGTGACCTAAACTGTTGCATTTCCTCGTGCTTTTGAGCGCTTGATTTTGCAACCCTGACATTTTTAACATAGCTGTTTTGTCTGTGGTGCTGGCAGTGTCACATTACACTGCAATGCAAATCAGCAGATGTCTAGCTTTTAAATTTTATCTTTTTTTTTTTTTAACAGGCAACAGCCTTTCCTGCAAGTCACTGTATCTGCAGTTACTTTTTGAGCAATAAAAGCATTATAGACACATGAAGCAAAGCTCTTCAAAGTCAGATATAATTACACTTTCTATGAGGTACTTCACGGAATATTTATTTCCATTAATATTGGAATCTAAGTGTGTTGTTTATTGACAAAATGAAAGCAATGTCAAATGTAGAACTGCACAGGGGAATACATTGGAATTCTGGAAATGTTCAATCTAATTCAACATTTTTGCCATACATGTATTAGGAACAATCCCAAGTGCAAAAACTAATGTCTCTGATGTAAAACTGTCTTCCAAAAGTTTGAAAGTCTGTCATCTTTCTCCATATACTCACTTCATTAAATAGTTTACAGCTTGCAAGGGGATCACAATGTTGGAGTAACAAAATGACTATCCTGACAGATTCAGACAATAAAACAACCAGATTGTTATATGAATGTTTTCTCAGAGACTGTTGCTGCAACACGTAATAAATACAAATATTGAAACACCTGCGTGATAAACATAATACTTTTAACAGATGTTAATCCCCCCTGAATGCGACCGGTGGATTTAGATCACATAAATGCGACTTGCCCCCTTCAGGTCTCCCTGGAAAATTCCTGATCACGTGGCTGCTTTCTGACCAACTGCTGCAAGCTACGTGCACGGGTTTGCTTTCCAGCTCGCTCACTACCAGCATTTTAAAAAAAATCCGTAAATATAGCAATATGCATGTGTGACACTGCAGCTCATCTACGGGTTAGGTTACTCGTCTGCTGTCAGCATGAATCCGTTCTATCATTTCCAGAGAAGAGTGTTTCAAGGGAAAAAACAAGCCTATTTTCTCAAAATCCTGGCTTTTCCCGGCCATGGCAAGCAGAGCAGAACGTTTCTCTCCACTTGGTGGGACTTAGTTGTTCTACCTCGATGCCCTCTGATCATACGCAGCTCCTGCCCGTTTAGCGGAGGTTCGGCATCTTTGAAAATTAGCGGTTAACCCTGTGGACACACTGCTGAGGTTGTGGAGCACACACTTAAAACCCAGTGGCTTAAACTTAAGCCCCTGCTTATGCACTCTGCTGGAAAAAAAGCCCTGAATTTACATCTGCCTTTCCATCTCCAGGATGCATTTGAACACCTACGGGTATAACTTAAGTTTATACAAACAATTCCGCACCCGTATGGCCGTGCCAGCGTTACCAAAGATGACGGCACTCTCTGCCCCTGCAGCGAGTGGCATTATTCTGTGCTCAGCTACCTGATCGGTGGGGTCTGGCCGACTGACGTGGGTAACTGAAAATGAGCAATGGTGAAAGCAGAAAATAACTGTCAAATGGTTATTCGTGGAAAAAGAACGGCAAAGGAAAACCTGTAGACTTGATTTCGTGCCTTCAGTCGAGAGCTGCATTAATTCAGAGAAAGTCACACAAAGAGAAACAGAGGCAGAACAGACACCAGCGCAACAGAGGAATACCAAGTCATCATGGAAAAGCAAAAATTTGTTTTCAAAATTGACAGGTAAACAAAGGAAATTTAATAACACAATTAGTATAAAAATTACCAATAGATTGCTCCACCTCCTGGCACCACCTAGGGACATCTAAGCTGACAAAAATGTGGGATGAGCGTACTATTTCAAAACATAGAAAGGTTCAATTGGTGAAGAATTTCCCCACAGCGATTTGTGGGTGTAGATCAGGAGAAAGAAACGCAGCTGACTAGGAAGTAATAGAAGTGTTTGACAAATAGCTCCTGTGAATCTCCAGAGTTTCTCTTGGTGACACAGGAAGACAAATTTATGTCTTAGATGCATGTTGGAGAAGAATAACTGTCATTATCGAAAATCAAGGCTCAATTTATTCAGCTTCAGTTGTACTCTTGATGAAATAATTACAGGAAAAATTGTGGTTGGTTATAATAATCAAGAAAAACCACCGCCACGATGACGTATTGCTTGGGATATGACCAGCTACAGGGAGATAGCTGTTGAGAGTTCTGAGACACAGATGGACCAAGAAAAGTTTCCAAAATGTTTCTATTTAGACATGAATAAATGGATTTACTTGCTTAAAGGCAAAGAGAAGGATTTTCTTAATACATTTAGTTAATTCTGCAACTAATTGCCAAAAGATGAGGACATGGCACATAGGAAAAACTTGACTATGAAGTGAAATATTCAGCTGATTTTTCTACTTTTTAGGATTATTAGCTCATCATAATTAAAACAGGAAAGGATGGTATTGCATAAAAATTGTTCCAGCTGAGCCAATGTCGTCCAAAGAGTAAGCACACTGTTTGGATGGATACATAACGGGTTAGAAGAGAACATGGACTTTCCTAAGATAACAGTTAGGGCATTCAGCAACTCCAATAACCTGTGCAGCTGTGTTCATCTCACTTCTAAAGGCTATTGAAGAATTAGAATGGGTTCATGAACAGTTCTCAGTATTGCTGTTTGCAGGACAACTCATATGAAGAGGAACTGGCAAGATTCTTTATGTCATTAAAAGCTCGTAGAAAGACACTGATAAAAACATTAAAAACATAAGATTAACTAAAAAGATCTTTTGTCTCATGTGAGATAATAAGAGAAGGTTCAATGAAAATGAAAAGTAGCAAATTCAAAACTGAGGAAGGGATTACTTTTTTATTCACCCCATACTTAGACTGAGGAGGGATTCTAAGATCTAGCAAGACTCAAAAATCATTTGATCTCTTCTACAGTTAACAAGAGTTTCAAGAATTGTTATCTATAAAGCCTATTTTTTTCAAATATATTTTGCATCTCTCTTTTTTTTAGTTTAATCCTAATTTTTAAAACTGAAGCAGGGAGCAGGAGAATAAACCTGCGGGAGAGTAAACCTGCTTTGATGCAGCTTGTTCTAACCACTTTAAAGAGTTGATCAGGTGCAATAGTTACTTTCTCTGGCTTCAAAACTAATTTTTGGCGTGCTGTAACTATAGCAGACATTTTCATGCTTCTTCTGTGTGTTGTCAAAAGACCGGTGTCTTGGCCCCTGGCTGGCTTCACTGCTGTTACCAAAATAAAGAGAATGGAGGAGAAGTCTGGTGTCTGGGTGCAGATACATCTTAATTTTCCCAGGGCTGTCTCTTCTATTCATTATAAAGCCACATATTTTACCTTTGAAAGTCTGAGCACATTCCACTTTACAGCTATGTGAAAAGTTCTCTAGAAATTAATAGAAAAGTTATCTGTAGCAATAAAATATTTGCTTACAACACCACCCAGAGATGAAGTATTGCTCTCCTTTCTCCCCCTGTCAGATTCCTGTTCGGCACCAGAAGCCCAGACTGACATGGTGCCCAAGGTCCACCATTCCTTGTGAGCCACCAAGGCTTGAGCACCCCAGTCCGGGGTGGTGGGGGAGTCTTGTCCCTGCGGGGAGAGGCCGGGGTGGCCACAGCAGGGATGGGGAGAGCTCCCAGGGCTTTCAAACCTGGCTCCCGCGTGGGGGACACCCCCAGACCCCACAGAGCTGACCCGAGGGAGCTGAACACAGAGCACCTGAGTATCTCACAGCCCTAAAAAATGCTGCTGCCAAGGTGCCCCGGGTGTGTGTTTTGAAAACAGTCACCTTGCTGTCCACACAGACTTGCTGTGGCTTCTGCTGCTGCCGACGATGCCGATGGTGGGTCAGGGCTCTCGGCACAGAGCTCAGTCGAGTTCACCTCCTCATAGAATCGTTTTGGTTGGAAGAGACCTTTAAGATCATCGAGTCCAACCATCAACCCAACACTGCCACGTCCACCACTAAACCACGTCCCTCAGCACCACGTCTACCCGGCTTTTGAACACCTCCAGGGATGGTGACGCCACCACTGCCCTGGGCAGCCTGTTCCAATGCTTGACGACCCTTTAGGTGAAGAAATTTTTCCTAATATCCCATCTAAACCTCCCCTGGCGCAACTTGAGGCCATTCCATCTTGTCCTATCGCTTGTCACTTGGGAGAAGAGACCGACCCCCACCTGGCCACAACCTCCTTTCAGGGAGTTGTAGAGAGCGAGAAGGTCTCCCCTCCCTCCTCTCTGCCCATAGCTGCTGAAACACTTACCTTGAGAAGGCTGCAGCTGACGGGCATAAGCCAGAACAAAGAGGATCCAAACTCCCATTGTTCTCTTGGGCCTTTTTATACTCGTTTGTGCAAGCTCGTCCCTGACCACCTGCATTTTAAAACTGAAGCCTTGAAGCCTTCCTCGTGCGGCTCCTCACACCTGGCAGGAGTCCCCTGCGGGAGCCTCCAGCTCCAACAGTATCAGTGGTCAGGATGGCGGGTGAACATGTCTCTCCTCCCTGGAGACCGGCGTGCCGCCCGCCTGGGCTCTGCTGGCCACACACCGCTGCGTTTCTCTCTTTTCTCTCCTCTCCAGCGCAAGCGTTAAGGTTTGCAGGTGATAGTTTGGTTCCCCGTTTGTGGAGGGGACGTGTCCAAGGGGATGCTGCTGCGCCACAGCATTCCTGGGCTATGCGACGGGAGTGAACTGTGACTAAGAGCATGATTAACAACAAGTAAATAGCCTTAACATGTTAAAAACGACCTTAACGATTTTCATTCATAAACCCTGTTTTCACGTTATACTCATGTGCTAAGGTTTCGGCTGAACCGATATTATTTAGGCATTTCTGAAAAGTCTACGCTTTAATGGGTTCAAATGACCAAGTTGAAAATGAGATTTCAGTAATTAAAGTGCATGTAAGGGGAGGTGTTTCATTTAGGTTTTTGTTTGTTTGCTTTCATCTAAAGGCCTCCAGTGTTTTCGTATCTATTCTATAAACAGGATAATATAAAATCATCTAGTTACAGAAGAAATGAAAAGTTGAATGATTCGTTATATTTATATGGCCCTAAAACATGTTGCAGAATTGTATTTATTACTCAGAAAAAAAAAAAAAACCAAAACAATAAAACATCTTATTGAGTAGACGATTATATGGTATTACAAAAATCTGCCTTCCAGTGGAATCCTTTGGCCTACATATGTACAACACTATAAATCTTGCTAAATATTTGTTTCAGAAATTGTCCAGAAGGATGAACAGATTGATTTTCCAGACCTAAATCATTTCAACACCGAATAGTACTCTGGAGAAAACCGTGTTTCTCTTCTCGGTGTTTGCAGACACATTAAGATCACACACCGAGCTGCGGCAGCTCAGCTTTCCCGTCCTTTTGCTGGTTGCATAGTGACAAGATGGAAAAGGCATGGCATTGAGAGACTGCCTAGCAAAAAGGATGGAAACCCCACAGCAAAATTAAGGAACTAATGAGTCTGTTTCATTAATTCCGAACTTAGTTACAGACTGAATTTCTAGCTTGTGCATTTGCGTGAATTTCAAAACCTGAAGAAGGACCAAAATGAAGGGAATCTAGGACTTTTTCATAAAATAAAATAAAATAGTTTGTAAGTATTTTGGTTGTTACAAAATAAAACATTTTCCTACTTCTTTACAAAAAGTCAGCAAAACTTCAATTTTCCTATTAAAATTGTCAAGCTGTCAGATCAACATTTTGCAAAGGAAAATTTTTCAGCTATAAAAATTTTTACTCGTAAGTTGTTCATAATTTAATACCTCGATTTAATGGTGTCCTGATTAATTTCCCCAAAGCATTTGCTGCTCTGTTCTGAGCTCACAGCTTCAATTTATATTCTATAGCCGCCGTTTTTGAAATGCTGTAACACGTATTTCTTCAACGGAAAAGAATAGTATTTCCCAAATGCACTGAACGGATATCCCATGTGGTGTACCCTCCTATTACAGACGATCCGTACGGATGGCTTCGGCACTTAGTGCCGTGCCTTTGCCTCGCTGGTGAAAGCCCGGTGCCACGCTTTTCCCCTTCCTACTGCAGGCTCCTGCCCCAAGCAGCGCGCTTGCCAAAGACGATTTTCACAGATCTTTAACAGCAGAAAGGAAAAAAGCTACATTACATCAGAGCTCATTAAAAACTGAAAAGTAAGGAGTGGTTTTTCTCACTTCTGTCATTCATAACATGCATCAAACACAATTATGTGTGTGCGCGCCCATCAGTAACACGTTACAACTGCAGTTTTACCAGACTTCTAAGGCCCAGAAGTACTGACTCAGTTTAGGCTGCTTTTTTGTAGGTTGATCAATTTTAACAAATTGATTTTTAAAATATGGAGGCCTGATTCTGCTCCACCTCTGGCAAAAATGAGGAGTTATCTCCCGTATTGTCAAGTGTGAATATATTGTACAGCTGTTATAAGCCCAGACTTAGACCCGTTGTCATGTCTGTTAGATTAAATTATCCTGAGAAGCTACATGAGAAGTTAGGGCTCAATATACATTTTCTAGAGATTTACATCACTTTAATGCAGGCATTCAGCGAGAGTGCTGTGTAAAGGAACACTAATGTCTGTTTACGTATGTCACATTTAGTATAAAGAAAATTTAGCGTGAAACATCTTTTTCTTCATGGAGGAAAAAGAAACCTATCCCTTCAGATGGCAAGTCACTTCTGTGCCTTCAAAATGCTTTTGGGGTTGGGTTTTTGGTTTTTTTTCTAACAGGCTCAGGTTAAGAGACTAGTGGTAGTGGATGCCTCAGGAGAAGGCTTCTTGCAAGTACAGTATGGAACTGTGAAATCTGTAGAAAAGGGAAAAGAGAAACTTCCCAAACACAGCCACAACCTCTGTCATTTACGCTCTAAGCCTCTTTGGATCACAAATAAACAAATAAGCCTGTTGCATTTAGTCCCTACTTCTGAAAAAGAATGGTATCATTTAGAAAGACCCTAAAAGCCATGTGGAATTGTAGATTTTATGCATCTTTTTTTAAAAAAAAAGAAAAAAAAAGTTCAACACCTATTTGTCAAAACTCTCATTTCCTATTAAGTAAATGAAATTGAAATGTTGGTGTTACGGTGGTTTAGTGGATTTCTTCTCTTCTAAATGAACACAACCTGCTGGATCCAGCAAATTCATTAAAAATGTGCTTTTACAGGGTAGAGGGCTTTAGGAGCTGCACAAACCCATCAGACTTTATGAGTTTTCAGACCAGTTTCATTCACGGGGTGCGAGTGAATATCTCCCAGTTCCCAGAGAGCCTCCCTTCACAAATAAAAAGAACAGATAAGTTGGGAGACATGCAAGGTAAGCATAAAATATAATTAAAACCTACTTGCATTCTCCCTCTATTGCAGCTGCTAATCTTACTGATTAGCAGTTCTTCCATCCATGAGTCCTCCCAGAGATCTGCTCACAGGGGTCTGAGCCTAAAATCACGCTGGTTGTCAAGGATGCCAATTCAGACGTAATTCCACGTAGGCTGGAGACCAGTAAACCTGCAGTATGAAGTGGCAAAACATGTGTCTACTTTAAACCTATGAAGTTAATGGGATCATTTACATATATGTTAAGTGCATACACTGGCTGGATCAGCACTGGAGTTCTTTTCACATGCAGAAGGTGCAAAAACCAAGACAAGCAAAGTAGGCTGCTAACCACAGGTTTCCTCCACTTGATATCTGCAAGATACACTTCGTGGCCAGAAAGTGAAAATAAAAACCAGGTAAATTCCGTGTTACGGCACTAATATCAGACAGCTGACCATAATTTTCCACTTACATCCCAGTTCGCATAAGTGTTAAATATCAGTCCTGCTGGTGTTTTATGAACTTTACTCATAACGATTACAGATGGTACTAAAACCAAGTCCATTGTTTGACTGTTCTTTACACTCCTTTTCTTGTACATGTGGGTTATACATCTGTAGGAAAAGCATGCCAAGGTAAAAAAGTCTTGGCCACAAAAACGTAGAAAACAGGTGCTTGAATAGTCAAATATGGGCTGAACATGTAGTACAAGATGCTCCTGAATGCTCGTGTTCCCCTGCCCCGTCTCAGCCCGACGTTTCTGTACTCTACGAGTCCGTTACCCTGCATTGAGTCTTTCTGGGTGCAGCAACTCCCCGGGCAGGTCCAGGAAAGCTGTGAGGGGAATCGCTGCCCAAACAGCCCGTACCGCGTGCTGATGGTCTTGACAACTGGAAACTCCTTCCACACGCTGACCCCAGCACCCCGAGCTGGTGTCCTGGGCTCCTTTGTCTCTGTTTATGGAGAGTTGTAGCAGGTTGTTCCTTTCATATCCTCAGGAGGAGTCTTCCCCATCCTCCCCAGGAACGTGTCTGACCTAGGGAAAGTGCCTCGGTTCCTGCTTAGCGTTGTGAAGGGAGGGGGCAACGAGAGACTTTCCCCCTCCAGATCCATAGCTGGTGTTTCAGATATTCAATTGCCAAATTCTAAAGCTGGTTATACACTTCTCTATGTACCAGCCTTCAAGGGCAATTGGAGTATGCACCTAGAAAAATGCAGTTATATGGGAAATCTCACCCGTGGGAGGTTGGCTTGTAGTTGGGATCACGCGGCGCTGTGACACATTCTGTTTAGGGGAAGTAAACTCACTCTGAAAGGTTTTGTGCTGGTTCGGCGCTCTGCCTTTCCAGCGGCCGTGTATCTGCCACGCCCCACCACGCTTTGCTATCCAAGGCTGCCCCTTGCACTTTTCATGCACCAATCTTCCGTTCACGTGGGGATTGCTCTCCCCTGGTCTGTTCCCAACCAGAAGACTGGGGAACCTCTCCAGTGGCTCAGCCATCCCCACTTTCCTGAGATGAGAGCTGGGTGCAGCTCAGGCACGCGCTGATGGATCCCTGTGTGGGTTCAAGAAATTTCATCCCAGGACTTTTTCACACTGTAAGGATGTTTAAGATTTCAGGAATACTTCAGTGGTTATTAAAACCAAAACCTTACAGATAAGAGAACGCAGATAGCCACCAGTCAAGTTAAATAAATGCCAAACGCACAGAGAGTTCCACCCAGGCATTTCTGGGTACATGGATTTATGCCTTCATACACACCTACCAAGGAATGTTTTGCATTCGCCGTGGTGAAAACCATGCCCAGCTATTTGTTTGCACGTATATGGTCATGGATCTCCTCGCAGCATAAACATTTGTATTTGCAAGATGGGCCTGGGACATTAAAAATTTTTACAGGTCGTGTCTTCTCTGTCCTGAGCTATTTAGGTTTTAAAAGTTCATGACTTCTTAGTTTTTAACTACTGTATGAATGATTTTACCACTGTAGCAAATGTTTCCAATATTTTTTCAAACACAAAACCACTAAGCAATCTTTGTATTTACTATGTTTTGCTTTAATACATAAATCAAAAGACAATAACAAGCCTAATGTCAAAGAAAATTTTTGACACTTCATACATTAAATAAAAGCAGCCGATAAACAGTTTAGATGAAATTATGGCTTGAAATGTAGTTCCCAAGAGGACTGTGGTTCATAAATTGTTTTTATACTGCCTCTGTCATTGTTGATTTGAGATATGCACAAGACACCCACAGTCATTACCAGTGCTACCATTACTTAACCTGCCTTTGCTCTGACTGATATTTAGACACATGGAGACTACCAACCATCTATTTCTGTGAAAAATGCGTTGTTTGGTTGTCATCACATGTGTAGCGTGTTGCCTTCTATTTGAAAGCTTGACACATAATAAAAAAAATGGAAGAAAATCAGCCTTTAAGTTTTGACCGTGCCTGAATCCCAGAAGCTTTTGTAGCTACTTTGGGCATTCAAGGTGAGGGCATTTTCCAATCAGTACAAGAGACATTTAGCATTTGATTGACAATCAGTCTAACCTCACTGATTCGCAAAGGCAAACCGTTTCAAGCTCATCAGTTCTCTATTGCATCACAGTCTTCAAAACTCTTTGAAAGCCATACTTCCATTTTCTTTTAGGCTTAATCTTTTTCTATAGCTAAAAGTAACTGCACAAATCCCTGCTTCAAATGTTCCAGTCTGTTTAATGCCAGAATATTTATATTTACTTGGAAATTATTATGCCAGTGTTCACCTTAAGTATGGGAAACAGGGAATAGTTCCTGTGGAGCTAACTGCTGTGATCTTCAGCGAGGTTCAGAGCAAGAACTTAGTTTCTTGATCAGTTCTTCTGGTGGAAGAAAGTGTTTTTCAAAATCCCTCAGGTATTACACCTTTCACATTAAGGTCTTGGTCCTTCAAAATTGTGCTCTGCTTGCAAACATTCTCCTCTCATGGGAACAGAACGCTTCATTGCGCTGTGCTCTCTGTTCTTCTACCACTGAACACTTCAAAAATAGAGTTAAGAGACCTAAGAGTTAGCGCAAGCATTCACTGTAGAAATGTTCTAATAACAATTAATTATAAATAAAACATCCAGAGACGAATCTAGCAAAATGATGAATTTATTGAGTGTACCCCCTGAGTTTTTCATAGGTCAGGGTACCCTCTCTCCACAAGCAAAGGTGGTAAGCTTCTCCAAGTGCCCTTAATCATTACGCTAACTATGTGACAGAACATTTGCTGAAAGCTATACAAATGGAGCATTGTACCTGGATGGCAACTATATGCTTTCAGCACAAACAAAACGAATAGATTTTAAGAGAGACTTTATGCCTTCATGAGCAACTAGTCTTTAAAGAGTATACATCCTTACCACAAATCCTGATGATGAAGTATGTGCAAGCAGAGCTCTTAAAAAGAGCACATATGAAAGAGAGTCTACACGGCCCAGCAGATTTCCTATTTGCCGGGCTTTCAGTTCACTCCTCTAACACCTCTACACGGAGATTGTACAGCAATACACGTTCATTTGAAGAAACAAGTGGCTCTACCCAAAATAAACCATAAATATATTCCCACTCCTCTACTCATGACCTTTGTTGCCATTGTTTTACAGGGAACGGTATAGCTAGCTGATAGCACCATTTTTTTTCCTCCCGACAATTTTTACTAGTAGGTGCCACTGACGCTGCAGAAAAACTGTAGAAGCTGGCTGGCAGCTGGCAGGCGAGATTTGTAAAGTGAGCCTTGGGCAACCGTGTGCATACAGTGCCGTGGGGCCAGCCCGAGAAGTACAAACACCTATTGCGTTCATACAAGTCGTGAATTTTTCAGCGGGGAGATTCACACCAATAAATTGGGTACATAAGCGTAACACATGCAATTAGCTTAGAAAAAAATAACCAGAAGTGGAAAACTCCTAACCCGTACTATTTGTCAGCGAAGGTTGACATTGCCTTTTTTTTGGTTTATTTCCGTATTTATTTTAAGTATAATGGAAAGACTGCTGCTTTACTTCCAATACCATTAAAGCATACAATTCATTCCCCCGAAGCCACAGGCTTTTCCTTATTTTCCATTTTTTATTTCTTTTTTTATTTTTTGAGGAGGTGGGTGTAAAACTAATCATCCAGTGAAGAGTTTATCCTTTTATGGTGTGAGGAGTTGAGCTCACCTTTGGGCTGTGTCCAAAGAAAAAAATCTACAAAGAATAATTTTATTCCTGGAGGGCCATTAAAGTTGCACTGGGCATTAATATTGATACTATGTTGATCTAGCTTCTGTCCTCTCTCCTGCCCTCATTAAAGTGACTAGCAACCCTTCCTTCATCACATCCCACTCCTTTTTACCAAAATCCCTGCTACCTCCAACAAGTGGGACCAAACTCTTCTTCTTAAACCTTTGGATTTCTTAGAGCTTCCTTCCCTCTTCTCCCTCGTGACCAAGAAACTCTTATCCCCACTTCCTTCTGTTTTCTTTCTTCCTGCAAAAAGAGAAATCCATGATGAGATTCAGAGCGTATTCAGACCAACGTTGCCTTGGTTAATCCAGACAGGAGTCAGGAGGATTTTAGCTGCCCCATATCTAAGCCAGAGATTCAGAAATCCTGCTCTTGAGCACAGCCTAACCCTGGAGGCTCCTAAATTCAACCAGCGCTAACTCCACTGTGGACCACAGAGCTTCTCCTCAGATATGGGTTCCACACTTGAATGCACCCTAGTGGCTCTTTTCCCTCTGTTTGGCCTTCTGGGTAGAGCAACAATCAGCGGGGGCTACTCAAGAACCAGACATCGGCCTTTCCCCCTCAAGAAGCCATCAGCACATGTACAGGAGGGTAAGAGACATCTGAATGAGACCAACACCTCTAAGCAACTCTGCTCCTTCCCTTTCCAATGTCCCTGTCCTGCCCTGGACCTTCAGGCTTGGCAACGCTACTGGGACTGTGCTGTTGTCCCCTGACCCCTGCACGCTTGCAGTAGTGACAAGGTCGATCCCCCATCTGGTAAAGACACAGAGATATCCCGGAGGGAGCGGAGGTGGGTCTGTACCCAAGAAGAATGAGGTCGGCCAAGTGGCTCGGTGGCTGTTGGAGAGGCAACGGGAGCTGATCATGGGCAGGACTGGTGCATGGGGACAGGACCAACGTGGCTGCTAGGGGACGCCTCTGCCTTCCTTCTGAAGATTAAACGTGCACAAAAAATAGACATGCTTCCTCTCTATGTTCTCCCCTCTGCTTTGTCATTGTTCTTGATTATGCCATTACATTCCCAGTTATTTGTCATCCCTGGCGTTCTTTGCCCCATATGGCTTTCTCGGACAAATCCTAGCCCAAAACTCGGCTCCAGTCCTTCCACCTTTCTTTGTGACTACCTAAAGCTTTCTCCAAACCTCCTGACCCCATCTCCCTTCACTCTATACAGTCCCTCACACCAAAAATTATCGTGATTGCCCTGCCTAGTAATCAGCTCTTCCAAGTTTTCCGGCCAGGGTCATCCATTTGACGTCTTCTAGGTTCAGTTTCTTGCATTAGGCAAAGTGTGCAGAGCATAACCCTGCACCGGCGTGGAGCTGGACTCACTCCTGCATTTGACAGCATCCTGCCATGGCTTAGAGCACGGTTTCTTGGAAACAGAAGAAAAAAAAAAAGCCTGCTAACAGCCCACCTCAGCTCTTGACTCAAAAGGTTAAGATTCAGTTGTTAAGATTTCTTCCCTGCACACTTAAGGATTAATTATTGCCAATGGGCTAAAAAAAAATATTAGCCACAGAAGAGGTATTCTAAATTGTTTTCTTTTGATGTCAGTTAATGATTTAATTTTTTCAAGGGCTTATGAGAAATGGACTGCTTATTCTGGAAGAGGTATATAAAGTGACTTGCCTATGTGTGGAACACACAGAAAGAAAAGACTTTTCACATAGTCAAAGTACAAACATGCCTGACCCACGTTTGGTGCCTCTCTGGCTTTTTCTTCTTGTGAGAGACTTAGTGTGGCATTACCTACTTTTATTTTAAGATTTTTTTAAGGTTTGGGGTTTTTTTTTAGAAAAGCAACTGAGGAATGTAGACACATTCGCAACTAAAACAACCTCTTTTTATTCTTGACTGCTTTAACCCTCTCCTCTGAGAACAGTCCCCTGAGCCAAGGTTTATAGTCAATCACCAAAAAAAAGTGGGGGGTCCATTACCTTCCCCTTTTAATTGTAGGGCAGGGGCCTTTAACTTTCCATGAGGCTTTAGTAAGAATTTCTCCTGGGCAGAATTTCCTTGAACCTGGTAATCAAGACCACAGGATACGTGTTAATTGTCTTTGACATGCAGAATTATCTGCATTTACCCAAGCTAATAACATCACCCCAGACATACTAGTTTTTAAACACATGGTTTAAAATCATCTATAAATTCAATTACTATTCAAATAATGCAAAGATTGACAAACACTAGAAAAGCTGAAAGAAATGAAGAGAAATATTCAACTTTGTCCTTAATTCACCCTGTTTGAATTCTATTCCCTGCAAGACTAACACGGCTTAGGAAATCACTCCTGTTTATAGTTCCTGTTCTACTAAGGCACAATTGCATTGATTGAACATCAAGTTGCAGTCTTAATTTTGAATGAGCTTGCTTCTCTGCGCTAAAGTCAATAATGTTAATGATATGTACAACATTTTCATTTCCCTGAACACATTTTTTTCTCAGTGTCTACCTGTATAAAATGTTAGAAAGAAAAAAGAAAAAAGAAAAGAAATGCCTTGTGGAAAAGTATGGGAAGAAAGGACTGCGTATAGGGGTTCTGAATAAAAGCATCTGTAAGCATTTTGAGAGCTTTAACAATTTTTTAAGTGTTTGTATATCTTCTAGTTCGAAAGAATATCATAGCTGGTGAATGTTAACTAGATATGAGCACGTAATAGGTAAAACAATTTGACATAGTTCTGTTTAATTTTCTCTTTATAATTTATTCACAAAACAAGATGAGATTGATTTGAATAATATTCATTGCTCAAAATTACTTGATTAATATTTTCTTAAAATTCATAACTCGTTTTCTTTACCCATTACTTAGCAAGTTTTCCACATGGAGCATTTAAAAGACAAAACTGGAAGCTAGTGTGGTTTGCCACTAATCGTATTTCCATGACCAAGATATATAATTCGATAAGAATAACATCTTTTTGTTTTCTAATTTATTCTATTTGTTTGCTAAAGACATCTATTTGTCTTCAGTCCACCTCCTCATTCCCATCCACATCTTGTCTTGTCTTACACCATTCTTGCGGTGCGCAAGCATGAATGTTCCATATTTTATCCTGCAATAAAGGCTTCACTTAGTAGCACTAATTAGCACTGATAAGGTGATTAAGATTTTCAGAATGAGTTTATCCTGGCACAATTTTCACATTCACATCCAAAATGTTGTGAACATTCAATAATTCTCACTTAAAAAGCTGTCTTTCAGCAAATATTCTTGTTCTTTGTTAGAATATCCACTGGAAAATGGTAGCTCAGCGTGGAGACGGTGTAATGGGTCTGTGCGTCTCTACAGCCTCAGCTTCCATCCAGAGTTAACTGAAGGAGAACTAACAGGCTCGATATTCATTAACTCAAACATCAAAAATCATGGAAAAAAACCAATGCAATAATAGTTCAACCTTGCTAATAAATACGGTGCTGCACTGCCCTAACCATTGTCCTTTCCTCTGCTCTAAATCAACCGGGCAGAGGACAGCACACACTGTGGTATCTTCCTTCCTGCGGTTATTCCGTGCCCACACGGAGCTGGACCACTTTACTGTGAATGACGGCAGCTGGAAGTCCGACGAATGGGTATCCAATGCATATTGAAGACGACAGTATGAAGATGACAGAAGAGCACGAAGCCAAAGACAACAGGACGGAGAATTCAAGGGAAAAGAAAGGTGTATAAGTGAAGTAATATTTCTAAGCATTTTTTTTTGTCAGCAAGTATTGTTTATTACCAAAAATAAGTCGATTGCAAGGTAAGATTGTGAGTGCATTTAGCACAAAAATTGGAGACTAAATAGGAAAGGATGTAAATGCCTCCTAAACTACACCAAGCTTTGCTGAGGTCCTGCCTATAGGATAATCAGCCTCCCCAGGAGCTGGCTTGGCTGGAGACCCCTCAGCCCCGGTGGGGATGGGGGCCCTTTCCTGCCCAGTGAGCCTTCCAGCTGTGGCTGAGCTCCGTGCTCTGACCCTTCCTCTTGTTCAGTTCATACCAAGAGCAGACAGACTGCCCTGACGTGCCTGTCGTTGGGAGACCTGGCTGGGAAAGTTGGTGGCAGCACCCGCCTGAGAACTGGAAGGGTGTCATGGTCTCAGCTGGGATGGAGTCGACTTCCTTGCTAGCAGCCGGTGCAGTGCGGTGGTTTGGGTTTGGGATGGGAACACTGTGGGTAGCGCACTGGTGGGTTTGGTTGTTGCTGGGCACTCAAGGCCTTTTCTGCTCCTCACCCCACCCCACCAGCGATGGGCTGGGGGGCACAAGGAGCTGGGAGGGGACACAGCCGGCACAGCTGACCCCAGCTGACCACAGGGACATTCCATGCCATGGGACGTCACGCTCAGTATATAAAGCTGGGGAAGAAGAAGGAAGGGGGGACGTTGGGAGTGATGGCGTTTGTCTTCCCAAGTCACCGTTAGGCGTGATGGAGCCCGGCTTTCCCGGGGATGGCTGGACACCCGCCTGCCCATGGGGAGCAGGGAATGGATTCCTTGTGTTGCTTTGCTTGTGTGCGTGGCTTTGGCTCAACCTATTTTATCTCAACCCATGAGTTTTTCCTCACTTTCACTCTTCCAATTCTCCCCCCCATCGGGAGTGAGCGGGAGGCTGCATGGCCCAAGCTGCCGACTGGGGTTAAACCATGACAAGGGGCAAGGGGAACAAGAATGGACTGACACATTTTGCCCTCAGTCTCCTTCTTCTCCCTTTCTTTTTTCTTCTTCTCTCATGATGGAGCTGCCTGACCTGGCAGCTCCTCGCTTCACTGCCTTCAGATGTCTCTAAACTTTCCTTTGAAGCCATGAAAATCATGCCATGAATCACAGCAGCGACGAGACACGAGTGCAGACAGACGGAACAAGAAGCCAGGCTGCCAGTCCCGTGCAACAAAAGGCTCTCCCAGGTCAAAGAGGTGGGTATGCTTTTCAGCAAGGTAAAACTAATGGGCGAAACCTTCAATTAAAAGCAGAGATAGCCCTCCGGATCACAGTGCTCAGGGTAGTAATCGTCTCTCACAGCGCTGGCCCCTCTGCCTTCAGGACTTTAGGTTTTGGTGCCTAGAGGGACCCCAGCAGAAGGTGACACAGTCTTCACCCCCTGCCAGAAGCCCACACATTACTGCTTTTGTTTGGCCAACTTCCCATTCAGCCATAATCCTGGGGGTTTATCCTTCCTTAAATTTGGTAGACGCAAATAAGAGGTTATTTAAAAAAAACGGTCCCAGATCCATCTGCATCTTGCAGCTTTTGTTACTGCAGCACAGGGCCGTGCGGGGCGTGGGGGGCTCTGCCCGCAGCAATGCATGGCTTTGCACCGTGGCGACCGCAGCGGTACATCGAGGGCCGCGTATCCCGAAGCCAGTGGAAGCGTTTTAGAGGCACAGCGGGCAGCACCAGGGGAACAAGTGTTTGCAGAAAAGATTTCTACCTGTAAAGCGAAGTTGCGAGAACACACTTCAAACTGTAACTTCCATTATCAATTAGTTCCCTTATTTATGTCATCAAAGTTCAAGCATAAAACAACTGGAACAAAAAAAAAAAGCAATGTCTACATTTTACCAGTGTTTTATATTCAACTAAACATCTTTGGTGCTATTTACATAGTTGAATGGCACTACATTTACACCATGCAATTTCATGTTATTTCTATGTAAATATTTCTTTAAATCCAGATGTAAGTTCAAATTAGTTGTGAAAGAAACACTAAAATAAATTAAACTTCCATTTGGGGGTGATCACAAATTACTCTAAAACTGAAGAGCAAGCTCGTTAAAATACAAAGTGAAAAGCAAACAATATTAAACCAAGCTGAATAAACGAGGAAAAATAACACACAAGGATGCCTGTAAAAAGGTTTACCTTACTGCAATAGATTCTGAGGATTACAAGTAAATTCAAATTCAATGGGAGTTTTCATTTAAGCAGCATGAAGTGACACAGTAGTTTAAAATAAAAGCTTGTTGGACATACATACATGGTCCAAAAATCCTGCAGTGCAACTGAAAGCAGAATTTACCCCTTCTCCCTTTAATTCTAGTTAAATCGTAAACGGCACTTTCATTCTTCCATCCTGTTTCGTCCTTGAAATCCACTGCCAAAGCACACGTTCCCTCAGAACCCTGCCAAATTCTACATCATTTAAAAGTAAACTTTAGGAGAAAGAATGGAAAAGCACAATCTCAAAACAACTAGCTCATAACCTTCCTCCACTCTTGTTTGTCTGACATCATGCTTCTCTCTCAGATGCAATCTTGTACCCAATTTAGACTGAAAAATCCGCAGTGCTTTATTCCTTTTACGTTTTTTTCCATTCCACAGATGATGTTATGTACAAGTAATAAGCCAGATCTTTAAAGCTGTACATTTCCAAATTCCACACAAGTCTCAGGAACTGCAGGTGTTGAAGAACACAATCTGGGCACAAAAAAATCTTCTCCAGTTTGAGCTTTTGGGGGCGTATGTTTTCAAACCACTTTATCTAGAAGATTTCATAAATCACATGGTAGCTGGATATTCATTTCCTCATATCCCTGATTTTCAGGTTTCCAATGGTTGGATAATGGTATCCACAGAGTAGTTATCAACGGTTTGTTTTGCAAACAAAAAGGTGGATCAAGTGGGGTCCTGAAGAGATCCATCCAGGGACTAATTCTTGTCAATGGCTTCATGAATGATCCAAATGATAAACTACAGAATATACATAAGATTTATACAAAAATTTTATACATAAAAGATGACATTAAGCTAGCAAGAACTTCATGTAGGTGGAAGGGCAAGACTGCAATTCAAAATGATCTTGATAAAATGGACAAGTTGTTGGGGGAAAAATAGAAAGTTATTATGCTTTCTGGAGTAATCAACTGCATAATTAGGTGGAGAGATCCCAGCTTGGGGTAAATTTTTAGGCAGGAATTTACTGGTTATTTTGGAACACCGGCTGAACATAAACCATCAATGTCAAATTACCATTAAAAAAAAGCAAACATCTGGTAGGAGATATTAGCAGATGAACAGGCTGCCAGATAAGTGAGGTAAACCTTCGATTCCACTGAGCGTGGGAGAGGTCTGGTTGCCCTACTCTGTCCAGTCTTAGCCACACGGTTTCAAGAAAGGTACAAATGAATTAAAGTGCCAGCAAAACACATTAGACATTTCAAAAGTGTAATATTATTTTAAAAACAAACAAACAAACAAACAACAACAACAACAAATTTTTTCTGGTGTAAAGAAAAGAACGCTAAAGAGGAGCATGTTAACCAAATATGTAGAAGTCAATTATAAAGAAGAAAAGAATGACCCACTCTCCATGTTGACGGTAACTAGAAGATGCAATAAGCTTCAGTAGCAGCAGCAGAAAACTCAGTGAAGATTCAGGAACAACTTTTGTCAGTAAGAGAGAAATACTGAAATAAATCACCTGGAGAAGAAAGGAATCTTCTCCGGAAATCTGCGAAAATACAAACCTCTGCCAGGTGTGCTGTTCTTGACAGATAATCACTCCTTGTGGCAAAAGGTGCCATATACACCTCTTCAGACACCATCCAGCCTTTTGTTTTCTCTGGCTTCTTTCAGTCTTTACGGTGTAATCTGAGATATTTGGACAAATTAACTTTAATATTGACCGCCCTGGAGTTCAATTTTTTTCTGAAAACACTTTGGCTTCGTTTATTTGAAACACAGAAGAGAAGGGCTGCTTTGTGGTGTCAAAAGCCTAGTCAGCACATTCACACTGAAGAAAAATAAGTCAGCGGTCATTTTCTGATTATGCCACCATCCATCCAACACACTTCTTCAGCCACCTTCCAGTCCCTTTATTCCTATGAATTTTGACCGGGGCCTCTGCACAGGGTCAGCCCCTGCTCAGATGAATGTTCTCCAGCAAGGGAAGTCACTTGATTTCATTTTATTATTAAGGTGCACTCTCCCGAAGGTGAAGGGTTAATGACACGCACCAAATTATACAGAAATTTCTTTAAGGAAGAGATTCATCTTAGACCTACAGCTACAGAAAAGGATGACAATGATTGATCTTCTCACCACTCAGCAGCGTCGGCAAAGCTACAAACATATATTGTTTTTACTCCTCTGGGAGTTATTTATTGAGCAAAGGGAGGGTGGATAGCACTTCCTTTGAAGTCAAACATCTTGCTTGGATAAGGAGATATGTTGCATGAAACGAAAGTAATAAAAGGACAAAATGCTTTATTAAATCTTCTTTATCACAATATTGTGTTCCAATAGCATGATCTAATTAAAGACGTATATGAACCTCTTTTCATCTGAGGATTAGTTCAGAGGCCTTCATTTATTCTGAAACAAACACACTGCTGAAAAGTTTCCAAGATTTCCAGTGATGTATTCTTTCCATTTCCTCTAATAGGTGTTGATGCTTTAACTACCTCTTCGAGATTTGTTGTGGAGGGGCAAAAGGGACAGCACTTTTTGAAAGGAAGAGACAAATTATTTCTTTATTATGAAAGCAGCAAGAAATATACTGGTTAGTCATTTTATACAGCGAAACTTCTTCAGTTGTATGGATGTAATGTAACAGTGGATAGCTCTTAGACTGTATTTCATTGCTCACAGGTAGCTCATTTCACTTCAGCTCTTTCCTTCATATGCAAGAGGTGTAATATCAGATGTTGTAAAGCCACCTTGGACCAAAAATCTTTAGGAAAATTGGGTTCCTATGCATTTCCCTTAAGATCAGCATAACTCCCAAATACGGTGGGTGGAAGGCATTGCGGATTTTCCTTAGGACGGTGCAAGAAAAAAATTTGTGGGCTACAGCCATTATGTTTCTCCTGAACCACTCTACTAATTTTGCCCCAATATTTGCAGTTGGCTTAGTCCTGGAATAATATTTGCATTGAAAAGATCTTGTTTTACTTACCAAATCTATTTCAACAAAGTTTGTTTCCATTTCCCGGTAAATGCGGTTGTGCTATTGTTGGTATAAAACAAACAAATAAATCTGGTATCTCATATTCAGTAGAAGTTAACTGTATAAAAACTATAAATTTCTTTGTTTAGATGTACTGTATTTCACATCTCTAACAAGGATTGGATGACAAATAAATCCGGCCATTGCTACCTGCATCTCAGTAACATTTATGCAATGGAACGGTAAATCTTGCATGAGAAACCTGAATCTCCCAAATTAAACTTCAGCAAAAGAGTATATATTCTGTAGTGACAGGTTTGAAGAGTTTCTGTAAAATGTTTTGTATTGATCGTAATTTCATGGAACTAGACCTAGAGGAGATTGCTCCCTATCTGGAAACAAACATTTACTTGAAGGGATATTTCTCTTTTTTCATTTCTTTTGCTCCTACGTTATGGTCTTCCATATTGTGCACACAGTTCCTTCCTCTTAGTCTGTGATTGGTTTTGGTTTGGTTGCTGCATTCAACAGTCGTCCCTATTCATATGCATGAAGATTGTCCACCGAGAACATAAGGCGAGAGTAGTTTTTGTTTACTTACGCTCACCAGTATATTCCCTTTGTGGCCGGTACCAACCGCCATCAGCCCTGCCATAAGTCCTTTACTCTTCCTTTGTAATCACGTATGAAGTGACTGTAGCTGAAAAAAACCCCTTGCCATACACAAGTACTTTTGTTCTAACTGATATTAAATATCCAAGCCCTCTGTTCCTCCCGCTAAGCCCTCTCAGTGGATTCCTTACGACTGTACATTGTTCTCCTTCTTATATTCAAACAGAGCTCGGATTTGACAAACTTAGGACCACGTCCAAGACCATCTGGTTTATCAGGCCTTTTATCGACCTTTATTAAGCCGTTATTTTAAAACAGAAAATGGGGATGCATTATTAACTTCTGTAGTCTGGAGGAAGACAAAACCTTTTTCTGCTTGAAGTGGTAAAATACACCCGTGCGCTAAGGCAATTGGAGTTATTACAAACAGCTTTTAAATAATGCAAATTAAAGCTTACCTACAGAATGTGTAAAGCAAAATAACTTTGAAGAAAAACAGATGAAACGGACTGTTGAAGTCAAAGGAGGGGATATATTTTGGAGAATAGGGAGTTGCGTACTTGTATTTCAAAATGGGGTTTTGTACCTGTAATAAAAATTTAGGCTACATATCAAAATTTTTGGGAAAACGAACTGCAAATAATATCTACATTGGACTAAGAAAGAAGGTCATTCTAGAAAAGAATAAAAGAAATATGAGTGGAATGGGACTTCTAGTGTATCTGATTTTATATAGTTCTGATAACTGCAAAAACTAAAGCCCAACAATACTTAGATTAATACTGAAACGAACTGGTAGATTTAACCACTTATAGGGCAGAAAGTTACTGCAGTAGCAATTCCACACCGTTAACTCCTCAGCAGGTGAAATTCCAAATAGTCACAGTAAGAACTGGGAGATTACTGTTCCAAAAAGCAAGTTCGCTGCCATCTCTGGGAAACAACTGGAAGCTTCGGTATCTTTCTTTCAGACACAGAATCATATCTTGTATCCACATTTAAGTTAAACTTTTATTTTTCATTTACTTTACTCTGCCCATTACCCTATGTATGTTCTTGATTTAAACAGATGCTCTCGTTAATGCGTCTCTTGATGGATCTTGAAGCATGTACCGACATCCCTCTCCAAACTTATACGGAAGGGCCCTTCAGGGTATTACATGTATAAATCGATTCTTGATCTTCAAGATGGACCATTCAGTCAAACACTGAAGGACACTGTACCATGTACAGCAATCCCGTCTGTGCCGCTTCCTGCTGAGCTGCCATGCCTTCGTCCAGCCGGCCCGATGAACTGTTTAGGTTCCTACAGAATCACTCATTTATTTCTGCAAGCATTTTACTGTCTTCAAATATTAAAATACTGTAAGTCTCAGCCAGTGAAACGTTAACCAGTTACTAACGCAGATAAAGAGTTCCCAACTGGTGCTGATATCCGTCAGAATGGCAGGTTCAAAGACTTCGAAGAACCCCGGTACATTTGACCTGTAATATGAGAATAGTGGCTCCAGGAAAAATCATCCCATCTCTTGCCAGTAGAAGTGCTGGTCATACAGTTATTACAGCCAGCACCAAATTTACATGGCATTTCGCAGGCATATGAAAAAAACTAGTTAATGTCCCAAAACCATTCCTATGCAACCACATATGAGGCAAAGTTGCAGAGAAGTGGAGAAATATCTTTTGCTGGGGAAGAAGAAAAGAAACAGACTCAGGCCTGATGACGGCATAATGTAAGACACGAAAGTGGCAGCAGATTGAGCAACAGATCAGCAAATCCTGAGCCAAGATTAAAGCTGGAAAACGGACCAAGAAGAGGTTCCTTTGAGGCCGTTAAGGACCTCAACAACATCTACAACAAACCAGGGTAATTCAGACAGTGATTAAAGCTGAGGAAAACAAAATAAGCAATGTTTCTAGTTGTTGATATGCTGGCGTTGGATCTTCATCATTGGGTGTGCAGGAGGTGAAGGAGAGAGGAGAGCAGCCAAGCTCATAACTAGCCTAGGGGAAGTAAACGTATGCATTTGCATATGTCCTGTGTACTCAGCTCTCTCTCAACGTTACCTGGAATACCATCTGTATGTGGCATGAATGGGAAATCTATATGGATGCAAATGCATCACATTTCTAAAAGCTGAAGGAGAGAAGGCTTTTTCATCAGGCCACCTGAAACAGGCAACGCAGGTTCTCCGAGATCTTAAAAGTATTTCGAAGGAAAGCCTTGCCTTCTACGGCGTAAGCAGTGTTCATTTCCCCGTCAGGGCAGGGACGGTGGGTTCAACTGGCCCAGGAACAGACCAAGCCTCTAGTACACCGTGGATCCGGACGCTCTTTCTTCCTCCATGGATGCTGTGATTTTTTCAGCAGAAAGATGTTGGTCGTTCTGGTGCTACCAACCCTTCAGATTGCCCTCAGTCTTGCTTGCGAGCTCCTTCCCCGAGGAACCAGTAGCCAGGAGAGCAGAAAAGCAGGGCAGCTGCCCAGCCTGTAGCAAAGCAAGGGGGAACCAGCCTTGAACTTCCAGGGGACCCTGTTCAAAAGGCTTAGTGCAAGTCACCTCCTGGTTAGCGGTGCCTGTTGGAGCAGGCTCACAATGCCTAAGAAACCGAGGTGAAAAGCTATGATACTTCTACAAAAATACAAGTCTAATTTAGAACAACCTTTACAGAAAACAAATAAAAATAAAAAAGTCCCATTACAAATGATGTTTCTTCCCACCTTACAACCAGCCTTCATATTCACAAATTAGTTTTTGCTCCGCAGAAATTTTCCTTTTTAAATTGCTGTTTCCTGGATCATTTATTGTGTTCTTTGATCTTGGTCTGTAACTTTAAATCTGTGTCATCTTCCTTGGGCTGTTTAGATAAACGTAGCCTAATAACTTCGCAGTTTTATCTTTAGCGACACAGATAACTATCGCACATTCAGTTTGCTGTTCAGTTGTGAACAACCACAGGATACTATTTTTAAAACTTCATAAAAGCCCTGCAAATAGCTGAAAGCATTTAAAGGATAATACTAGTGGCTATCACTGTGATTGTAAAAATGGCCTATAAACTCATGTGAGACCTCTCTTACGTTTTATTATTTCAAAAACAGGTATCAAAGAAGATATCATTACTTGATAAGGTCTCAGCTATTAAATAGTTCTGCATTTCTTGTGCATTCAAATCTCAGATTTTATTAGTCAGACTTTTAGCGAAAAGTTAGGGTCCTCCAGTATTTATACATATTACTTCTAAAAACATTTTGACTTGTAAATATCTTTACAGACGGTAACAAAAATCTGAGTAGGAGAACTAACATACAGCATGGTAATTTTAGAGTAATGAAGCATTAGCAGATTGAACACTTTATAGAAACCAAGTTGGAGGGGTTACAAGTAAACTATTGAGTGAAGATGAAGCACCAGTGGACTTAGTACTACAGACTTCTAAAGAGAGAGGATTTCACACAGCGGGGAAGTGTTGGTGGCATTACTACCTAAGGTTTTCTGGCATTAACGCACTTCATGAATGTCTAAGAATTCAAAAAGTAAGGTGACGCAAAGGTTAGGTGCTAAATTACAGTTTGGAAGATTCTGCTGAGTGGGGTTTCCACACATTCGATGCCTTACGCTAAAAATTTATGTTGAATATGCTCTTCCATACATTTTAAAAACACTCCATGGCATGCAGAAAAACAGTTTATTATTTTATCAATTACAATCTTACATTTGTATCTTACGTTTGCATTTTCTTACGTTGTAAGGAATGGAGAGCTGGTACGATGGAAACGAGCGCCTTTGTTCGCCTCAGTCCCAATATTCCTTTGACAAACTGAGCGACAACGGTGTCTCCTGGCACCCTCTAAGTTGTTACGCTGCAGGTTCTGAGGCAGAGTACGCTGGTTAGACCAACAGCTGGGCAACTGGCAGAAGCACAAGGCAAGTGAACGACCTTGGAAAAAAACATCTTCCAAGTTAGCTTAGCCTGATCAACGTGTTCAAATCCAGCTAGTAAACCTCACCGGTGATGATGGAGGAATGAGTGGGAGGAGGCAGCACACAGACAGGGAGCGCAGCCCATAAACCTGAGCGAGTCCAGCGGAAGCCACCAAGACTGTTTCTTAAACTGAAACACGGGATGTTCTGGATATTGCGGAAAAAAGATCACAAGGAGGCCGTTAAGCACTGGGACACGTTGTGCAAAGAGGTTGTACAGTCTCTGTCCTCGAGAGATTTCAGGACCCAACTGGACAAAGCCCTGAGAACCCTGTTCTAGCCTCATAGCTCACTCTGCTTTGAGACAGAGTTTGGGCTGGAAACCTCCAGAAGTTTCTTCAGCCTTGATTATTCAGTGAATGCAGATGATGGCAGATCGTAGCGATCAGCGGCATCTCAGATTTACAGTGATCATGAATAGATTTCAAGTTGTTTCAGACAATTTGCAATTAAGGGTGTGGATCGTTCCCTTACATGGAAAGCTGTGAGACAGGTCAGCTGTTTCACAGATTTTTGCATCTCATGTCAGCAGCTCACTTGTATGTGCAGGAAGAGGCCAAAAAGCTCTGAAAAAATTAGCTTTGTGAGTATCTGTCTGTCCAGTGGCTTACTATGATCCGTCACGCTACAATTTGTTTAGCTTTCACACCATGGTAGGACACTGAAGTTCCCATTTTTAAACTATAAACTATAGGCTGCCTTTGTGGGAGTGTTGGTTGATTTTGGAATGGAGAATAAGCAAGGGATGAGAGAAGACCAGTCAGCAATTCATTTTTTTGTTGTTGCTGTTGATAAATGTTACAAAAGGAGGTACCTCATGAAGCAAAAATCTCAGAGAAGGTAAGATTATTTGGATCTGCCAATCTGTAGTGAAGCTATTTCTCGGTTCTTCTATCCTCAGCTTTATGATTGGCATTGTGTCATACTATTTCCACGTACAAGACTGCATCAAAACTATTGGTATGTTTTTCATATCATTGAGGGAAAAAATGAGTAAATGGAAATATTTCTTTAGTTAATTAAATGTGGATTTTTCATTTTGCCCAACCTCCATTGAAATGAGGGAATGCTTCTTGACCGTCTTTTGAGGAATCTCAATTAAAAAATAAAAAAGATAGCATAATAAACACATATACGGACCCATTATTGCCTGCTTGTGCGCACACATGCACGCATGTACACACACACACTCTCCAAATGAAGGTTTGTTCATCATTTTATCATCATCTTGATTATTTCCCCGTGTCTGTCTTACTGTGACAAAAGGTGATATCTTGGTACGAGACGCAGGTAAGGCTCTCCGTTAGGGCTGCATGGCACACAACAGCAGAGTTTCCAAGAAGCCCGTAGTAAGTCGGGAATGAGCCTGTCCTGGGGCAGTGGGGCTCGGGTGCCGGGCACACTCAGGGTCTCCGGAGACCTTCACCCTAGCCGTGATTAGCCGTACAGAAAGGCAACAGGACTGCCAGCTAAACTTACCCTCTTGCCTTTTAATTTTTCTCTTGTGCCTAAATCTGTATCTAGGTACTTCACATACACACACTTATATGTAGAAACAAATTAAAGTATATATGTGAATGGACTCATTTGCTTCACTCACGTTGAAATACCACCGTGGTTATTTGACAGCTTTCAGGAACGCCACATATATCTGGTGTCCACGTACCAATTAATATATTTGCTTTTCCTCCCGGTGTTACTGATTGTTCCTCGGGCTTAACCTCAGACAGTGACTTAGTTAAACGCTGTATTGAATTTCACCATTTCCATTTGAACTACCTTTCTGGTAGTTCACTGAAGGGTTTATAGTTATCATGAGTGACCAAAGTACTTGGATGTGTGTACTTAGGTCAGTGTATAGGCCTATACATGTGGGATGGGGGTGAAATCTTTTAAAATAAAACAGCTGCAGCAGAAATGGTCAAGCCATTGAAGGCAATATGATAGCTGCTATTAAATCCCACTTTGAGAAGCTTCCTTTAGCTTTGATGATTTTTTTTCATCTCAAAAGTTGCTATCAATTTTTCGCTGACCTCAGCTCAACCTCACAAAATCAACCTAACTTTCAGTCTGTTCGCGTTTTTCTTGTGTGAGGACAAAAAGAATAAAATAAAAATAGTGAATTGCGTTGAAACCAAAAGTGACCAAAAGTCAGGATGGTCTGGGTTTGAAAAAATTCCAAGGATTTTGTTTTGCTTTTGCAAAGCCGTTACCCTGAGGTGGCTCAGATCAGGATCTCTGTTTGTCTGAAGTTCAGGGAGGTACGAACAAGTAGTTTGAGCCTTCGTCTTTAATTGTAACCAAATGCCCTGTCTTACCAGGGATTGAGGATTGCCGTAAAGGTGTTCTCGGCTTTGCAGGGGTTGTTACTGTTCTTGGAATAAAAGTTATTTACACAGCGCCTACTCAATATAAAGTCTGAATGACTTATAATCTTTATTTATGCTGATAGCATCTTTATTGGGCATCCTTGTTGCCGTGAATTTGTATATTCCTGTTTGGGTGGGAAATGAGGGCAGAGAGGGACTGATGCCACAGAGCAAGACCAGCTCTGCATGGCCCGGAGTTGCCGTGCCTGCCTGCTGGTGGAACCTGCCAGCGTGAGACCGGCACGGAGCATCTTCTTCTCACTGCGTACGAGGCACCTTGCAACGAGGTCGGCAGAATCACCGTGCCGAGCAGCGAACTTCTCGCGGCCCTCGCGCCGAACACGTTTTAAAATACTGCCCCTCCTCAAGACTCCAGCATTTGGCCAGTACAGAGCTCCCATATTTCAGCCTGGGAAATCTGTGCAGCGTATGTGCACTCCACCCCACGCTTCAGGAAGCAACACGTCCTGCTGCACATGCAGCATTTCATTGCTCTGCAAATTCACAGTAAATCTGACTTACAGAGCCTTTACTGTGCCTGTTCCCAGGGACTGGGCAGCACATGGGCAGTAGGTCCATTAGACAATCCCCAGAAGCGTAAGCCTTACTGTGCAGGCATGCGGTGACTTTGTCACACGTGCGCAATAAATATGATGCTCTCCAAAAGTGTTGGCCTGACTATGAGGGTTCATGCAGTCTTGTGGTTACCACCAGGCTGTATACAACCTGCTTGTAGAGCAGCCTGGGCAGAGCATCTGACCTGCCACAGCTCCCAAACAGCTTGAAATCCTAACAAATGTATAAATTTTTCAACAGCTGCCCAAACGATGCTTCTGGGCTGAAAAAGAGAACGTGTTCAGGAAATCCAGCCGTTTGGTAGCCTTAAGTCTCCGAAGCCTAAGGTTACGAAGGTGTCCCTGAGCTCGCAGTCTTCTCTTGGGTGTTGGCACCTGCACCTCTATCCTCACCCTGGGATAAGTGACCCTCTACCTCCTTCTGCATGGTCCAAACCCCACCTCAGGTAGTGAAGGAGCCAGTTTCTCTTCTAGACTGGGTGACTGTTCTGAAAAATATGTGATTTTATAAAGCCAGCGGAGGGATTGGCAACCATAGTATTCAAAGCACTCTCTACAGCACTTGTTCAGAGCTCTGAATAATTACAAACTAAGAATGATTTCCAGGCTGATAAATACTGGCTTGAGGATTCAGGCACCTGTATTTTGGCTTGCCCCAAATGACGCGCCTTGCCCGAAATGACAGAGAACCTCTGGAGCAGAACAGGAGTGTCCCAAGCTACTAATTTTGTTATCCCATCATGGGTGCGACAGGGGACGCGTGATTTTCTAGTCAAGCCTATCAACACAGGGCGAGGGAGGGGGATGTTCTCAGGAGCGCTCTGCTTTCCAGCCTGCTCCCTTCTTCACGGAGGCACGCAGCCCCCAGCACCCCCTGCAGCAGCGTGCCGTATCGAGCGACGGGGTAGCCAGGGACTCCGTGTCTTTCTCATCCTGTCTCCCGTGTGTGTTAAACTCTTTGCTAGGAGACCTTTTGATGCTGTTTTTGTTTATAAACGCACAGATATTAGGGGCTTAGCTCTGAAGGTGAAAAACAGGATGAAAATTGGAGCCGCTAGATCCACCTTTCTGATGGCTCTTAGTTACTCTGGGATGTCACCCCACCCTCCTTAACAGACCCCGGGAAAGCTCTATCTCTTCCACAGACTAACTTTCCCATAGTGACAGAAATCAGCACCCCAGATGAAGGACAGATTGCCTGTTCCAGAGTGACAGTCGGTGTTTCCAGCTGCAGTGTCCAGAGGCCGTTGAACGTCCCGATGAGCCCTTGCGCCAGCCCGGAGGAAGCCAGCAAAGAGGGCGCAGGGTGGGCAGGAGGTACTCCTGCTTGGTGGGGAGACCCGCGACAGCACGAGGCTGCCAGCCCAAAGCTCCTCACACACTCACATCTCCCTGCCCAGCTCCATGCTGTTGGTTTAGTTCCTACGGGAGATAGCAAAGGCGCATGTAACAGGAGCGGGACCACTCTCCACCAAGACGAGGCAGCCATGGGAAAGGTTAGGTGCTGTCATACACTGTTACAGCTCCGCAAAAGTGTCAAGGAAAAGACAGGACCGTTACTAGCATGTCTTCATATTTCATTTCGTTTCATTTTTTTATTTTTTAAATTCTTGAACAAAATCTCCCAGAAATGCGCAGTCCCTGATTTTATCACAACACTGTGAATTTTGTGTTACATGCATGCTCTTGACATATTTTCTTGCGTAACTCTGCGAACTGCACCTGTTTACAAAATCTCCAGCAGAGACCAGAAGTGACCTAATGTGGGGCCGGGTTCTGTTCTCAAATACATTCTGGCTCCCTCTGGCTTTGGTGGGATTTGAGAACATGACATGAGGGCAAAACAAAAGAGCAAGCTTTCCAATTAGCCATATTACTTTATGAGGCACTGACAACCTTCCAGTGAGTGTCCTTCCGATTTTTATGACAAATTTTTCACAGAAGGTCTTCAGTAGGAAGACATCTTATATGAGGACTTTTTTTTAATGTCTCTGGGACCCCTCTGAGCCAGCAGCAGCAGTCATGATGCTGGTTCATCCAAGGACCAGGGAGTTGCACCACTGGGATTGTAAAGGGGGCTCACAGGAGAAGTAGCAGCAGTGACCTTGTGATTTCATCACTGATACCCATTTCAGGGCATCACCAAAAACCAGCAGCCAGACCGTGCATGTGTGATTCTCAAGTTGGGAATGGTCTTTGGTGTCCACAGAGGGTTGCAGGTGACCTTATTAAAGCAGCCGTAGGACTCGTTTAGCTTACAGCAAGGACCAAGCAGACTTTACGTAGGAAATGCTGCAAAGTACCTGCCACCCAGCTGGAAGGCGAGTAACCATGTGGAGTACATAGCCCAGGGTCCCGGTGTCCCGTGGCATGCACAGGCACGAGCAGGTTTGCCCTGTACACTCATACTGGGCACCTCCCGTGGCAGGAGCTGCTCAAGCCTGACTTTCCAGCTCTTCGGTCACTTCCCCTACTTCTTCCAGTTTTTGCACTATGTCCTCCTTCCATGTTC
>VYXH01003222.1:173263-183727 GCA_013397275.1 Burhinus bistriatus | reverse complement strand
TGTAGATGTACTTCAGCTGGGCTCTCGATTCAACCAGCCAAGGCAAGGAGGAAGAAGTTAGGAAAGCAGCTGGGAAAGGCTATGGGAGCCCCTCTTCAGGCATCATTTATCTCTTGGCATTTACTGGCACAATAGGCAACATCATTGCGCTCTTTGTCTTTATCAGTAATGCCATCTAGCACAAAGTCCTTCAGCCCTTAGACAGGATCATTGTCAACATGGCCCTGGTGAACCTCTCACTCTGTTGTTACAAAGAGGTCCCAGCAGTCGTCTCCTTTGCCAGCACCAGTGTTTTTGGTGAGAGAGGGTGCCGCATCCTCCTCTGCACATATCACATGCTGAGGCTGATCAGCATCTGGTCAGTGGAGAATCTAAGTTTCCTCTATTTGATCCACAGACCTAACCATTGCTGGTCCAAGTTCACCTACAGGCACCAGGGGCAGTACGTGAACACCATCCTTGCTGGCTGCTGGATCTTCAGCATCATCTTCCAATTGCCCTACCTCCAGTACAACACAACAGCAGAGGGGATAAGTAATGAAACCGTTGTGTGTTTGGCAACCAGTACTTGCTTAAGTTCTCTGGGGAGTTTCATCATGAAGTTCACCATCTACGCCTCTGTCAGCCTGGATCTCATCTTCATCATCCTTGTGATGCTCCTGAATGGATTCATCATTGACCTCCACTGGAGGCAAAGGAGAAAGATAAGGGCTGCCTCCACCACAGGGAGCACTTGGAACAAGCACACAGCTTAGGCAACTGAGATCTTGCTCTCACTGCTTTCCATTTATGTTGTCTGCTGGCTCTCCAACAACATCACCTGGATTGCTCTTGTTTCAGGACTCCTTAAGCACAACTTTGAGAACAGCATCCTCAGAGGTCTCTACGGAGTGCTGTCCTGCATCTATTTCTCATGCAGTTCCTATGTCACTGTGTTTGGTTACAAAAAAGTCAGACAATACCTCACTGAAGCCTGCTCGTGCCTGAGATGTGAGAAGCCTACCATTGTCCAGAGTGTGGAGATGTAACCTCCCAAAATCTTTTGACGGTTCTCCAACTTTCCAGACAGACAAGCATGTCTGCTATGAGGGACTTCCTCAAACATTTAAAATAAACCTCTGCCAGTTTTCTGGAAACATCTCTTGGATCATGCTTAAAATTCAGGAGTTTCCCATCAATATTCTTCTTGCACCTTGTGATAACATTGTGGGGCATCATCAACCAGACGAGGGAACTAATCAGAAAAAAAGATCCAGTAGACATCAAACAATGGATTCACCTCAGAGATGCGTCACAGAAAATATCCCAGAGAAAGCTTATTTCAAAAGGTGCAGCAGCACTTCAGCCAGATGAAAGCAAACAAAAATACTCTCATCATTGCCAGTCAGCAACAGCCCATAATAAACAAGGTCAAGTATATTTGGTCCCTAAGGACTTGTTACTTTTGAAAACTCTAAGGGTGAAAGTAGGCACGCTTCAGTATCGTTACTGGCAGGCAAGCGTTTCCATTCCACAATAGGTCATTGAGAGAGAAAACAAGTAACAAAAAGCCCTCTGAAAGCCCAGACATTGCACTAATGCGGGCAGCAAGCAGAACTGTTAGATTCTAAGAAAAATTACTGCAAGATTATGTTTTCAGAATTCATGATTTCATGAAGATGAAAATATGACCAGGCAAATGGTGCCATGCTTTAGAAGTTTATGGCTTCCAGCACCAAACATTTATTTCTCAACAAAACAGAAATCATGAAGTCACAATGCCAGGGTACATTTTCTTGTGTCAGATCATTCTGTGTATAATAAAGCTGAGAAAATAAAGGAAAATGTAACTCCAAACACTTATGTATCTTTCCCTCCAAGCCCCAAGAGCAGCGGTCTGGGAATAAAAGAAGGAAAACTTCTGGGTGCCATTCTGTCTTTTGAAAAAGTTTGTTTCCATTATTATTTTGGTTTGACTGATGTGATTATGTATAATTAAATGTTAGCTGACACACTGAAAGGTGCTTCTCTTCCTTTCTAGTGCTGGCCAAAAACCTCCTTCTGTTTTTGTGTTCCTCCTCTAAAATGGCAATACCTGCAATGCAGCTACTGGGGCTTTGGGGGTCTCTTCTTCTCTGCCTTGTCCACATAAGCCTGCCAAATATTTGCATATAGGCATCTTTTGCCATTTTGGGGTATACACCTCCAGAGTAACAACCTGCCTGCAATCCAGAGAGGATGCTAAGTGCCTGGGGCATTTTAACAGATGCTCAACAAGGGATGGGCTACACAGAAACCTAGTCCAGGAGCTACCTAGCCTCTACACTACTTTTTCCCTTACAATTTGGTTGCAAATGGCAGATGAAATCCAGTGAATCTGGTTTATAGGGTTACTGGTTTTGCATCTCTCTCCAAGGGATCCAGTTTAGCTTATTTCCCTTTAGGCTCTGCAACCCAGAGCAAAGATCATTTCTGAGCATCCTGACCTCTGTTGGAGATAGATCCCTGCAGAAAGTGATCCCTGCAAAAGTGCTTTTCTGACTGCTTTTGAGGGACAAATGTTGCCAGGGTTTCCCTGTTCTTTTTTTTAGAGGCTCACGGCTTTCATGATCCAATGCACACTGCACATATAAAATACACAGGGGCAGTAAAAGCCTCCTCATAGCCCCTGGCAAAGGCTATGTATCAGTCCTGACCTCTTCCCATCTTCCCAGAGGATGCAAACTGCCTTCCCCTGGCTGTCCCCTGCAGTCCAGGGCGCTGTGTCAACCCCAACCACTCGCCCCTATGACCCACTGTGGGTCCACACCACCATCAGCAAATCACAGCCTTCTAAAGACTCTTAGAAATTTTCCTGGTTTTTGAAAGTTGGCCCTGCAAGGAAGGCGGACAAGGCAGTATTTTGCAGAAAGGAGGAGGAAAGAATTGATTCTTCCCCTGAAGCCTGCTGGACAGCTTTTGAAACGACACCTGGAAACCTGCTGTGTTGGCCATCGAAGAAAGCAAGGTACTAGATTACATGTGCCTTGAGTCTAATCCAGCCTGACAGTCCTCACAATCCTATGCTCCCTCAATTATCCACGGATTAGGTACAACAAGAGACAACTGCTGGTTTCTTTTTCTACACTGCCCAAATAACACTAGCTAGGAGCACCACTTGTTGAAGAGAGAAGACAATTCAGTCAAAACACATCACACGGGAGATGAATGCAGTACCAGCAAAGACCAGTAACTCACCATCCTGCTGGACCCCTACTAAGTGCTTTAAGGATTTTTTAAAATTTATTTTTAAATAAAGATACTCTGTCTTCTCCTGCTCTCCTCTAACTTCCTCCAGCAATGTAATCTATTTGGATTAGCTTCAGGAGGTGAAAGTAGCCTTGCTGCTCTCAGTTATCTGTGAACTCCATTCAGTACAAGTAGAAAAGCAAATATTCCACATTGGTGATGCAGCTTGCTTAGCTCTTGGCCAGCCATCAGCAAGGAGCTGCTGAAATGGAGTAGTGTTATTTCAAAGCCAGATAAGGAGACCACACATCCTGCATTCAAACTGATCCCTTCTTGCACATGCGATTCCTTCTGGTTTATTTCATGGTCATTTGCAGGATTGCATTTAAAATTTAGGCTGCAAGGTACCTTGTCCAGCTGAGTGTTGAATATCTCAAAGAAAAGCAATGCTCCCACCTCTCTGGGCTTTCACTGTCCTCACAGTGAAAACATTGTTCCTTGCATGTCATTGAATTTCCCTTGCTGCAGCTTACACCCATTGTCTCTTGTCCTTTCGTCACACACCTATGAGAGGAGTCAGGCTCTCCCTTCTCTATAATCTTAATTACGTAGCTGAAAAGAGCAATTAGATCTTACTCAGCCTTCTCTTCTCCAGGCTACACCAAGCCACCTCCCTCAGCCTCTCCTCCTATTTCATGTGCTCCAGCCTCCCGGCCACGTTTATTAGGTGCTATGCACAAGGCAAGGCCTCATCTGGCCAAGTCATTCATATTCAAGATAGAAAGACAGACAGACACACGAAGAAGTACAGAGAAGTCTGGCATCAGTAGAGTAGGGAGCAAGAGGACCTGGGCTTGTTCAGCCTCACTGAAGAAGTCTGAAAGGGAGATGAACTCAGGCAGACAAACAGTCCACTCTTGAGTTACACCAGTATTTTCTAATGCTGTTGTTCCACAGACATGTCTTTTGGTGATAAAAAGGTTATTAGAAGCTAGGATTGGTTCCCTGGCCCATTCCACCATGTGCTCATAAGCACATATGGAAGGCACAGGTGAAGGGATGCTGAGAATGGCAGGAAGAAGCCTTTAAAGGAAGGGAGGCTTTGCACCAGAGACAACTTCTGGGAGAACCACAATTTAGCCTCTAGCCAAGACAAAGTAAAAATGCTTTCCTCTGTGTTACAGCCAGAAAGAGAAATGCAGGCTATGACTCAACCTGCTCATGCCAGAACCAAGATGTTAAATGGTGTGCAACATTCACATTAAGTGGAATTTGCAATCCAGCTAAGCGCACTCAATTTAAATAACTTGGCTGGAAACATGGATTTTTGCAGCTAAAGCCTCACCTCAAGCAACAATCACACTACAGTTGCAAATCCCCATCAGTCCCTGGGGACAACCTAAGAGAGGTATCACTGGGTTACACCACCTGCATCGCTGTTTTCTCTACCTGCCCATGTGCAGCAAAACAAATTGCATTTCAACGTCTCTGATTTTCTTTTCCCTTAATACTGGTGGATATGTGGAGAGAGAAGAACAGTCCTTCATTAATTTGTGCTAGAAAGCCTGATCCTCCGGGTTTTGGTCACTACTTGTGTGTTGTCAGCTGAGTCACAGACTTTGCAGGACATGTATTTCAAATGGAGACAAATGCCCTGAGAACGAGATAGCCTGTTTAATTAAATGGGTTTTAATGGAAACAAGGGAAGGGACAGATGAAATTAAACTGGAGCTGCTGTGACAGACTTCTTAACTAATGACTTCTAAATCGGTTACAATTTACATTTTGAAAAGATACAGGAAGCTCATTACGGCTCTAGACAAACAGCTTGGCTGGCCAGAGCAGGGAGAAGTGAGCTCTGCATTCGGAGCAGCACTGCATGAGGCAGATATCCAGAACGATAGCAACTACTGAACATTAACACCACTGCTATTTATATAATGGTTGTCCTCCCCAGGACTGACTCTGTGTAGAAGGCCAATATTTTTATCTCTGATTTTCAGCTACAAAAAGCCAGGCACAGAAAAGTAACCTGCCCAGCACTGGGACTAAGCTCACATGAGCTACGTGGAGTTAGTCAAGGATGATTTCCAGCAGAAAACGCAGGTCTAGAGGAACAGGTCTTTCCTGGGAATGTGTCCATTCCCAAGAAATGTTGCTTAGGAGCCATCTGGTATAATTTACAGCCAAAAGAGATGAAGAAAACAATGCAAATGAAATGTTGGAAAGACATCCACGTACACAGATGCAGTTACAGGCACACAGTCTAAACCAGGTGGTCAGGGCATTAACCAGGGACAGCCCCTGCTTGAAATCAGGGACATCCAAATCCACACACCCTGCATGGTTTCTCTGTTCACCAAAGAGCCTTTGAAATGTTTTGGTCACCAGGAAATTTTTGAGAATCACTTCTCACCCACACTGCTCTTGCAGCTTAAACCCATGCCCTGTCTGCTGGGCTTCACTGCGCAGGGCTGAGTCATATCGAAAAGGTAAATCCCCACCTCTGGAGCTATGCCGGAGGAAAGCATCTGAATTTCAGTCTTAGGGATTTCACTTCACCACTATTTTTTTCTTTAATCCCCCATTAGCACAGCAGTCTTCATCTCCAAGTATTTTTGAAGACCTACTCAGGGAAATCCTTGGATTTCTTTTAGATTTATATTTTTACTGGCATTATTTGTTTCAATTCTTCCCCCAGCTTTTAAGGAGAAAGAGCCTTTATCTGATCACCAAGTCTCACTCGCTGCATCACTCAGCCAGTAATACACCCCAGAAGAACCCGTGACTGAACTAGACCAGACACTCAAATCTTCAGAGCAGAAACAAACTGCCATGAAACACAACACAGTGGGACAAACCTCGCAATGGCTTCAAACCTTCGAGCACCTTTTGATGTGTCATGGACTCTAAAGTAGGAAGACAAAAACGAATGGAAACTGTCACACAGTGAGAACCAAGTTTATGGTACCTCATTTGCAAATGGCAGTACAGCTGATGATTGTGATCACCTGAACTCCATAAAAAAAAGGAAAATAAGTGGAGATAACCATGAGATCCCACCTAGCGTGGTCTTTCTCGTATAACTTCCAACAAAGCTCTGTTAGCGTTCTCACAGCCTAACCAAGGTAGGACCACAAAGCTTTGCTTGCATTCAGCAGCAACCTGGGAGCTTATAGGAGACAGAAATCTAGGGCTGCAGTTCTGGTCTGCAGGCAGAGCCCTGACAAATTGACCCCTTTGCTTAAAAGCTTCAGTAACTCTAGAACAAGTGACCAATGCAAGCAGAACCCAATTTTTCTAGATCTTGTTTTCATCTTGGTTTTGTGCATGTCTTAATTTTGCAGTTTTGATATAAAAAACTAAGACTGTTTTGATTATGTCTGTTACTTTTATTTAAATTTCTCTGTTTAGAGTAAATTTAAAAGTTATCTCAAACAACAATAAGCCATGTTGTTTCTCTTAAAATAAGCAATCAAAGTAGAGCAGTGAGAACAAAGTATCAAGGTCTCAGCAGACCAAGACAGGTCTCACAAGCTTCTTTAGAGGTGCTGAGCTGCCAGCTGGTGCACTCCAGTGCTGGGTGGAGTTCACCCCATATGTAGGGTTACCAGCTCATTGCCCTGCAACTATAAATACATCTGCATCTCTAACTCTGGCGCACTGCTTCAGGCACCTCCCAGAGTCTGATCCTGCAATCCACAGAGTGCTTCCTGGAAGGTGCTGAAGACCTTTTGTGCCAGTGGGCACAAAAGGAGTGGATCCAGAATGCATTTTTATTAACACATTTATAGACGAGTATTTGGAAGAATACCAGAGGTCCATATCCAAGTGGGAGGGAGCAGGCAGGCAGCGCTTACGGTATTTCTCCCTGTAAAAAAATTTTGTTACACGTTGTAAATTTAGGCATGCCCAGGCACTGGACAGTAACCACCCCTGTGAGAAAATTATTAGAAAGTTCCCCAGCATAAATTTGGGTGCCAATTTGAATTTTCCTAGATAATTCCCAGGCATGGTTCAACCCATAGAACATTCCAAGAACAACTCCCAGCAGGCAGTTTGCATCCAGTCACCCTCTCCTGGAAGGCAAGACAGTTTACAAGCATGGAGGAGGGCATTTTGTGCCAGTTGGCCACAGGACACATTTAGTTCCTGGATGCACTTAGTTTATTAGCACAGATGAAGCTGAATTGCCTCTACTTAGCGTCTCATTGCCGGACATCAATACATGATGACACCATACTGAATCAAACACTCTGGGACTGCACTGCCAGCTAGATTAATTCTCGTTGCTATTACAAAGAAGTGATGATCGCCCATGCAAATGTATGTAATTCCTATATACAATGAGGCATTTAAGGGGGGGACGTGCTATTTGACCTTCTGTCAAAGTAAAGAATAATTTGAAAAGCCACATATTTTCCCCCAAAACTGCCTGCATCAGGCTCAGGTGCTGCCCCCACGCTGGCTGAAGAAATTGCATAGGTTTGCAAGTTCTGGATTACTACGATCCCACCATAGTGCGATATTTGCAAGATGGAGTGGGATGCGTTATGCTCCAAGAGGTGGTCCTTTAACCCAACTAACACTCACGGCTCATCACAGCCTTCACAAACATTTTCCTAGTGCCTTGGTAGGAAGTCAAACTCAAAATCCTTTGAAATCTACATAGTTATTAAAGAAACCAGAGCGACTTTTCCAGATCTAACCTAGGAAAAACATAAAAGGGCATCTGAGAAATATAGCCCAAAGGATGTAAAACACTTCTGAAGATGACCCCGGTGTCATAACCAAACTGAACGGAGCATCTGATGCACTGTCATTCATCTGTAGTTTGAGCTCTGTTTCTACGTGGCATAATGGTGACACCTACAGGAAAAACAGGAAAAAACTCATCTGCTACCTCTGCAGCCCAGAAAGGAGTGGATGACATCACTTCATTAACTTTATCTCCTTATTAAAGGATGTAGGGACTGTGTAAGCAAGTAAAATACATATCACTTGTACAAGTAAGTGCTTGTTGCAGACCAAGGTCATTAGTGGGATGATGACAAAACAGGATCTGGGAGCCATCAGCTGCTGTAGCCACTGCTATCAAGCAAAGCACAAATAACAGCAAAATTAAGCAGACAAAAAAAAAAGTAAAATTACTGTAATAACGCTTCTTTCCCAATGCATCTTTTGAGCTTTGCTTGGTGTATGCCCGCGTGTGGCTACAGGACGTGACTACTCGTGCTCCCAGGGAGCCTTGGACTGAGTTACACTTGAGACTATCGCTGAACACAGACAGGCTTGGGAGAACACCCCACCAGTTCCTGCTCCTGCAGCCATGAACTCAGTGCAGGACAGAGCACAGGATAGTATCTCACACTTGACCTGTGCCCGTTCACTATTTTCTCAGCAGTGTTACAGGACTTGATAAAGGACTATAGAAGAACATTAAAAAATTAGAGCACAGGATATTTCTTAGGAAGTTTAGTATATTCTCTAATCAGAATGGATTTTAAGAAAGTAAAATATCCTACAGATAAAATAACTAAAAACTTCAGTTTTAACTCTCACCATTTGTCAAATTTGCAGACAAAGACGTGGAAGAAAAAGCCAGACATTTGTCATTCAGTTTTTATTTTTACAAACAATCCTGATCACTACACATGATATGAAATAATCATTGTCTGGAGCGTCCCCTAAAGATAACCACCAGGAAAGCTTCAGTTCATAATTTATCTAATTGTCTATAGGTGCAACTTCCCTTGTGCCTCAAAAGTTACCAGAGGACACGTCCTTTCTGACCACATGGTGAGTACTAGACTAACCAGGTAAGACAGAAATAGACCACAGACAATACAGTTTGAGCAAAGCATGAACAAAGGGGCATTGTCATTGATTTCCAAAATGAGGTTTGAAGGATTAGTATTAAAATAAAACTTTGTAATAAAACATCCAGTCTGTAGTTCAGTTGCTTTTTGAGAACTTCCCACTGTGTTGATGGTTCTACATTGTTAATACTTAGCAGAAGCTGTTACTTCTGTGGCAGACAGATCTGAATTTGTCTCAAGCTCATGATGGTATGTGCACAGGCAGCTGTGCAGTCCCTAGTAATGACTAATTAGCTAACACAGTTCTTTTGATTATGTCTGTACATCTAATAGCCTCTAATTCCCATTTTCAATTTGTTAAAGCATTTCCACAAAAAATTCCTCCCAACAACAAACCGCTTTAAAAGGCCACCCTAAAGGGATCTCTGACGCAAGAAAGGGCTAGATCAGTCAGAACTTTACAGCCACAAAGCATGTCAAAATGAGTAAAAACTAAAATACTTTTCTCCTCAATCACAGAAGGACTAGGGCAGAGCCCAACAAACAGTTCCAGATCTGACAGTGGGTGAACATCCAAAGGGGGGAAATTTTGTTCTCCACTCCCAGTTGCAAATTCCTGCCGCATCTTTTTGTGCTGATACGTGTTCTGATCTGGCTAAACACTAAATCAAAAAAAAAAAAAAAAGAATAAAAAAGAAAAAAAAATTCATCAGTTCCCTGCTTTGGCCCATTGCGCGGTCACAGAGCATTGCTACCAGTAAAAGGGAAGCGACAGGAGGCTCGACTTGGCTGGACACTAGCATCAGATCAGCTTAAAGCAATTATCAAAGCCCACTCACCTGCACTGTCTCTGCACAGATTAATGCAAACCTGATTTTTAAACAAATCAGCTCCCTCTGGGCAGCTCGGTTTCCTACATTTTTACCAAATAAAGCCGGCTTACTATGTGATACAGCTAGTTCAGGGTCAGCCTCTCCAATTTTGTCAGGGGCAAACTTGCTTTGGTTCAGGCCACATCAGGACATCATTTCTTCAGCTGCCCGACGTGCTGCTGAGCCAGCCATCTTCAGCTCGATTCCACGCCTACACACCACTGTCTTAAAGGCACAAGTTATAGATTACTCATGGGTGTAACTTAAGCTTCATTGCCAGGGACGCCCTGACAGCCAGTATGCTCAGCGTGGCCTGCCTGGGGCGGACCCGGTGCGTGCACTTCGCTGCAGGGTCACGGGTGAGGATACCGCCACGCGTGGGCCAACCTGCCGCACGCACCCACACTCACCCCGCGCTGCTGCTGACGGAAGCGCCTCAGCGGCCGTCCCACCGCCCCCAGCACCCCTGCCCGACGGCCAGGCCCACCGGCGCCGCGCTGACGGGCGATTTTGCCTCACAACTTTTTAATTCCTCCTTTCAACTTCCCTTCCGGGAGCACCAGCGG
>VYXH01003222.1:93809-173258 GCA_013397275.1 Burhinus bistriatus | reverse complement strand
CGGGGAGTGGGGGGAGCGCGTCTCCTTAGGCCTTCCCGTGAGGGGGAGCCGCCATGGGGGGGCGGGGGTCCCGCTGATTTCCCCGGGATCCCTGGTGTCCTGCCCTTCCCTCCGCCCGCCGGCGTCGCCTCTCAGGTTCCGAGGTGGCACCGGCAGGCGGCGGCGAGGCCTGTTGCTGCTGGCCGGGGCCCGGGCCCGGTTCCCGGCCCGAGGCGGTCCCAAGGTGAGGGGCGCCGGGTTTGCCGTGGGTCTGGCTGGGTTCCCGCTCTCGGGCCGCGGGGGGCGGGCGGAGGGAAGGTGTCCCTGAGGCTCCTCCTGCAAACGGGGAGTGAAATCTGCTGCGTGAGGTGACAGCCCAGCCTGGCTGACAGGCGGGTCTTCACCCCGGCTCCTCCCTGGCACGTCCTGGGCGACGGCCGGTTAATGTTCCTGTCGGACCTGAAAGGCAGGCCGGCCCCTCTCCTGCGCCTGCTTTACCTGCATTTCACAGAAATTGCCCCCTTCTGCTTCTTTTCCACCTCGCCCGACGCTGCGAGGGCTTGCTAGCCACGCCAGGCTCAGGTGCGGTGGTGCACAGTCCCGTTCTGGGAACGGGTAGATGATACAGCACTTCCAGCCCTTCTGCCTCACTCTCTTTTATTGCTGACCAGCAGTTGTGGCAGCATGAAACCGTGGTGGAAGCAACCTTATGTGGGTGCGAGATGAATGTTATGGGAAGAAATCAGATACACAACTTACCAGCCTTGTCTTTTTCAAAGTGGAAGAAGGGAGGCTGTTTAGCTGGGGGTCTCACATTCAGATGTTTAGCCAGGACAAACACTGAAGCTTTGTCAATGTAACAACACCAGTGCCAGGTTTTGGGCTTGGTAGTTTTTTGGTTTTGGTTTGATGTTTGGTTGTGGTTTTTTTGATGGGGGAGGTAGCTTTGATTATTTTTTTTAAGACAGAAAAAAACCCTCTAGTACAAGCAGTCATGCTAGTGCAAGTGCATAGGCTGGTATGGACTTTGTGTTAGAAGCAATTTTTACTGAAGTAATTAAATTTTCCAATACATTTCTCTCACACCTTCTCTTGTATAGACCTGGTCTGAATCTTTCTCAACAGCTTGGAAACTGATGAAATTTTGTCAGATTCCTAGTTAGTTAAAGCTTTTGGTAAAAAGTGCATGTCCCAGAGAAATGAGACTGCTGGACATGCGTAATTTCCTGAACTTGGCTTGTATCATGACTTAGGTAAATCAGGAGCTGTGAGGCTTGGGAGGATTTCTTTTCTTCTTAAGTGTAAAAAGTTCTAACTAACTTGAAGTCCAAACATTTGTTTTAAATGGCCTGAATTCTCAAAAAGCTGTAATACTGATTTTGAGCAGCTTGGTTAAAGTTAGCTTACATTCAGGATAATTTAATCATTTTGAAACCTCTTTTTTGGTGGCATCTTTTTGAAACTTCCACATTAATCTTGCCTTTTTTACTGTGGTTTTAAGATAGCTTCTACCTTAATATACTGATTTCTGTCATTTTAAAGTCCTTTACAGAATTCCAGATTGTGGGGATGACTTTGTTCTCCTTACACAATAGAAATTATTTTTCAAAACCATTGGGGTTGTGGTATATTTAAGATCTGCAAAATTTGGTCTTAAACAAGAATTTGCATTCCTGTTCCCTTTTCTTATGTGGAAAATGGAAGCTGCTACAATTCTGCTGGTAAATCTGTGTTGTCGCATAGAAAGGACTTGAAACCAGGGTCACCTCACCTAGCTCTCACCTTTTCTTGTTTACGTCTGGGCATTGGGGCAGCAGCTTCTCTTTATGCTCTCTCTTGGGAAATTGTCCTTTTAAAAATGTTCAAGACTTGACTGCTTTAGATAATGAAGGGAGCTTAAGGATCCAAAAGGTAAATCCTGTAACTTTGTATTTCCTTTGAAACGTCATTTGGAGCAGCACACTGTTTCCAGCAACATCATGCCTGGACTTGTTCTGCTGAGAATAGGAAAAAAATGTGGCATTGCTGGCTTTTATAAATGGTTGGCATATCTCTTTGTGAACAAGTCCTAATGTGATAAGCTGTGCTGGGCAAAAGCACCTCCTCAGGGAAGCCAAGCATACTTCCACCTGTTGCATTTTGAATCACTTTCTCATTGAATTTCACAGGTTAGGTTAGCATGAAGGTAGAAGATGCTGGATGCTGCCAGTGTGGTGGGAAGTACCACTAAGGTGTGAGGGTGCAGTAGGTGGAGCTCTCGCCGCATCAGTGCAGAACGAGGGAGCTCACAAACTAGCAGCTGTGTCTTGCTGGACTGCCTTGAAACTTGCCAGCCCAGGTGTTACCCTGATGGACTTGCTTGTCTGATATAACTGATGATAATGTGCCATGACAGGCAAAGGATTGCTTTGCAAGAAAAAGTGTCTGTACTCTGAGCAAGTGGAAATTTGCAAAGCTTTGTAAAGGAGGAAATTTCTACCTGGGGGATATAAAATTAGATCCTAAGAAGTCTGGGCTCTGAAAGATTTTGTACTATTCATTGCGCTTCACACAGCAGTGGTGCTTCGTGTGCAGTTTAGGAAAGAGCTCTGTTTTCAGAGCGGAGTTCTGCTCTGTTTCTCTTGTGGAAGAAGCTCTGACAGTACAACTGGAGTTTCACAGTTGCTGCTGTGTGCTCACTGACAAGTCAGATGAAGTAATCTCCGCTGCTGCCTCTGCACTGTGCTGATGTTTCTGAAAACGCAGAGGCAGAGCTGCTCTCTTAGCATGGCAGTAAACCTACTGCCTCTAGAAAAAAGATATTGCCTGGTTTTTGAAAGGCTGAGTGCAAAACTGGAGAACATAAAGTCTAAAATACAAATTAAACCCGTGTCCATTTTCCAGACATCTGTTCAATTTTTTTGTTTGTATTGCCTGTTAATTTGAGGGCTTTATCTAATTAATTTATTTTGGCCGGCCATTTTGCAAACTATCCATCGAGCAACTGATGGATCACTCATCTCGCCTATATGATGTTGGTCATTAAGTTTCACGCAGATGTTTCTATATCAAGTCTAATTAGTCCTTTTGTGACTAATCTCTACATGAACTGGCTAGCCTGGGGTGCCACTTACATCTGAGACGTCTGCAGCTAGAGGAAAATGAAGAGATGTATTCAGATAAGTGCAGTGGCCAAGCCACACCCTGTGCTGCAGGAGGAGATGAAAAAAAAACACAGGACCAGACCCCAGAGAAGATTATTCTTGACCTCAAATCTGACCGTAAATCCAGTTCCAGGAGTAAGAGCAGGACGGTTTTTAAGTGTATCCTCTGTATTCTTTGAAACCACCAGTCACAGCCCTCTGTATGCAGCTGCTGGTCAATCTATGATACTTCCCATTCAGAGGGAGAGAGAGCATGTCTGACTTTCTAGATACTGGAATAAATTATGTGTCTTGAGCCATGTAGACAAATCATTGACCCCTGAAGAACCAACCAGGTATAAGTGTGTTACAGGCAGAGTAAATGATTCTTTTCTCCTCCCCCTTGTGAAGGATGGGAAGAAAGGCAAGGACCAACGTTCATGTTTTTCAAATGACTGTCCAGCTGAATGCCTTGCAAACAGAAGCCATAGGGGATGGGAGAAGAAAAAAAGCGGTATTAAAGCATATCTTTTCCTACTAAATGCCAATCCGTAGTGTCTAGGTGTCTTCAGTTGTTTGAATGTTTTGGAGATCTGTCCAAAGTATTGTCCAACAACTGCCTTGTTTTTTTGACCATGATATGGGTTGGGTTTGGTGGGGTTTTTACTACTTTCTGAGCCCTGCTAACACTGGTCAACTTTGAGGAATTGCTGTGTCTCCCATAGAGAATTAAATTGAGACAACAGAATAGCTTGGTTTACGCATTTGTCTGTGTGAGTGTTAAGCATCTTGGTTTGAAATGAATACGTGGCTTATAAATAGATTCCTCTTTCACAAAATGCAAAACAGTCTTTGTTTCGCAGGACAACAGGAACCAAAACCAAGCCCCAGAATGAATGAGCGCGAGAACTGCATGGCTGATAGGCTGTGCAGGACAACCTTTGGAAGTTACTGAGATAGACACACTGAAGCTTTCAGGTGAAAGGGATGCTAAGGTTTGAATTGCAGTGTATCTCAAGAACTCATTAAGAGAAATATGGGATTTGTATAGAAAGTCTTTTTGCAGACTAAGTATTTCTGGCATTTGGTAGTGTCCCAGTAAGTGATCTGCTGCTCTGCCTTTGCAGTATAATGCTTTCCTATAGCATGTTCTGTAGGGTTCAAAATAAGCATTATTATGCTGTAAATAAGACCGGGCAAGCCTTGAGGCAAAACTATTGGATCTCTGGAGTCTACACTCTGTAATTTATTATAGACCTGTTTTTGTCCACAGATGAAAGGAGCGGATGAGAACAAGAGGGTGACAGCAGTGTGACAGTGCACTGACTCAATTCAAAATGTCATGGTGCATGTTAGTGCTGGAGTTTGCTGGGGGACTGTTAACATAATCGTTGCAGCAATCCTGAACTGCTAATGGCTTTGCTGGCCAAATACTTCCCCAGATTACTCTACTTTGCAGCCTGTGCTGAGCTGAGTTCTGCTGCAGCTGTATTGTTGTCAGTACCAAAGTTAGCTGCTTTGAAGCTAGTTGAGGTATACTGAGATGAGCTGCAAGCATACCTTTGATCGTCATGTAGGTGTAGCCATAATGAATCTTATTTTCTGATCATAGATATGCTAATAGTAGGTTTTTTAGGAAGGCATTTTTTGGATCAGAGGATGCTGGAAACTTGGCAGACTATTGAAAGCATTTTGTGCTCCTGCTGGCACACCATATAATCCACCAAAGCACAAAAAAGTGTGTCCTGAGTTTAAGTAAATGAATAGTTCCGCAACTTTCCATGAGGCTATTTGAGTATTTACCTGAATTACGGCATAGTATTTAATACTTTGCCGGATTAAGCAAGTAACAACATATAAAAATATCAGTTATGCTTATCAACAGAATATGCAAAGCAGACATTAAGGATGCTGATATTTTACCATTATCTGATTGTTTCAGCATGACTGCCATAGACGATAGCAACAGGATCATGGCGGTCTCAAAGGAAAACCTGGGGGAGGGTTTTCTGTGGAGAACTTCTGAAATGACCCCACTGGTCAGTTGCTTACTGCCATGCTGTCTCACGGCTGTTCCTCTTTTATGATAGTCCTCGTTTGTCAGATCTTAATTAGTAACTGCAGCATATGCAGACAAGATGGTAGTGAGAGCTGCAGTGATCTCTGGTGTTGTGTCTTTCCCTACATGTGTTTGTTGGGAAACCTGCAGTTTAAATCTGCGTGGTAGAATGAAGTTACCCTGTATGTATTATGGCTGTAATTTGTAATCCTTATTTGCTATTCAGCTTTTGTTTCAGGTATAACAATTTACATATTCCATTCTGAAACATGCATGCTCTGAGGTTTGAATTTGGATGAATCTACTTGTAAGTTACACAAGTACAAAATAAAAATTAAAAAATGTTAAAAAACAGAAGGGGGGGGGGAAAAGTACTTCTAGGTCCTTGCCTTCTGGCAATTCAGAAATGATTAGACTGCTAGTCCTGCCAGATAAAGGGAATTGTTTTCTGGTGGAAGGGAAAAACAGATTATCATTAGATTAAATTATTAGATTAAGTAAGAATATTTTTTGAGCACTTTGGGGGCGGAGTCTTTGTTTTGTGGTGTGGTGATTTTTTTTATTATTATTATTTTATTTTGGGGGGCGGGGGGCTCTGTCAGATCAAATAATGTTAACAACACATAGCTATAGCTTTCTCTTTATGATTACCTATATGCTATTGCAAAAGAGACTGCTGTCAGGATAAAATTTCCATTGCACAGAGCACTGTGTGCAAATAAGAAGGTTCCAATGCATGATCCTGCTTAATCACGGGAAGGCAACTTGCACACATCTGCTGCCATGCAGGGAAAAAAACACATGAGAGTGGGGAGGCATTCTCTCATTTGGAAAACAGCACTGGTATTGCACTTCTGATTGCAAAAGTTGATGAGCAAAAGGACAACTGCAGCAAGCAGAGATGGCAAATCTCTCATCAGTTGTATTTCCCTTTTGCAGCTGATGAGGAACACCAGCAAAATGTGGTGGCAGCTGCAGTGGCCAGGCCTCGGCCCCATGCTGAAGAGCGGGGAGATGGGATGCCAAGGCGCCGGAGGAACATGGGAAACCGGATGATGGCCCAGAGGAGAGCGCAGCAGGTAGAAGACTGGGTGGAAGGTAATGTTTGGTTCACTTCATCTTGCAAACACTGGAATGGACCTTAAGAGCAAATGTTAAGATTGGTGAAGGGATGTAGCTGGCTCCTGAAGAAAGTTTTTCAGTTCTGCTGACTGTGAATTATCTACAGCTTGACTGTAATCTATTTGACTGTCCAGCTTGTGTCTGTACTTCATCACTTGTCTCTAGATATCACTTACCTTTAACTGAAGTGTCAGCCTCCTTCTGTGGTGAATTGAGGCAGTTTGTTGTGCCAACAGTGCATCACAATATATTCTTCCTTTGCAAAAGGCAGTTTCTAGAAAGTTTCCCACTTAGCCATGCAGGTTAAATTTGAGTAAACAGAATCTGCACCTTGCACTAGAATAATGAGCTGTAGTAAAGCATTGGTTTCTTGCAAATCGGTGGGAAGCATTAACTTCCAAAGTAATCTCTCCAAAATCTGGAGTTTTCTTTCCAAGAAGCCATCCAGGTGGTGATCAGAATCAAGCTGATTAGCTGGAAGTCACCAGAGACTGACAGACTGCAGCGTTTTGTTGAGACCAAGTCCTCTGTTCCTGTGCTGGATCTACAGTTAATAGCTATACTTCCATGGTGTGGTTGTAGACAAGAATATGGTGATAAATAACATCTTTCTACACCCTGCAAGCCTCACTCCCTTTGCTGGTGAAACTTCACACATTATTATCTTTATTACTAAAGAGATTATATCACCATGATTCACCTAACTGGATTCCTTCTACTTTCAGATGGTGGGTCGAGTGTTCCAGGTTTCTGCTGAAGTATTGATAAAAGGGGGCTTTACCTCACTTGAGTTTGCAATGGAGAGCAGGGTGTCTTTTTGGTCTGCAGTGGGTGAGAAACAGTGAGAACACATCTGTGTGATGCCTTGAGTAGGGGCTAGTTGCACTTTGTTCAGCTTTTCTTGTCTTGCAGTTTGTAGAAAGCATATTGAGCTCATGTTGGCAGGTAAACGTGCCATTTAAGCTAATCATGTTCAGCAGGTTCACAAAAGCAAAATTGACAGGTCTGAACTTTTCAACTTTGGTTATTTCTTTTCATGTGATAACATCCTGGAAAGAAAATGGAATCTGAAAGTCTTTCACTTCAAACTCCAGACATCAAAAGTTTGAACGCCAAAGGCCAACAGTGAAGCTGTCAAAGCAAACGGCTTATCTTACTTTGTCACTTTAGCAATAGAAGAATCTGTCATTGGGCTTTATAAATAATTCTTTTGCAGCTTACTGTACATCAGATGCAAGTGCTGTGGCTCTTGCACGAAGCTTCTTTGAAATTACATCCCTGTCTTATTTGGTGTTTTTTTAATTTCTTTTTCAAATTAAAACAACTTGCTCTTTGCTTCTGGTTTGTGCTTCTTTGTGTGCTTTTACTCATATTCTGGGATAGTCTTTCCAAGTGCCTAAGCACCGCTTCACAACAGTAACACCAAAGCCTTTGGAGACTGAGCATAGACTTCAGCCATATAGCTGTGGAGAAGCATCTGTCCCTGGTTCCCCAGAGTTCTGGTGTGGAATCACCAGTGGCCGTACAGGCATTAGCCCCGCTCTGTCATGGACTGGCTGCGTCTGTGCTGCAAAGCCCATAGCCTGGCCCTGAGCTACATGTATTACTGTGGGGTTTGGGGTTTTTTTCCTCTTAGAGAAAAATGTTACATGTTTTGAAGCTCACTTCGCAGGCATGTGGCATAGGCCTGGAATCTCCTCTTGGATTTGTCTCCTTTTGCATGGCTATGTGCTTTTATCTCTGTGTCACTGCAATATAGAGCAGTTTTGTCTAATTGCTGCCTCTATTTGAACCTGTTGAAATAGTAAGCTATGCCCACAGCAGAGTTTTGTGTTACAAAAATTAGTTGACTCGCATGGAAAGAGAGCCCAGAATGCATGCAGTGATGTGCAGTCCCAGGTAATGCAGGACCCAGGACTAAAGAGCAAAGTTACTTGGCAGTGTAGATGGAAACACTGAAAACAAGCCAGTCTGGTTTCTTCAGTCTTGACTTGTAAATGTTCTTGTTGCTTTAGAAGGGCTTCTGAACATCTGCAACCGGTGGATTTTTTTTTCGTTGTATAATATTGTTAAATTTGCTAAAATGTTTTACTAGTAAGTTTCTGTTCTGTGTGTGGAATTTCCACTTTGGGCCTCTGTGTTTAGCTTTGGGCAAAGCTACCTGGTACTGCTGTGTGTCACTCTGACTTCTGCCACAGGTCGGTGCAGGCATAACACCAACCCATCCACTGCAAGATGTCTAGCTCTGAACTTGGGAAGGGCATGAGGATGGCCTAGCCATATCTATGTTACCCTTACAGACATAGAAGTGGAGTCACGTAGGAAATACTTGTTACCACCAAAGTATTCCGCCTGTCAGAAGCAAGTTTTGCTGACTCTAGGAAATGGTCTCAAAGCAACACTTGCAGTCTTTGGAGCTGTGGTTAGTGTGAGGGTTTTCTGTTTTCCATCTAACAATCAGATTTCAATTCCAGAATGAGAAAGAAAGCTTCAAGGGTGAAATGGTAGCCCACAGTTTCTGCTGCCTGTGCTAAGCTGTTGTATTGTGCCCAGTACTCAAATTTCTCACAGAGTAACCGGGTGGGGAAAAAAACCCAAAACAAATTGTGGCAGTAGGATCAGAACCTTGATAACTTTTAATTGTCCCTTCTGTAGTTGAAATCTTAATCTTATTTACTTGCCAGTCTGGATAAGGAGTCATTTAATACAGACGAGGATAGTAAATGACTGTTTTGAATACTCAAATCTCCACCCATTGCCAGTGGAGCTAAACCAGGTTATAATTCTTCCTTTAGCTCAGTTGAGTAGGGTAAGACACCTAAATTATTTGCAGATTGGCACAAATACAAAATAAAGGGTGAAGCACTAAATGCCTCGACTTTCCTACCAGAACTGCAACCCACACCACATACGTAGGTTCCTTATTCATGGGTTCCATGTGGGCTGTGCTGTACTGTGGGGGCAGGCCCGCTAGCCATGTGCCTACGCTGGCTCCGTTTGCCTGAGTAATGTTTTTCAGTGGTTAGTTGAGTACTCAAAGGAGGTCATCTGTTATGAGAATATCAACATCTATTAATATCCTCTGATGACCAAAGATTGCTGGGGAGATATTTTTCATTGGTGACAAAGTAATTCTCAAAATGACTGAGACCCCTGAGCTGTGTTCCACCAGCGTGACTTCCAGGATGGTTTAGAAAAATGGGTTTGGTTGGCTTATATTCCCCAGCATAATTCTAGTCATAACAATACTGTCTTTCATGCAGCACAGTGCAATCTAGGTGACTGTTGTTAAAGTCTGTGTGCCTCAGAGGACATCTGCTCTGCACATTGTAGCAGGGTGCCTATGCCTTTCTGTGTGGAAAAAGAGTCTGAAAGGAGAGTTCTGTATTCATGTGGTTAGGTTGCTTCTGATATCCCAGCTAGCAGACTTAATTAGCTCTGTTATATCTTAATTTAAATTGAACCCAGACAGAAGTGACTTTGTGTGGCTAGCTACAGCCAAGATGAAAATAAACTCACCGCAAGGTATAAATGCGTGTGGATTTCAGGCATTAATCATTTAGGGCAGGAGAGGCCAAGCTAAGCAGTGGAAGGAAGCAGGGTAAAGGGGATAAACTGGAGTTGGGTTGAGGGTTTTTGGGGCATGAGGTAGTGTGAATAAATAGCATTAGCCATTTTCCAATTTCAGATTCCATTTATTTACTGACTGAGGAGAGTGTCTTTGGCTCTTGTTTTTGCCTGACTCATGATCTGAGTGCGTCCACTTGGACTTGGATCACCTTTGGGTACACGTAACGGTATTTTGTTGACAGCTTTTATTCGGTTGCTGGTCATGTGCAGAAAAAGCAGTTGTCTAATTCTCGAGTTGAGCTTGCCCTTCCAAACCTGCTCATTGTGCCTTGAACACTGAAAAAAGCTCTGCAGTGAAGTAGATACTTCTCATGACACTACGTTTTTCTTGCTTTTTGGAGCAGAAGGTGACCCAGCCAATCTGATGTTTGCATAAAAGTTTTAGTACTGTAATTTCCTATCAAGTGGCAAGAAACTTGTGGGGATGAACTTATAACGGCAAGCATGGTTGGGTTGTCTTGATCCTGCTGTGGTAAAAATAACGAGGATGATCTGAGGGAAGTGTCTGTTTGCTTGAAGAACTGTTATACATTATTTCCAAAAGTGACTTTGTACAAGCATGTAGTAAGAAAACCTGTCTGCCTCAGCACACGATATGAAGAGTTTGCGGAGAGACCGAGGCATGCACAGGCAAAGTGCCTTTTCCAGGATTGTTCTGTCAGTCAGTGAGCAGGACACAGGTTTTGTGGTCCAGGTTTTCTGTCACTTGGAGTGGTGTCTTGGACCAAAACTCGCTGCTGTTGATTTCAGGTGGTGGCATTTTTGTTGGCCGAAACTGGTGGGTGTCACCACACCATGATTTAGAGTAGTTACAAAGAAACAGACTTCTCTAAGAAATGATAGCAATCTCCAAACCACCAAGCAAAACAAAGACCACTCGGCAACCCTCTGGGTGGAAGGCTTTGGTGGGTGTTGTGGGTGGGCTGAGCTAGAGAAAGAAACGAGGCAAAAAGAGAAGGACATGCCAGGAGAGCCTAAGCAGCCCAGTACATTTCCAGGGAATATTTTCAAGGGTTTAATTTTGAAAGATGCTCACTTCCACATCCTACAAACAATTGACCTCTCTGACTTGTTGCAAAAAGTGTTACCAAAAAATGGGACTTTATTGTTTGGGGTTTGTTTTTTTTTTTAACAAAGAGAAAGTAAGGACTGTATCAAAGAAATAATCTGGTTTTGTCGATGACCTTTATTCCAAACTGGTACAAACTATAGGTCTGTACTTTCGGCAGCAGCATATAACTCCAAAAGGTTAAACATCCCAGCATCTGCATGCCTTTTCTCTGAGCTTTTAGCATTGTACATCTGAGCACAGCTGTAGGAATCTCCAGTACAGTGAACATTGGGTTAAATTTCCTTTACTTCCACAGAATCGGTGACAATAAAACCAACAGCTTTTGACAGTCTGAGTGCTCTAGCTCGTAAAATAAAATACGATAACAAAAAGTGAATGATTCTAACATAAATTAAATTGTAAGTGCCTCTCCTCTTTTCTTTGGCAAGATTTGGAGATCTTATGTTTTTCTTCATATGTATTAATCACTGTTGAGGAAGAAAGCACGAAACAAAAAAAGTTTTTAGAAGTTTAAAAAATACACTAATTGGGCATGTTAAAATGCCCATTATTGCTTTGTGTAGCGTCTAAGTCCAGCATTCAAATCTTGCATCTAAAAAAATTATGCATGAGTGTTTTCTGCTAGTTTTGGGGGCAATATAATATAAAAAATAATTACAAATTTTTTTATCCTCAATCAGTGATGGTTACTGTGCGTAACTTAGAGAAGAATGTGTTTGTGCTAAAATTTCTCAAAATAAGAAGCACTTTTTCTGAGCAGACTCTCTACCTCGCATGTGATGTTGCATCTCCCCATACTCTGGTGTGCCAAAAGGTCTGGAAAATGTGTAAACTTAGAAACACTGATGTGGTCCCATGCTGTTCTTGTTAAATGGCTTGTAATAGAGCTATAGTAATTGATGTAGTAGTTGAAATAATTTTAATGCTTAATCAGTAGGAAAACCTTTCTAGTACAGTTAAACTTTGACTACTAATATTCTAACTAGTGAATCAAAAGTTAATTTTGATTTGCTACTATTTATATAGAAAGTGACTTTAGTATTATCAAAGTATCCACAATGTGTGTCTGCCCTTGAGACGTTTCACGCGCAGATGGTGTGTGGAAGAGGTAGGTGTGTGGTTTCTCAGTTAATGCCATATGGCTTTTTTCGAGAAAAAGTTCAAGTTGTTTGACTTCTGCTCAAAAGGGCTAATGTCCTCTGTTTGCTGACCTTTTTCTGTCCTAAGTGTAGGCTGATTTTGTGGCTTCAGATTAATAAGCCAGTCTTGTTCAGTTCCTAAACTGGATACCTAACAAATTTAAAAAAAAAAAATATTATTATGACTGTACCACTGCACGCTTGTGTTACTCATGAATGCCCACACCTTTCCATATGGTGGACCCGTTCCTTTTCAGTGGCTGGTGTCATACATCTATTTAGTGTTAATAACACGCATATGTCTTCTGCCTTCAGGATGAACTGTTTGTTTTGCCTGGCATCTTACCCCATTTTCTCTTACTCCTTTTGTTAGGTGCTGCATAAATAGTAAATAAAGCAGCTAGATGTGCCCAAAGGACTTCTTGTGAGTAGCCACATGTGCAGCTTGCATCCTTTTTCATGGATGGGAACCCATGTGCTTCACTTCCAAAACTTAATAGGAGGCAAGACAGTCCCTTTGACATAGATGACAAGGGCAACTAAAATATATGATGCAGGTTGTTTCATTTGGAGTTTTTGCGTATTCTGTACACAGTAGGTGTTAAATTCCTGTCCTGATAAACATCAGCATTCCCACATACTTTCTAATGGTATTGGGAAGTATTTTTAAAAAGTACTTTGTGAATTTCAAGAGATTCAAGCCTCTGTGTGACCATTAACTGTTTCCTGTTGTCCTGGCTTTCAGTATGTTCAAAACATTAAAGAAAAGCTAAGGTTCCCTGAAGCTACCTCTCAGCTGTCTAGCTGAGCAAAACCACTGTTTGTGTAAAGCTGAATATGTAAAGTGATGTGAAAGCATCACTGTAAGTCAGACTATTTCTGCTTTCTGTCTTTTAGAGCTGGAAGCTGGTGGGAGTGCTTTGCAAGCTCTGGAAATGTTGGAATAGTTATGTTGGACTCTGTAAAAATGGACGAGAACACAATGGTAGGGTTGTGACTGTAGTTGAAAGCTCTCCCATTACATCACATCCAAGCGGTTCAGGTGAAGAGAGTCCTGTGTGCCTTGAGGTTTGGTGTTCTTTATCGACACCATATCATGAAGTGGGAACAGGACTTTCATATCCTGTGGTACTGTGAGCAGTGAGGGTAAGTCACTACTGAAAAACAGCTTGTGTCAAGTTTGGAGCACTAAACTTCTCTCCCTTTCCTGCCACAACGCTACGTACATCCCAGAACTGCCATGTTTTAAGACATCAGGTAAACTATACAGAGACAGCACCATAGGAGATCAGCCTTCAAACAAAAATATATTTTCAGCTTCAACTATACGACGATGTCTGATGTTGTTAGGCTTCCCAACAGAGTATGCCTGCAGGCTGGCCAACCTTAGTGATTTGGGTGTTAATAAACTGCTTTCACAACAAGTGAGCACAATTAACTGAGTTTTGCATCACATCTGAAGCACAGGGGCAGATGGAGGGCATGTTCCCATGGACTGACACCCCCCTGCCTCCTATAAGGGCTACTACTGCTAGCAACTGTTGAGTATGTGAAAAGTGATTGTTAAAAGCTGCTGAAATGATAGCTTCTTTACGTGTTAAAAAAAAAAAAAATTGGTGCAGCTATTCTGTTATAATAACCAATTGATTCAGCAAACCCTTTTACCGTGTGCTTATACTCTTGTCAGCGTGTTCAGGTTTATTCAGCACATACTAATTGCACCCAGGTTTAGTGCACTGTTGACCTTTAATGCTCTGCTGAATCACGGGCTGCATCTGCATCGCTGTCTCTGTCTTTGTTGGATGTAACTCCATGCACTAGAAAAAGCTTGGAGGAAGTAGTACTTAAGGGATCATCATATCAGATGCTTCAAACAGTAGGAAAGCAAATGCGACTGAACAAAGACGTGTTTGATCCAGGACTGGAAAAAGGCTTTAAAAGCCTTTCTAGACATCTGCCTGAATTCTGGCTCAGGTACTCTTAATACAGATGAAATCTGAGAAGCACTCAGTGTCTGAGGTTGAGTAGTGTCATAGATGGTGTTTTATACTTGTGATGTTTTCCAGAAATAATTTTCTAAAGAATAATACCAGCATTGAACTGTTAATTTTGGGGTAATAACTGCTAATGCTGGGTTGCTCACCGATTGTGTTTGGAACTCCCCTCTGCCTGGTATTTAAAACAAATTTATTTTAAGCTTCAGCAAAATCGTAGAAGCAACTGTGTCAAGTCTGAGTGTCCCCTGTTGCTCTCTTTGTTTGTGGTGTAGGAAGGGGGAACCCCTTTTGATCACCTCAGTAATAAGATAGAAGTAATTCTCTGAAGCCCAGTTCAGCAAGCCTGCCTCATATTAACTTCCATATACTGAAAACAGCTAAGTTATTTGAGAGCCACCTACACAGCTCTCAATTACACTTGTTTCTGATGATGCGTCTCGGTGGCTTAACCATAGTACCATACTGTGTATTGGAATTAGTAAAATGTGTGTTTCAGATCTAATTCTACATATAAAAGAGGGGTGAGTCTCATTCATCCATATGCTTCTTTAACAGCAGCTTTTTTGGGTTCCCAGAAAAGGGGACCAGGCTCTCTGGAGAGAGCTCCCTACAGAAAACATCATGCTGCCAGCCCTACCAAACCACTTCTCGTGATTGCCACAGTGCAGTCAGCTCCAGGTACAACTGCTGCAGGCTCCCACACAACTGGTTATCAAACATGATGGGCTTTTTCTTCTTGTTAGCTCTGCCTTAGAAACCAAGGGCTCAGGGGTTGCATGTGTCGGGAATTGTTTTTTTCCCCCGCAATGACAAGGGCTAAAACTTAACTGAGGAAGAAGTTCCTTTGCACACTTCTCCCCTTCTCTGTCCCTAAATAAACACTGCATGTCAGGAAAATAGCAGGAGCTGGCTGTGCCGTTCTTCAGATTACCCAGCCGACTTCAAGTGTGTGGATCTGAAGTCAGCATCAAGCATAACAGCACTGTGGATGCTCAAAGTGTAAATTACTTTACCTCAAAAAGGGATCCATGTGATAAGGATCTTTCTTTTTGCTCCGACATCTGATTCAGACACATGAATTTCTATATATTGTGTAGTGTTTCATGAAGTGAGCTAATGATTTCTCTTTGAGTGTTGAGGTCAATCCACAGTACTTATGTGGTAGGATCAAGGACTAATTTAGATTAGCAAATAAAGTGGCCAAGAGGTTAATTGAGACACTGGTCTGGGGGAAGCGGGGAGGAAATGGCAGTCTTTAAAAGTTCTTTAGTCTTACTTAGCCCCTGGATGAGCAGAAATATAATGCATTTGCACATCATTTGAGCATGATACTTTCGTATTTCACAGTTGCAGAAATCTTTATAAGCAACCAACTGTTGTACAACAGGGAACTATTTACATGTAGTTTTATTGCAGTCAGGCCCAAGATTTGCATTGCAGGGATTTTTATTTTTTCCTTCTCCCTTACATGTTAGTTATATCAGGCTAGAACCAGTGGATGAGTGGCATGCCTCTGAATCCCCCTTTTTGAATGGATGTCTGTTGTGCTAAGATTAAAGGTAACTGGGAAGAAAGTCTCTGCAGGTTAGTGTTAAGCAGTTATATAATGTCAACCATTAGCACATTTTACGTATAAGAGAAAGTATGTCTTTTAATTGTGGAAAGCAGGAAATGTTTATTAAAAGCCTGCCTTTAATAGATCAAGTAAATTTTTACCTCTGGTTTCGCTTGAGTGTGTTTGCCTTGTTACTTCTACTCTGTGGCTTTGGCAGTCCCATGTGGGGTTTTTTTTTGCCTTTTTCCATCTAATAGATCTTGTCTGAAATGTATGTGTGTCTCCTTTTCATCTGCTGCTGCTTTCCTAGGAAGCAGTGAAGTTTCTCGAAGGGACTTTTTACAGATGATTTAAAATTTGTCATTTATATAATGTTGCAGAGGAAGATGATGCTGAGGAGGTGCCAGAATTTCAGGTGTCTGGGAAAATTGGAGCAAAGAAGCAGAGGAAATTAGAAGAGAAACAAGCCAGAAAAGCACAGAGAGAGGTAAGCATTTCCTGCCACGTACAGAGACCAGAGCAGAGTCTGAATAGCAGCACTCAGCAAAGGACTGGTAATGACAGACACCCCAGAAAGGCAAAGGCAATATCATCACTACAAAGGTTGTATTTTTGTTTTAAAATGTAAATTCAGCTTTTTATGTCGTACCCCAAGAGGGCCATGGAAAATGGTGTCTCGTTTTCTTTCCATTAGGTTCTCTGGCATTCTTCTGGGGAGGAGAGAGGAGTTAAACTCTTGAATGCTTTTTATTGGATGTTTCCGCTGGCTTGCAGCTTAATGTCAGTACTGTCTCCCATTAAAAATGCACTCAAGCCCATATAGCATTGTTGTAACACAAGGTCTGTGTCCAAAACTGTGGGAAGTTCTGAGTAGTGTTTCATGTGCTCTCATAGTGCAAAAACTTTGTATGGATTTATCTATGTTTAGCCACGTTTATTGTTTTTAGAGATTGGGGGAAATAAAAAGCAAGCCCTGTAATCCACTGAAATCTGTGATGCAGTCAGATTTTGGTTCAAGTTTGGCCCTTAAACAGAGACCAAGTATCCAGAGTGAACGCACTGTAGCTTTTCAGTTATTCTTTCTTAAATCTATGTGTAAAAGTACTTACTTAAATACTGTTGCATTTTTTTCAGTTTTGCCCAGCATTTTGCTGTTAACTCCAGGGAAGCAACAGGCTTTTTGAAACTTACTTTCTTAACTGTGCTTGTGGATGGCAGCAGGTTATACATTAAATCCTTTTAATTGTTCTGTATATTTTTTGCAAACTCTGTATTGTTCTGTAACTTGGAAAATGAAGCTGCAAGAAGTAGGTAAGACTTTGCATAACAGAGGCTGGAGTGTACGGTGGACTTCACACATTTTACAAAAAGACAGGGTTTATGAAACTACTAACATTTCTAATGTGTAGAGGGTCCAACCAAAGCCAGTGAAACCCCATCTTGAGAATTTTGGTGTCACCTGAGGTTTAAATCCAGCATTTGCTTTACACTGTAGTGGTATGCCCTGTAGATAGGGTGGTTGGTAATAAACTTCATTATTCTGTTATGTATAAACTTCCATTACAATCCTTTTCTCACTCTACACTTTAACCACTTTGTCATTACTTTCCATGTTCATTCTATTTAATTAGCCTCTTTTTTTGTGGAAAATTTGAGCAAAGTTGAATGAAGTTAGGTAAGCATCGGTTGGTGGAGTGAGGATCTTTTGTTTCATTTTAAAACATGCTGATTTTTATTTTCCCATGTAGACAGATAAATTCCTCAGTTAGGTCTTTTTCTCTGAAACATTCAAAGGCACAAATCCTCCATTTGAATGTTTTCTGCTTGTTCTCTTAATATACTTAAAATAAATCTCTAAACAATACACTAAACACTCTTTTTTCCCCCATTTTTGCAACAATCTCTTTGCTAGGTTTGGTTTAAAAACAAATAATAAAATTATTTGAAGAGACCAATACAGCTTTTTCTTTAAGAGATTCTGCCCAGGTTAATGATAAATTTGAATGTACTTATTTTTACAGAGTTTATATTCCTCTTTCCTTTTCTTCCTCTCCTTAGAGTCCACTGAGGAGAAATGGAATGCCATGACACAATATTGCCAGTAATAAGCTCATATGCACATACGAAGTTTAAACCCTTATTGAGATACAGATAATGCAAGTGAGAAGGGCGATTTCTAAACTTCCCACAATGTCAAGTATGCTGAAGATCAGAGGGGGAGGAGTTAAATTATAATAACTTTTTATTAGTAGTCTCTTTACTGTTTCTTTCTGAACATGCGTCTAGGAAGATAAGAAACCCCCCCCATGGTATCACAATATTAAATTAAAAAATGTATACTCGGGAAGAGTAAGGCTTGGCTTGCATATTTTTTTTTTTTTAGGCTGAAGAAGCAGAACGAGAAGAACGGAAAAAACTTGAGTCAAAAAGAGAGGAGGAAAGGCGGAAAGAAGAGGAGAGAATACGTCTCGAGGAAGAACGACAGGTGGGATTGGTTGTATTTATAGATGGAAATTTTGAACCAGGTTTGCCTTTGAGATTGTTTCTATATTCTGTGATCAGCAGAACTCCCTTTGGCTTTCATTATAGTGCATACATCTTTTATTTGGTTGGGGTTTTTTCCTCCATTTTGTTTGAATTACAGTAATACTCAGTTATTTCAACTGTAGCTTTGTTCCCCTAAGTGCTTGGCAGAAGTGAAAACTGCTCCAAACATCAATACACATGTGTAGCAGCAAGCACCCACCCATGGTCGAGTCTAGGGCAAAATGAAACCCAATCTCCTGGTAGTGGATCTGCTACTGATGTATGCCATAGCGACAGATTGTTTGGTCAATTTGTTATGTTGACAAACATAGCTGATAAAGTTGGCCATTAGTTCGTCTGGGAGCTGTTTAAGTGCAGGTATATGAAAGAAGGAGTTGTACCTCGTAGCAAGAGAGATTGTGGGGGTTGCTTGCTTGGTGTCTGATAGGAGAAGTTTGGTTATCACAGAATCATAGAATAATGTAGGTTGGAGGGGACCTCCAGAGACCATCTGGTCTATCCTCCTGCGCAAACCATGTCCAGTTAGAAGCAGGTTGCTCAGGACCTTGACCAGCCCAGCTTTGAGTGTCTCTTAAGGAAGGAGATTTCGCAACTTCACTGGGCCCCTGTTCCATTATGCTCATTTGAGCTGCCTGCCTGACAGCTGTAACCAGCAGGGCAGAAAGTGAAAGACATCAGCACCCGATTTTACAACTGTTTTGTGAAATTATACAGTTTTATTCTAATTATACAAGTTTACGTGTGCTTCACAATTAAAGATTTCTAAACTATGCATACAAACGTGTGTGTTAGCAGGAATGACCCAGAAAAACAGGTACTGTGTAATTGAAATGCTTTTCATCAGTGAGGGAGACAAACTTATTTCAAAGTGCTTTGTGTATTCCGGGCATCAGTGCTACTGGTTACGAGTTAGAAACGAATTTCATGCTCTCTGGTGCTTGAGCAAGTTGTGTGGTAGCTCCTGGAGGCAAGGACCAAAGTGTTCTGCACAATCCTATGCTTAATTGCTGTCCCAGGGGAGCATAGCTCCCAGCTTTCAGTGTCAGTTTTTTGGGGTACTTAAATGTGCATGCAAATTTGTGTCCCTGGTTTGTAATGAGCAGGTTTATTTTAATTTGTTCTAAGCCCAGGTTGTGTAAGTGGGGTATGTTAATGTCCTGGTTTCAGGTAAAGCCTGGTTTGAGGTAAAACCACGACAGATGTTTGTAATATTTTAAAAGAGGGAGAGACAATTTTTCCTTTTCTCTGTTGTGGGCATGAAGGCAGGATAAAGCAATTAAAAAAACTTTTTCCATACATTACACACACAGATTGTATCCATAAGATCTTTTGTAGAATGTACATTTAACTCTGGGGTTATCCTCCCCTCAAAAAAATCCTTTATCTTTTGAACTCTGTGTTTCCTTTTCATCAGTAGAAGACTCCTGAATTTCAGAAATTTAAATGGATGAGTAGAATGTCCGTAGTACAACATCAGGATATGAAGCATGGTGTTAGACTTTGACTTGTAAAGCAACTTGGACAAACTTCCAGGAGACAAATTGTTCCACAGCTGCCCTTCTGAGAAAGATGCAGAAATTTAGAAGTACCTGGTAGTGGTCAAAGCATGAATCCTGATGTTGGATAACTGATCTCAGCTAGTCTGAGCCACTCCTGGGCTTAGCCAAGCTGTTTCCTAACAGCAGAACTATCAGCCCTGGCTTCCTGTGGATCCGTGTCTACCACTTTTCCCCTGCCCACACACTTCAGTAGCACCAGCTTCTGCCTTGTGGTCCCTGTGATCACTCTGCTTTTCTCCTAAGTATTGCCAGCTTCTCCCCCTCATACTTGCAGCTCTGAAAGAGGTAAGATGAGTTCTAGCTGCCTCTAAAGCACATGTCAATTGCCCATCCTGCTTGCTATAACAGATAACTCAGATGGCAGTTTCCCTCCAGTGGTGTATTCATTTAAGTGTTTCGTCTCCACCCCGTTCCCTAATTTTTTTTTATTTTTTTTCCCCCTAAGATTCTGGGAATTCAGTATCCTTGAAACCCTGAAGAGTTGGTTGAAATGAACCAAATGACTCCAGTAGTCCAGGGGCAATTAGAAGAGCATGCTGGCTGGACATAAGCATTGTTTAAATGTCAATTCCTTTAGAGGAGGCTAATGAACAGAATTTGAATTCCTTCCAGAGTGGTGCCAACACGGCAGGTGAATTGCTAAGCAAACTGCAGTTGAGCTTGGCCAACCTGCTCAAAAGAAGCTGTAGCCCAGGACAAAGATCTTATCCCTTTAATTGCCTACCGGTTTGACTGGGGTTTAGCAGTGCAGCTGGCTAATCAGGACCAGTCAGGCATGGTTGAAAAGTTGAGTAGAAAATAAGGGTGAAATTCTAACTAGAGGTCTCTTCACACAGAAGGTGCTTATTAACATATCATCTTTTTTTTAATCCATGTCTGTTCATTTTAGGGCTGAGTAATTTAATTTGGTTCAGTGAGGAAAATCCTATTTGTTTTTACTTTAATTTTCAGTATTCCTAGTAAAGATTGCGCTAAAACACTTCCACCTGCATTTCACAAGGCTCAGTGAAAAAGAGGAATATGAACTAAGGTTTTGGGGTTTTTATTTTATTTTTTACATTTTGTGCTCAACAGTCCAAAGGACTGCTTACTAGAATTTTGAAAATTTCTCAGATGCCTGAATCTATCTTGCTATTCACTTTAGGCAATAACTTCTTTGGCTTCTTAAATTCTGTAATTTGAACCTTTTTTTGTTTGGTTCGTTTGTTTGTTTTTGCCGGTAGCCTTTACCAGGGCAGCAAGCCAACCCACCAGGCTACATCACGAATGTTATTCTGCTGCTCAAGGGAAAGTGTTTTCAATATTTTATTTTTTCATTGGGTCTAAGGTTGATAATCCAGTAACAGCTGAACATTTTGAGTGCGGATCAAAGTAAACATGTCTGACAATATTTAATGTTCATCCTCAAGTGGTTTTTAGTAATTTTAAGTCTCTGTCTTCATCTGAGTCTTTAACAGGAAACAGAACAATTCAAGACTTGTACATGTTTAGGCTGTGTTGCTCAAGTTCCTGCTTTAGTCAGCAAAGAAAGCAGTATTACAGGGAGCATGATAATAACAAGATTTGAGTGTTTTAGTCTTGACTGGGTGATAGGAGCAAACCGAATGAATAGATACTTGATTACTGTGCATGTAAGCATAGCATGTCTTTATGATCTTAACATCTTATCTTTCAAATCTTTTTACAGACTGATTGTTTGATGTAAAAGATACTGACTCTCTCTTCTAGGTCCCTGTAAGTGATAAAGGGATCATTGGATTTATTGTGTTTTTATAGAATACATAGGAAAAAATGTCACTGGTAAGTTCCTCTAGAGAAAGGATTCTTCATTTTCACAAATAACGTTTTGTGACAAGTAAGCCATTGTGGACCACACGTGATGATAGTATTCCCCCAAATAAGTTAGGAGATGGAAAGGCAAAATTATGAAAGGTAGCTCAAGTAGTGATTGATAGTCATGAGATAAAAATCAGAGGGGAGCTGGTTGTATGATTTTTTGGAGGCAGTTTGATTATTGACGTTTCTGTAGTTTATATAATCCCATAAGGCACAAGAAATTTAGTTTATTACTAAATTGTCTGAGGAATGTTACAGTTGTCAGATAGCTTCATTTTTTTCCCTTCCTTTTCTAGTGCATCAGAGTATTTCTGCAGGTATAGTAACAGTGGCAAGTCTCCAAACAAGCGCAACCAGCTTTGTTAGCTAAATTTCAGTTGAACCTTTTTTTCAGTCTCTCTCCCAAGAAGTGCTACCAAAATTGTGCTAGCTTCTGTGAACATTGAGATTGGCTTTGTGTAAAGGAGAGTTTTCTTTCAGCGTTTCACCTACAGCATTAAACTAATAGCTGAATCCTAGTCAACAGCAATGAGGGATTCCTGCACCATTAAATACCATCTCAAAGTTTGTCAGATGATGAGGGAAGTCAAATACATCAGGAGGATATAAAATCGTGTTGCAGCATGCAGATCTTCTAGAAATTCCCCAGTGTTGATCTTTGATAAAGTCACCAGGACTGTTTAACTCTTTCACACACACACACCCAACTCAGGAGTCTGGTGGAAATACTGAATTCTTGAGTCAGATGAAAACCTGCTTTGTTTTAAAGGCAAACTGATATGTCTCTCCGATTACTCTTGGGCAATTCTACGCAGTGCTGTACTACAGGGGGGAACTGTTCCTTCAAGGGAGTTATGGGGGCTAAAATCTTGCGTATTCTTGAGAAAAATACCCCTCTGGTTCTATTTAAATATATTTGTATGCACATATAAATAAAATGTGGTTGCCCTTTGGCTCCAGTGTTGCAAACCAGATAATATATTTTTAAATTCAAGTTTCCTTTCCAGTGTTCTGATGACCTGATTGGCTATGCATGTGAGGAAGCTCCTTTATAATTGGCATTTGCTTCAGCTCTGCTTTACCCTGGGGATTTCCCTTTCACTCTTGGAGTTTTTTAGTGGTGAGATGGTTTACCAACCGCCACCTTATCAATGAGAGCGAACTTCCTCTGATGTTGCAAAACAGTGTCTTCATACAAAGCCTTGCAGATTGCTCGCACAAAATCTTTATTTTTTTTTTTTTCCCTGTGCACAGGGATTTTTGTAGAATTTACTCCCTCAGCCTAGCTTCGCCATGCTAAGGAAACTGCTGGTGCAGATGCAGGGCTCACAGCTATAGCTCTTCTATACAACAATGCAGTGTTGAACAGGGTGTGTTGCCTGCAAATCCATTGCGGAGTAGACTGCTGTGGAAATATAGCTTGATACAGTAGAGAAACTACCAGTCTTCCAGTGAGCAAGCTTTTAACTGTTGTGAAACAAAAGGCCACAGCAGGAGTGGGGACTGGTGTTTGTTCACTGTTACTTTAAAATGAGATCTGTATTGCTTAAGCACAGCTGTGCCCAAAGTTTCCAAAATAGGGCAATTTCGTGTAGGCTTTCAGTTTTGCATTTCAAGTGCCGAAATAAAAATGGTCTGGATCTTAAGAGCTATAGAAATGGAGGATTGGCTAGTGATCCCAAGGGTCCTGTTGAAGCTTTTGAGAACTAAGACCCTAAGGTTTTGGCTCTTTGGTATTTAACCATGTAAGAATAGGCATCAGGTTTTAAAATGTTGATTGTTGAGTTATTTTATTATGTGTAGCATTATATGAACATCAAGATTTGAGTGCTTCTTAGCACAGCTTTTCATTATCTGTTTGGCATTTATAGCCACTATTCATACATAAACAGTGCATTTCTGGAGGCTGATGGAGACTACTATGTAGTTTTAGTTTAAGCATCAGCTTTCAAGTGTGTATACTTTCCTGAAAATTAACTTCTCCTAAGAAAGTACAAGTTGAAGAGCTTCCAGAGAACTCATTCTACTCTGATTTTGGTGGGATGAAGACTGGTAAGAACACTTATTCTGTCTTTCTAAAGATTTTTTTATTTTATTTTGTGTCTAAACAATGCGGAAGTGGGGAGGAATCCTAGAGATCCATCTGCTCTATGCCAGATTATTTACTGTAAAGTTCCTTTTCAGTTCCTGCAGAACCTGTACTAACAGCATGAAAACTGGATGTTCTACAAGGAGGATTTTTTTGGTCCATGAACCTCAAAGCATTTGGCATAGGAACCAGTATGCTTTTTCTCATTCTGCATGTTAAGGAAACAGCCTCAAACAAGGAATGACTGGTAGCGGGTGGTGGTTGAAGAGAGTCCAGCATTTGGTCTACCTTCTCCACTAGCAATGAGATCTCTTCCACTTAGCAGTCGAATAAGCTGCCTATAAATGATTTGTTTGTCAGCAAGTTGGTCCTTTACCTGATTTGGAGGAGGGTTGGCACAGCACACAACTAGCAGTTTCCTCTCAGGGAAAGCTGCTTAGGCAAAGCTCTCAGAAAAGCTACTTACTCTATAGGCCAATATCGCTTAGTCTCAGTGTCACCTTAAATGGGTTACTCCGTTGAAAGCTAGAAACGGTAGTTCAGTATCTTCTTGCTGGACATTATTGTAAGGGTCCTCACCCTTTGCTAAAAATAGTGATGCATAATAAACCTTCAAAGGCTGTAATCTGTCAGCCAGCCAGAACACTGCAGTTACTCAAGCAGCATACCAGGACTCCAGAGGGATTTGTGATCCCAAGAGTCAAGGTCTGGTTCCAGCTGTAAGTCTAAAAGAGTTTTCAAGTCGCTATGGGTTTCACCTGGTAAAAGATTGGGCTCTTGTGCAGTTGGCACAATTAATGTTTTTGATCTCATGGAAATAATCATTGTGACCAAGGTAAGAGGCAAACTGAAGGTAATGATCTGAAAGGAGGCACACAGCAAATTCAGGTCCTCGGTGGGCGGGTGGGACAGAGGGAGCCTTGGAGAGCAGTGGAAGGACTAGGACTGGGTGCAGTGGGAAGTCGGTGCTGACCAGGTCCGGTACAGAAAGGGTTAAGGGTGTTGGAAAGTGTCTCCCAGAGTGCTGGAGATCCACAGACTGGAGTCAAAAGAACATGGAGTTCTGGAAGCTCTTGGGTCTCTGCTACACTAGATGGCAAATGAGACTCATAACAAGCATGCAGAGGTAGAGTCAATCCAATAGTAATAATGCAGACATTTTGTCAGAAAAAGGAGAAAAGGAAGAAAGGTTTGAGTGATTAAGTTGGGTTTGTTTTGTTTTTCCCCCAATAAAGACATGATCAGAGTGGGAGAGTTTGTGCTTCACATGCATATAGTAAATGGATCAAAAAGAAATCTTTACGGTGCAGCAAGCCCCCAGTTTGGGTAACATTTAGGTGGGTGAGGAGAGAAGCAAACCTGCTTCAAAAAGAAAAAAAAAAGGCAAGCAGCTGAAGGTGAGCATCTGCAGTTACCAAATTTCCATGATGCTGGGATTTCCCCACCACCCCACCCATCATTGAAGGGAGGTGGCCCAGCTATTATCTCTCCTCTGAGCCACATGTTTTGCCACTTAACTCCACAGCAGTTCATGAGATCAGAATGGGTAGAGGCAAAGAAACCCGACTAACAAAGATGTGGGTTTTCTTTAAATTTATATTTGAGCTGAGTGCCTCCTGTATGACTTGCATGAAGCAAGTACTGGTCTCTGATTAGTAGACCCTGGGGTTCTGAGAGTGTTTCCGTGTGTGGGTTATGCATACAGACAGACTGGTTTTTGTGGGAATGCAGCGTGCCTAAATTTGACCCTGCACCTACTGCTGCATGATTTGGGCAAGAGAAAGAAGAGTGCTAGCATGATGGTGAAAAAAATAACTGAGAGTGTTAACAGACAGCCTGACTTTGCTAGAGGTTCCCCCTGCTCAGCTTCCACAGCTGTTGCTGGTTGCTTCTTTCAGTGCAGTTATGCAAAATCATCTCTCCTCTTGGCTTTGAACTAGCTTACAGTTTGGCTAAATCCTTCTTTTTCTACAGATTGAATCATAGGTGAATTCAGGTAGTAAATCATGTGACACTGCAGGAAGTGGCTGGGATTTTTACTTATTAGATGAAAAAGCTTCTGGAAATACTTAGTGTTATGGAGGAGGCTACAACCACCAGGAAACATGAGACTTTGAGGGCTGACTCGCTTTAGCTGCCAAAGCAGTGGGTCAGACCGCCTGGAAATGCTCTGCTGATCATAGCATCAAAATTTAGGATCTGGAAAGCAAACTCATGTTGGCTTTTAAGAAGACTGCAAAAGAGGGACTGGTAGCAGAGTGCTTTGCCAGTCTCACAGGAGAGATGCTTTTCTGCATCTATTGGAAGTGGAAGAACTGATAGTAACATGCTGGTATGCTTTAATAAAATTGAAGGTACTGTTCTTCAAGTAGGTAAGGAAGACAGGAATGAGTCTAGTCCATTTGTTGTTAGACTTTCCAGAAACAGGAAAATACTTCTTAGTTATTCTTGCTCTCAGTTGTAAATGGGACACTGTCTTCTGATTGTTTTGGGGTTTGTTTTTGTAGAACCGTCTAGAAATTTGCCTAAGCAATTTTCAGGTTTTGTGATTATTTTTTTTTCCTCATTTCAAATCCTGTTGAATTACAGCCTCTGTAATAAACCAGGGGAAGAATGTTATTCTGGTATTTCCAGGATCAGGATTAAATTTAATGCACTTTCAAGAAAAGAACAATTGCTGTCACTTACAAATGAAATATGGTTATGCTGTTCTTGGCACCTGTAGCACTTATAAGGAAAAAATCTACTGTTGGGTTTTTGCTAATAATCATTACGGTGATGAATGACCCAGAAAATGCTCTTGTTTTGTCTCAAGAGCTTCCTCAGATCTGTAGTTTTTTCATGAGATAGTTAAAAAAATGGTTTTGACTCTGCGCATACAGTAATATCATTTCAGTCCTGTTTTCTCATACTTGTATCTTGGTAGCATTCCTTCTCATGACTTTCTGGGAGTTTGATTAAACACAACTGGGACCAAAACCACTTTCTCTTCCGTTCTTATTGAAGGGCAACCCTCCCATCCCTGTTTCTGGTATCTTGCTGGTTTCAGCCTTACGTGGCATTTTTTTAATACGGACGTTTTTCAATATACTTAATTACCTGTTCATGTCTCTTCCTGTTTTAATGGAACAAGTGTTTGCTTTCCAGCCATTTAAGGAAGCAGTTACCATATTAGTGTCAAAGATGTAAAATGGCAAGCATGTAGAAATCAATATAATTGTTCTTTAAGAGATCAATTCCTTGTTAATAGTAAAGGAATGCCCAGAGATTGTCATTGAAATTTGAAGAACTCATCTTTCTGAGTTTTAATCAAGCCTTTGCAATGTGATAGCAACCAGAGGCTAGTCAAATTGGAATCTCATTGTACCAGGTGCTGTACAAACATAAATTTCTCTGTGGAAGAAACTGTTGTGTAACGTGTGTAAAGTGTTTTGGAGAAGAACAAAACGAATTTTAAAAGAAAATCATGGAAAGCTGCAAATTGATGAGCTCCCAATAAAAAACTTTTCTTATTGGAAACATTTTTAAAGTAATCTATCACATTCCAAAACTTTTAATCACAGTTTTGCTGTGTGAATGTGTGACTGTTCTACATTACCAAGTATGCATCACCATTTCACTGACATTGAGCTTGGAGTTTTCTGGGTCAGCTTTTTTCTTTTTTTTTTTTTTAAAGACTTTAACAGTAGGTAACAAAGTATTTTTATAGCAAATAACTAAAAGCAGAGCCTGTAGGTTTTGTTTAACAATCAAACGTGTAAAAAACCCTTTTTTTAATACAATCATACCTTGTCTTCTATGCATTAAATACTTTATACAGTTCTTTACATTCCATGTAGACATACTTTGCTTGTATGTCATAAGAAAGAGATTTTACTTGAAACTTTTACAGGACAGCTTCTTCTCACACAAAGATGGACAGCAGTGTAACTCCACTATTCTTTGTGATCACTCCCAATGTACACTAGTGCACATCAGAGCAGAACTGGGGCCAGTTAATGAAAATGTGGATGTTGCCTCAAAGTACAGTTAGGGGCAGGGACTTCCTGTCACAGGATCTGCAGAAGAAACATATTCATGCAAATTAAGAAAGCAGGTTGCTATATAAGAGTGGTTTTCTCCCCTGTATCAGATCGGTTAAGAGCCACCCTAGGTGTATTGTGTGCAAGCTTATACTACCATGCAAGATGGTTACTACCTTAAGGGTGGCTTGTGAAATTAATGCTGCCATCATTTGACAACTTAGACTCATTTTAGAAACTTTTTATCTTCTTTCTGTCCAAGTAAAACCAGACTGCAGATAAAGAAGATGCTACTTTACTTAAAACTAAACCTGATTTGGGGAGGAGTAAACTGACCACCTGTCATCTTTTCTGTCCAGGAAGAGGAAAAAAGGAAGGCAAAGGAAGAAGAGGAGAAGAGGGAGTATGAAGAGTACCTGAAGCTGAAGGAGAGTTTTGTAGTTGAAGAGGAAGGAGTTGAAGAATCAATGACAGAGGAAGAGGTATGTATGTTAGGCTGTTACTGCAGTTTCCTTTAGCTGTGTTAGACTCAGGTCATCCTTACTGTATTCTCTTTCACATAAAATGAACTTGAAAGGAGGAGTGAGACAACTGTTTTTGCTTGTAAAAGCTAAATTATGTGTATGGCACACGTTAACCTGGAGTATTTCCTGGGGAATGCTACAGTCCCTAATTCCAGACTCCTACAAATTAGTTTAGAGTGCTAAGGCAAATGCATATTGCTGGAAATGAGTTCTCTCCTCCCTTAATGTAAGGACTGAAATAAAACTTATCCTGGAAGTCAGATACTCTTTTACTGTTGTCAGCTCTGCCCTACCCATATACAGTGGGCCAGATGAAAGCAAGGCTAAATATAGAGTTTGGTAATGCCCACATATCTTGAGAGGAATTGCTTGGGTTTGTTTTTATTTTCTAGACCAATGGAGCTGCTGTGAAATCAAATGAAAAACCCAGCTCTTGTCTTAAAAGGCTTAAGATAATTCACAGGACACAATCTAGGTGCTTGTGGGTTGTACGCTGGAAAACTGTGCATTCAATGTTGCAAATGATTGCTGTGGTTCATCATATTTCAAACTCTGCATAACATTCTAGCATGCTCCTCCTGTGGCTGCCTGCAGATGCGCTGCTGGGGATGGTGGTTACTTGACATAATATCACAGCAAACTTGACAAAGTTCCACTGTTGTAGGAGGCAGTGTTCTTATTCTGTCTGCTGAAAACCTATTAGACTAATTTTAATTGCTATCAAATGCTGAAATTGCTCTTGGGTTGTAGCTGCTAAATTTGAGCTCTCCAATGCATTTCATAAGTGTTTTATGTGTGCATTTGCCCTTCTGATAAAGCGGCCCTGTTGAATTGAATGGATTTGCGCAACCTTAGTGTGACTGAGGGTGGCTTTAGGCTGAGAACCTTGTAATGAGTTAATATTGTTTGATGTTAGTCACAAGTTCTCACTGTGGACCCCTTTCCTTTAAGACAAATTCCTCCATCATGCTGGGATTAACACCAAGAGAAGTTGTATCTGGTGACGGGGAATTTCCTAATCATAGAATCATTTAGGTTGGAAAAGACCTTTAAGATCATCCAGTCCAACCATTGACCCTACTCTACCAGGTCTGCCACTAAACCACGTCTCTAAGCACCACATCTACACGACTTTTAAACACATCTAGGGATGGTGACTCAACCACCTCCCTGGGCAGCCTGTTCCAATGCTTGTTAAGTCTTTCAGTGAAAAATTTTTTCCTAATGTCCAGCCTAAACCTCCCTTGGCGCAACTTGAACCCGTTTCCTCTTGTCCTATTGCTAGTTACTTGGGAGAAGAGATCAGCTCCCATCTCACTACAGCCTCCTTTCAGGAGAAGCGGAGAATAGCGAAACGCATACTTTCTGTTGAAAGTTCCTTCAAAAATGTGTGCCTATCCTGTTAGAAGATCAGATTATAGCTAAAACATTAAACTGTTCTACTTTAGACTCCCTTTAAAGTTAGAATAGGTTTGTTGTCTGTGTTCCTACAGCTGCCTGTCAAGGAGAAATTAATCTTTCTATATGTGGGAACAGAGAAGGGTGTTCCGCACTCAAAAGGGCCTGGCAGGCAGTTGATGATGCCTTGATCTCAACATAAGATATCTCTGGTAGGGATGGGGAGATAGTACTTTAATAGTAGGCGATTTGAAAGTCATCTTCAGAAGCAATCACAGGTACTTAGTTATTTGGAGGCACCAGCCTTGCAGAAATGTCAAGCCACCCTTCTGCCTTGTGGTGGATAATGAACTGAAGCATGTTAGTATCTCTTTACAATAGCTGACTCTGCCTTGTGTTGTTCAGGCTAGCGTGCTGAAACTCATGCTAAAAATTAAGGTCCTGAGACCAGACCTAAGCAGTTAATTAAGGCTGATTGATTTCCAGGGTTGCAGAGTAACTTGATCGCCTGTTAACTTAGATGCACATTGTTTGCATTGCCTTTGAAAATTGAGTCGCTTATATTGAAATGCTGGATTACAGGTGCATAGCTTTGAAAACGGCTTGAGCTTCCACATGTGCTACGCAGCTGTGTGTTACGCTTGACCATCTGCATGAGCTGTCTCCTGAATCACTCTACTTTAGCAATGTACAAAATGTCCTCGGTGTGTATATGTAACTTACTACACAATGCATAAATGCATATACATGTGGTTAATTCAGGGTGTGTATGATGTGAACAATAAAAGATTCAAAGATTTCCTTTCAGAAAACACTTAAACACAAATTGTACTTGAGCCATATTCTTAGAAAATAGCTATCATAAATTCCTAGTTAAGATTAAATCTTTTTTTTTTCCCCCAGTTCAAAAATCTCCCTCAGTGTGTGTCTTTAAAACTTCAGAAGTATGCAAGCTAAACACTTTTATAATATTTGTAGTCAGCAAGTTTGCGATGTATTTAATGTTCATGAGTTTAAAATAACAACTGTTTTCCTTGCTGTATCCAGTCTCGCAGCTTTCTAATGGGATTTCTTGAATATGTTAAGGTAAGCTACCATTGGTCTTTCTCCTCCCATACTTGTTAGATTGTGTAAAATACCTTTGTCAAAGAGCCGAGTTGCAGAAAGAAGGGAAATCTTTACTTCCTCTTGATTTATTTAAATATTTTACAAGTAACAAAAGTGATACGTTAGATGTAGTCTGCATTATTTACCTAACCATGCATGAGCATGTACATCACTGTTAAAACGGTTTGCAATTATAGCTGTGTCTTGCCTTTTTGGGGTGGGATTGTAGCTCTTACCCTCTTTCATAGGGATAGGCATTATAAACTCTGCGCCTTGTGGATCACCCTCAGAGTTTATGAACAGCAATGTTTGCTGTTGATTGGGACTTGGGACATTCAAGCTTTTTGTTTGTGAACATGAGCTACTGATTTAGAAAACAGTCTCTACGCCTCAGCTCATGATGAATGAGAATTGCTGTACCAGCATGTGGCCTGCCATGTAGGATGTGTTTGCGTCTGAAACACTGGCATTGTAAAGGTCGATCCAACTTTTCCTGTGATTTCTTTTCTTGTTTTTATGCCTGCAATTTGCAATGTTGTCTTAATGTTTGGAAGGCATATTTAAGGAGAAGATGACTTGTTAGTCTCCCTTTTGTCATATTGTATGGTTGGTTATTTAAAACCTGTGGTGTATTCATGAGGATTTCCACTTTTGATCTGTAAGGACAAATGCTTCTTTCTCCACTATTGGTAATCAAAGGTGAAATGCGTTTTCCTACTGTTCTGCTAACAATGTTATGCAAATCTTTTGTCCTAATGAATCCCTTTCTTCCTTTACTGGAAACTGGACTCTTACCTGACAATGCATGGCATGTGTGTTGAAAGGCTTCATTAGTAAGCAAATCACTTGTATACCTAGTGAAGTCCTAATCATTTTGTTAATCCAGAATCTCACACTCTGGGCCAGTTTTGCATGTCCATTACCCCAGCAAAAACCTGGAGTTACAAGCAGTTTTGTCTCATAAGTAACTCTGCTCAAGGAGTTAATTTGAGTGATTGCCATGCAAGTCTGAATAATGGCTCAATCGTTCCAGAGTCCCCGCAAAGCTACTGTGCAAGCATCTTTTGCTGTCCTGCTCTCTCCCTCCTGAGTCACTGGCATTTTTGGTGGCGTATCCCATTGCCATTAGGCCACAGTGAGAGAGGCTGCTAGGTTTCCATCTGTCAAGTGCTTTCTGATCAATGTGATCTTGGGGTAATTTGGAAATGTCTCAGCTAGTAGCACTCAGAGTTAGGACTTGTCTTCATTGCTGCAGCCCAAATGAAAATAGCCCCTTTCAGTAACGAAGTCCCCAGAATAAGCCAGTCAACTTTGATCAGAAGCACTGCCAAAAGCAGATGAGACAGCTGAGAATAGATCGGAAAAGCTATCCGTAACATATTTAAAGAGCCTAAGTAAAACCATGGAGCAACGATGAGCCTTCATTTCGCAGCCATGCAGCGATTTCTATATTCTGTTTTCCACAGAAGCTGAAGAGATTTCTTTGAAAGGGAGGGGAACTTTGAAATGGCCATGTCTGTTAAGATCACCCTCTGTTTCAATTACTAACTGTGGAAATGGACTACATGGTACAGTGTGATCCCAGTTCAGCCATTCCCATCTAAGGCTTTCAAGATACTGCCAAGGTGTGGATTAAGGAAAACATGCTGTTCTTTATTGATAAGCTGCCCTAGGATAACAGTAGGTAGAACAGTAAGATATTTCAGTGTCCCTTGGGATCTTCCAATAAAATTGGGAGGGTTTCTAAGGGATAACACAGTAGGGTCTGATTCTGCACATTGCCCTGGTGGTTGTGATGGATGGAACAGATTAGTCACAAACTCTCAGTTCAGTGTTTAAGCACATGTGTATAGTTTTATATTAGTCACTTCTACTTGACGTCAGAGAAATTAAGCACGGGCTGAAAACCTAATTCACAACTGCTTCAACACCTGATTTCCTATGTAGACATGAGTTGCAGAACTGGGGCATTGCTTTCTTTTACAAGTTTTAGTATTTTTTTTTTTTTAATCTTGAAAGTATGCTTAATATATAGATTATATATTGCCCTCCTCTTCTGTTGTATTCACAGAAACTGTTGACTTATATCAAGAAGCAGTGCCAAGCAGCTAGTAGCTGTCTGAAAAATGTGTAAATTAAGAGCAATTGGCATTTTTTTAAAAAAAATAATTTAGCTCTTCTGTTGAATAACTTATTTTACTTGTATAACTGGCTGGAGGTAGCTCACCCCATGCTTCATTCCTAAGGGTGTTTGAAATAAAATGCAGCCTCTTCTCCAGCTCTGCCTCTTGGGATTGTTTTAAGTGGGATTTTTCTTAAAGGCACCAAAAAGATTGATGCCCCCCACAAGCTGAGTATCCCCATTCCTTTGGGGGTTTCATAGCAGCCCCACAACCAGTTTAACCCATCTGCTGCAATGTCACCACTTTACACCTCAGGCTGTGGCATTGTCTCTGCTGCTGTTGCCATCCGGTGTGTTTGCTTCTTACCGTGGCCAGTCCTCAAGTTACAGACTTGACTACTCTGCTCTTAGAGAAGCAGAATAACCGATTCTTAGTGGGAGCCTTATGGTTTTACTTAGCAGTGCTGTAGCTGCACAGCACACCTTACAAACCAGCTCTGTGGGCTCTCTGAGCACTTCAGAAAAAAATTAATAATGAAGTAGGCAGAGGTGAAAGAGCGGCTGAGCAGTTCCCTTGCTGTAGAGCACTAGCTCTGTTGGCTCAGGGAAATACGAGGCTGCACTTTGACCATCACACTGTTCTCACCTTCCTTGACAGTGTATCATTGAATGGATCTTAATTACAGCCAGTGAATTGAAACAGCAAACTACATTTGAAAGGGACAGCAAAGGACTCAGGCTTTACTCCTTCCTGTGTGTTCTTTAAGAAAAATTATGCTTACAAGATAAGGAAAAAAAATCCTACTCATGTCTAATCCTGGGAGCTCTTGCTCCATTTTATTCCTTGCTGAGGACAGCAGCAGAATCATATCTAAAGTTAAATTAATTCAGTAAAGTGTAGATATGTATGTGTTGCTCTATGAAATTTAAGTCTGTCTGTAAACCATGAAGTGATGTGTTTTGCTGGCTTGGGACCTCACAATGTCATTATATTTCAGAGTGTGTGGGGAGTGCATCCTAATTCCACCCCATCCTCTGGTATTCACAGCAGGATCTGTCGTGAAAAGCTTCCAGTAAATGTGGTCATTGAGGGTGAATATCTTTAAGTGAAGGTTTAAATCCTGTTTTTTCTTGTTTATGTGGCTTTGTACACTCCCCACACCCCTCCATGCTTTTAAAAGAAGATGTGACGAATCTTGGCAGTTCCCAGCTCTGAGAACTGAATTCCATGGACTGGTTCCAATTCCATGCATTCAGTCCATGGTATTCAGTTCTCTAGCTTGGCTGCATCGAACTTCACAACTGATAAGTCTGTGTGTGGCTTTTTTTGTCTGATTTTATTAATGAAAAATATTCATCTATTTCAGCCTCTCTTTATTTCTTCAGTGTCCTTCCAGTGTATTCTCAAGATCAGAAACAAATGCATTTATCACTTGAAGTATTGCATCTGATAATGTAAATGTAGCTCTTATGACCGTACATATAGGGCTCTTAGGAATGTAGTCCAGAATGTTTTCAGAAGTTTTCAACAGTTTTCAAAAGTTTTATGTTTTCCAAGCTCCTTACAAACTGTGCATCTTCTCTCGTACTGCGTCTACACAGATGAGTTTCTAAAACTTTTGCAGATAAGAGAACAGGAACCAAGTAGTGCCAGATGAGTGCACCAGGTGTTTTCTCTAATTCTCTGGAGCTACAGAGAAGCATAAAACCAGATGTGAGCAGTGGTGACTGCGTTCTGACTGAGAAAGGCTACAGTAAGAATCTCTGTGAAAAGCAAAATGAAAATTTGCAGTTCCTGCTTCTGCCTTTGTTCTCAGAGATCATCATGCTGCCTGTGCAGGAGTGTGCTAGCATTACGCTTCCAACACTGACAATTTTAATAAGGTGTTCACTTGCTTAGGAAGATTATTATGGCATTAATACACATGACGTTAGTAAAACGGACTAAAGCACTTAATGCTGTCAGTCTTGTCTGGATTTTTATGTATGTGCTGATATATACCAGTGATCATTTTAAAATGTACTTTGAAACATCTCTCAAACAAAAAGGGATCCTGCTAAAGCATACTGGACACTAAAGGTGGCAGTTGAGAAACTCAGGTGGCAGGGAAAACCGAGCCATGGCTGTTTGTTGTGCTTGTGCTTATCCTGTCCTAACATAAGAAAAGTTTTAAGATGAACACTGGCAAATGTATTTGAGTCTTCACTTACGTGGGTCAGAACATTCAGTCTTTCCACAGAGCAGACTGGTTTAAGTAACTTAATGTAGAGTTTTTCATGAGATAAAAGTGCTTACTAGGAAAAGTTAGTTAGAATGACAGGTTCTACTTTGTCTATTAAATGCATTTTTTTATTTGAAAGGAAAAGAAATATACTAACCTTCTAATTCATCAGCGGCATTTAACTCTTGTTTGTTTCTGTAGAAAACAAAGGTAATCCAGCTGGAGGACTTGGCTTCACATTTGGGTTTAAGAACACAGGTAAGTACTAACTTTTGGGGTGCAAGTACGAGCAATGACTTAAAAGGACAGGAGAGAAAGTGGGTAAATAAGGGTAACATCTATGCAAGTGTCTTAGCATTACTGAAAATGCTTGGATTTTGGTGAAGATCAGCAAAGTCAGCTGTAAAAATGTGGCCATTCATCAAAGTACCAGCCAGCTGGTGAAGGATTATTGGCTTATAAGATTGTTTCAGTGAAAAGTGCTCAGTCTGCCTCTTGTACAGCTGCCTGTTGGCTAATGGATCCTATAGTGCTTGCAAATCTAGTAATAGAGCAATTCAGGGTACTTGGGAATTGAAAGTAGAGCTAGAATCAAATTCAGACACTGCCTACGTAATTGGACAATGTTATGTTTGCAGACAATCAATAGATGAGGTGTTTTGCTCCAATTGCTTGTGTGTTCTAAGAAACATTTAAGAATTTGTATCTTCCGGTGCAGTACTCAAGAAAATTGTCCCTCTCAGCACCATATAAGCCTGTGAAAGTGAGCTCATGGTGTGATATCTGTACTTCCCCCCCCCCGCCCCTTCTGGCCTTTTTCTGTTCTTTAAACATTTTATGTTTTGACTTTGAAGAATAGTCATGGCTTGGTTTATTTTAAGTTGAGCACATTTGACATATATTTCAAAGTGATCATTGTTTTCTGTTGTTCTGTACCTAATCTGGTCTTGGGGTGCCCCTTCACAGCAGCTTACACTGCTGTAAGTCCAGGCTTCTGTGCCCATGCCTCTCTCTTAAACCAGAACTTCATTTAAGTATGCAGTTAAGGGAATTTATGTGGTTGAAATCTAAACTATAATTTGCTTCTGCAGTCACATAAATACAAGAAAGGGAGAGAGGCAGAACTGTGGAAACCAAGGCTTAGATACTAGCTTAAGGTGTACTGGAACTGCATGCTTGGAGTAACTATAGAGTTAACCCAGCAACAAATTCAACAAGTTGTTCTTTGGATTGGTAAAACAGATTTCCTCTTAAATATAGCATGAAAAAAATAAAAAAAGCTCTGGAATGTATTGAGTGTAGCCAGGTTCTTGGAGAAGTACCTGAGTGTACTTCATGGAACTCATGTGTTGCATTGGCACTATACAGCCTTTCCCTGGAAAGAGGCATATAACCACCCCCCTTCCATAAAACTGGTTAAAGTCTGTTTTGGGGATAGGGAAATTATTTGAACACCCCAAAATGCAGAAGCTCACTTCATCCTTCTAAGACCAAAGGGCTTATTGCATCTGTGTGGAAATACTGATACTCCTTCACTGAAGTCTTGGAATTAAATGTAAGCCTCCATCTGTAGTTTATCTGAACATGTGAAATGTTCTTGCCTTCCTCTTGATTGGTTTGTTATTCCTTTTTTTCCTTCTGAACAGGATGCAATTAACAGAATCCAGGACCTGATGGCAGATGGCACTCTAACAGGTGACAGCCAAAACACAAAGGGGACTTTATTTTAGCTGGTGAATAGGTGGTGCAGAAAAAGCCTTAACTATGGTAGAGGAAGGCTTCCAGTGTAATTTCTGTTTTAAACTGTAGAAGATACTAGTAGGACTTGATAAATAGGTATTTTTATTATCCCTGCTTCGGCTGCCATGAAACTACTGTTTAAAGCACTATGGAATGTGATTGCTCCTATGATACATTACACAGTGGTGGGGGGTGAATGTCCCCAACAGTTCAGGAACCAGCACAAGGTTCTGCATATTGATTGAGCCCTGCTGAAGGCCTTTAGGGTTGCTGAGCAGCCAGCTGCAAATGATGTCTTCTGAAAACTGAATTTGAAAGAATCACTTGAATGTTTTGGGGTAGTTTGCAAGCCTATTTTAAAGGTGCTGTGGCTAAAGCCAGGACCAGGGTACGGCACACTGTGGGAGAAGCAAACATCCCAGAGCACTCCAGGATCCTGTAGCAAGTGAAGTGCTTGTTCCTAGCCAGGTACCCACGCAATCAAAGTTGGAATGTAAGCAGAGACGGAGCACATGGGCTAGCTCCCTGTCTGAACAAGTCTGTTTTATTGCCTGGCAGTCTTTCTTTCCAGGGATGAAGTAGAAGGTGCCGATGCAAACATTTACTGACCTGATACTGTGATCATGGCTGAGAAACAGCTGTCTTGGTGGGTACATGTGGATACCCATTCGAGTGACCTAAAAGTGGTCTGAATCAAAGCATAAGGATGTGTATTGTCCTGGCTGTTTCTGTGGCCTAAAAGGCATGCCAGTGAGGCTCTCTGCCACGCATTTGATCCTGCAGTGAGTTAAGAACAGAAAGGTCTATTCTTGCTCTTGATGGAGCAACTGGAATATGGAAATTGAGCTTCATTCCTTTTTAGAGGGTAAGTTGGAATGGCTGAGCTGGGCCCCACAAGGTCTCTGAATCGCCTCCAGGGCCCTCCTGCTGCTCTGCCTTTCTCCACCAGCTGCCTGGGCCCAAAACATCAGCACCAAAATTATATACTTGAAGTAGCTGCTGTGGTACTACCAGCTAGCTGTGTACAGTGAAAGGAATGTGTTACTTTGCTGAACAAAATTAGTCTTACTAAGGCACTCAGCTATTGTCATAGTCGTGCTCAAGGACCCAAGAGTAGAGAGGAGATAAAAGCCTGACTGCTAGCACGTTGTTCTGCCTGCCCTAAATATGAAATGCAGCCTCAGCAGTTTGAATGTCCCTTCCAAAAGAAGTGACTGATGTCTGTCGGGAAGTGAGAGGAGCCAAAGTGCTGACTTCAAGGTCCTTTCTTTCCCCCTGTAGGTGTGATTGATGACAGAGGAAAGTTCATCTACATCACTCCAGAGGAGATGGCTGCTGTGGCTCAGTATATCAAACAGAGAGGACGAGTATCCATCGCAGAGCTGGCCCAAGCAAGCAATTCCCTGATCAACCTCCAGCCTGAGAGCCAAACTGTTGCTCCAACTGTGGCATGAAATTGTGGCATGAGAAAAATACAGCAGGAGTTTAACCTTTTAATGAATAAGGCACATAATTAAAAACAAGCAAGAACCCCTCTAGTCCATTCATGGTACTTGAAGATAGGATTTTCTTTCTAAGCATCAGCTGCAAGACTTGATCAAAAGTTTTGCTTTTGATCCTGTTAGAGCTGGTATAAAATAGGACGGTCTTTTGTACAACAGATGCTGGCCAAGAACCTGGAGCTAAAACACTCTGATGCACGTGTACCCCAGGAATATCAGTAATTTTTACATGGTTACTTTATCTTTGCAATCCCATGTGACTATACCCAGACTTTTTATTATTTCCAGATTCTGATGTCTGTATCAAATTTGTTTGATTTTGATTGCATTTGGGATTCTCCAGACTTGCTCTGCACTTACGGAGCTGTATAACTTTGTGGCAATGACACATACAGCCCAGAATAAGAAGCATGTAGGGATGAGGCTTGCAGATTTTGTCTTCTGTATAAACATTGGAAGGATAGAGTAAAAAAGAAAACACTGCAAGTGTGTCTCTGTTCTTACTGAAATATATACTGAAACTCCAGAAGGAGTGCTGGCTATCTTGTGAGAACTTCCAGAGGTTATTTAAGAAAACCTTTGCTATATAAATAAGTTTTGCTTGGTTTATATAATGTAAAAAGTTTGCTCGCAGCCAAGCTGCATTATTTTTCTGTAGCCAAGAGACACAAACACCTCCAGGGAAAGGCTAACTCGCCTCATTTATTGTGCAGGCCAATTCTACTGATACCAACCAGATTCTGATGATTCATCTTTTGAAGTAAGAGCCAACTCAGTGTGTCTGAAGGCCTCAGTCACCCCCGCCCCATGGCCTTTGTGTTTTGGATGGTTGGGTTTTTTTTTAATAAAAAATTCAGACACTATGAGTCATGCAATTGTTACAAGTAAATGCTTATTAATATATTAATTGTAGGGGTCAGTATATTTCCTGCATAAGAATATTTATTTTTTAATAGCCTAATTGATGCTTTGTTAATTCTCCTTTCTGAAATCAACAGAATCTTTGTGGATATACAATAATTGGGGAGGGCAAGAGGGGCTGGTTTTGTCTCTGCCAAACTTAGAGGTAACTTGAGTAGACTAAAAACTGCATTATCAATGAGATGAGATAGCAATAAAACAATGGAAGGAATCATATTACCTTTTTAGTCTCTGCGCTGCTGCTGAATGTGAGCCTCTGCAGGAGTGCTGAGTTAGGGTGCAGCACCACAGGTTGCTGTGAAAGACGGGTACATTGTTACTGTGTTGCACTACAATAACCAGCAGAGAGATTACTTGAGATTTGAGGCTTGTAAAGTCTCTTAATTATTCAAAATTTGATTTTGCTATGACTTTTTTGTTCTGCCCTAAACTGTTCTTATAATAAAACAATATTGAAAGAATTGCAGAGATTTGTATTAGAGATACTTTTTTCAATGTGTTAAAGGATTTTATGAGATAAAGGAGCCAGCCAGCAATGCTATAGACTCCAGAGTGCCCATCAAAGACCAGAGGTATTCCATTAAATCCACTGAAATCACACCAAAGTACACTCAATTTCTGTGAATGTAACAAATAACACCACATTCACTGTGCAGTGCAAGCTTGCTTCTGCTCTGCTAGTACAACTGCACTGGCAAAACTGCCTTGCCACTTTAGCATGGGCCAGCTGCCTGCCGAGAATGGTGTGATTCACTGACAGGCCGCAGAAAGACTGATTAAAAGCTGTGGTTTAGAGGTAGGCAGAAGAACGTGATAGCAAAGTATTTACTACAAGCCAAATTCATGGTCTGTTAGAGGCCTTTAAGAATAACAGATGCCTCAGAGGTGCCACTTGCCTCAGCTCCTGTTTCAGGCTCTGAAGTCTTTCCATATTAAGTGAAGCATGTGAGGCAGGCAAGGTAGCCAGACCGAGCCCTTTCATGTGAGATACGGGTCACCGAACAAGTTTTGCAGATCTTTCTGTGTGTTGCCTGTCATTGTGGGAGACTAGATTTAACCTGTGGGTCCTTCCTAGTGCTGAGCTCATACCTAATGCTAGGGTTTGGGGGTCTATGCTTGCTTATATCCACGATTGTCTACTAGGGATTACCAGTGTTGCATTTTGGACCTGACCCTGGCCATGCTGTTCCTAAGGTTGTGGAGTCACTGCAAAGGAAACTGGAGCACAGGTCTGATGATGGTCTTTGGAAGAGCTAATGTCATCTGGCTTGACCGTATTGTAGTCTCAGATGTATCATCAGCTAGGATAAGATGTGACCGTGTAGCTATGCCAGCAGCTAGTCTCTCTGTTGTAATCCTCTTCCGCTATTTCCATTCCTGTTCTTTGCACCCAATTGCATTGTATCAGTATTCGGGGAAACTCGTTTCACTCATTCGGTTTGGGTGCTACGTGACCTTTACTGTGTGTGAACTGAGAGGCCAGCCACTTATATGAGCCATATAAAAATACAGGGGAAAAAAATACAGATAACAAAAAGCACATGTAGGCTGCTAACTCTTATGAAAACGTACGCAGAAGGAAACTGTGCTCTGCCTTGAAGAAGTTCTTTCACTTGGGCAGGCTTCCTAGATGGCTGCAGAGCCCGAGCCTGCAGGAGGTAAGGGCAAATGGGTGTTGGTGCTCCGACCCACAGGCCCTGTTCAGGTCTGTGCCTTGGGGAACAGCCGCCACTACTTAATTGGAATTGATTTTTCTGTTAAAGAGCGTTACGCTGTTTTCTGGGAATCCACTTATGGAGTCCAAGAAGACAGTTTAAAACTGTGAATGCAATAACTCCAGACCCTTTGTTTGGATCGTTTATAAATGAAGCCATTCAAACCTATGCTGCTTCTTAAATCTGTGTTCATGTTTTTTCTGTGGAAGTGGAGGGGGAAGAAATTGAGGGCTATGCCCCAAAAATTACTTCACTGAAAGAATTAATAAATTGCATGATAACTCACATTTCATATATCCAATGAGAAGAGACAGCTAACGGGAAGGCAGTTATCCCCGCTGGCACTAAATTAGGGGACACCCCCAGGTGTCGTGGCCGTGGCAGAGGTGGGAGGTGTCCCCAATGCCCTGGGTGAGGATGGAGGCTCAGGATGTGGCCGGAGAGCTGGAATGGTCCATCAGCACCTGAGGTGCTCTCCTATCCTCCCTCCCTGATGTTTAAAACTGGCCCTGACCCTCCTTTGCAGGGAACCACAGCCCTGCAGGATGATACAAGATTTGCCTGACCCGTCCAGAGCACCCATCCTCCCCACGTGCTTATGGAAAATTTTACGGGGTCAAGCACAAAAGCCAGCCACCACATGCATCCGTGTCGGCGTGGTCCCTTCGGTCATGTCTGGCACACTTAGCAGTAAAATACAGGGCAGTAAAATAGTGGTAAAACAGTAAATACAGTAAAATAGTAAAACACTGGGATGCACTGTAGATTTTGGGTGTTCTGAATTCATAAAAATTGAAAAGTGACTGCTTTCTTGGACTATCTACCATTTTAACGACGTAAACACATACCGAAGCTTCTCACAGATGTTTTTGCAAGTGAGCGTTAGCTGTTTGTAGCTTATAACTAAGAACTGGTGCGGTGCTCAGCTAAGCTCTAGCGGGGCTCTTCACTTAGGGATGATCTCTATGCAAATCCCTCATCAAAATTAGCTTTGGGCAAGGACACCGACTCCCGCTACCCCTGTTTGTTAGAGGCAGGATGGTTTCAGTGTTTTGCTTCCTGCTGTTTTGTCCAGTCTACTTTTATCATTTGTAAAAAGCTGGAACATCCCCCTATTTTTTGGCTTTAAAAAAAAAATAATCCCTATTTTCTGTTAAACTTTGCCCATGCATTATGCAGCATTAATCACTGTGTTTTTCCTCTCTGAAGTAGTACAAAAGCTCCCAGGTACTCTGCTTGTACATGGAAGGAATAATAATAGTAATTACTAGCTCATCTGAGCCGAGCTTGTCCTAATTTTGCCATTCCACCCGAAGGCAAAGGCCAAAAAAATTAGATTGAAAACCTTGTCTTCATATCATATCATACCCGGTGAAAGCCAATCAAGGAAAACTCCAGCTTCTTTTTTATGCGTCTCAGTGAAAGAATATAGTTTATTGTGAAGCATTTACAGGTCATAAAAATGTAAAAGCAACAAATGTCACAAGTTTTGATTTTATTTGTTTGTGATATGAATTTTAGAGCCCATCAGACTCATGGTTTCCAGCTTTTCTCTGTAACTATGGATACTAGGAACAGATTTGGTTGGTTTTTTTTTTGTTGTTTGGGTTTTTTTTAATTGATATTGTGTGTTGATCCTTTTGGGAAAATGCTAAATATCACAAGATGGCAGTGAATCACGAAGCTGCAATATTCCCCTCTGCACAGGAACAGCCACATTCTGGATTCACAGATTTACTTTTTTTTTTTAACCCCAAAAGCAAATTCAGAGCATTAATACCGAGCTGTGGCTTGAATGCAGGGATCCCCGCTAAAGAGCTGATATCCAGGGAAGTTTTGTGCCCACAGCGCTGTAGGGATGGGACCTTAATTCTTTTCATCTTCCCTGATATTAAAAAAAAAAAATAAAAAAAAAAGTGAAAGTCAAGAAAGACAAAGGAGGGGGGGAAAAATCCCCTTCCTGCCCTAAAGACAAAGGAACATTTTATGATCTCTCTGGATACATCTGTATTCATCAAATGTGACATTTTCTGTCCCTGGGGACAAGTCATTCCTATCTGTTTATATGGTGAAGCAAAGAGTGGCAGCAGCTAAACTGCTTTTTGGAACCATTTTCTGGAGGGTCCTCAGCTGGCCTGGGACAAGGCCCCACAGCAGTGGTGCCCCAGCCCCTTTCAGCCCACCCAGTCCAGATGTATCTTTGCCTCCTTCACCCTTCAGGTGTCTTCTCCTTACGGGGGAGGGTTTGGTGGTGAGATGGAGGAACATCTCTGGATTTATTTGTTGACCAGTAACCCTCTGAGTCAAAGATCTGCGCTTCCCTTTCTGACGCTAGATAAACCCCCTGATGTAACTTATCTCCTCCTGAAAAGTGCCTGCGCAGCTGTTTGATGTTCTCAAACACGCTGAGCTTGCACATAACATCAGGACAAACAAGCTTCTGCTGACTGCACCCAAAATTGTTGGACAACTGGCATGGCCTGCCCCACCAACAGGGGAGGCTGCAAAGAAAACCAGTCCCTAAGAAGAGGAGCTCCAGGGAAGAGTCAGTTTTGGAGACAGATCATTACTTGGAAGCCAGCTAGGCTGTGCTCAGGGCTGCTCAGCTGAGGATCTGGCCCAGAAACCTAATCAGATGCCGTATTAATCTGGTCCAGCAGGAATGTGTCTTTTTCAAGTCAATGGATTTTGCTGTGCAGCTGGACAGATGAATTGTGAGATTTAAGAGTGAAGTTATGATGTACACATGGGTCCTATGAATGACCAGAACTGTCCTCGCTACAGGTGGGATCTCGTGCAGGTCTTGGATGGCAGCATTCACACTGCAGTAGAAACATCTCTTCAGTGTTCACCCTGCGTTTGGCTTTCCCTCCAGAACCTTCACTGGCAGCTCATGGTGGCTTGGGGAATCATTGAATACCTCCAACATCCTCAGCCAAAGTCCTGCTCAGCCATTTCCATCTGATGAAACCCAGTTTACCCCAACTTCTGATTACCCCAACGTCTAAGGAGAGGAAGGTGGAGGCGTTAGGAACCCATCAATGGAGGATGAGGGGAGCTGGTATGAGGGGCAATTCCAGGCATGTTTGATTTGCCTGAAGGTGAGAACTTCTAATACATCACTGCAGGGACAGAGAAGGGTAGAGAAAATAATGGGAGGTGGATTTAGGTGCTGTTTCTGTGCATTAGCTCTAATGGAAGGATCAGAGGCACCAAACGCAGGGAAACCCATGCATCTCTCCAGAAGAACCAAGCACTGAGCTTGATGCACCTTGTGTGTGTGCTGAGGCCATCTGTACAGTTGGCCACATATGCAGAGGAAGTCTGAAACGTCTCTACCTTTATGGTTTGCACATGCAAGTCATCTCTGCCAGTGGCTTCTGCAGACTGCAGTCTCACAGCCCCTATAGATAAGTGCCCTGGAAATAACCCACATGTTAAATGCATGTATATGTGTGTGTATGTATGTGCAATTGTCTTATTGACTCTTCCAGAGATCCACCAAGTTTTCACGTACTGATGGATATTCCTGAATCCCTGGTAAATGAAGAGTTTCCATCATTTTCTAACCAAACAAAAGGTATGATTCAGGCTTGTCTGTTAATACTGACTAGGTCCCAAATGATGGAGTTTATAAAAGAAAAGATCCATGGAATGGGAGCGGCAGACTGCAAATTGAAGTGAAGACAATGTTAATGAGGTTTTGAGGAAATAAGACACTGAAGAACTCTGCAAGACAGGTTTTGAGGGCGTGGTGGAAGATAGTAGAAGATGCACACGCACATATGAGTGAGAAGCTGCAGGTGTTTGATGAGCAGGAGGTCTGAAGAACAGTGAACCAAGAAATATGGTTTTGGGGGAATAAAAAAGAGAAGGCCAGCTGAGGGAGGAGAAACAAGATTGAGAGGATGAAGTAAGATGAAGTGAGCAGCAGGCCCCACTGGAAGAGAAGACGATAGCCAGAGACCAGAGACCAAAAAGGAACCAGAGGATGCACAGAAAATGGTGAGAAATCACAGCCTAGCTAACGCAGAGACAAGAGAGAAAGGACCAGACAATCACACCAGTGCCAGGTGGAGCATCTGTGTGACAGCAGACTTGGTCTGTCAATGCGACAGAGACTAAAGTGCTGCCTGCTAGGAGCAAATGCCATGGTCATGGCCATGAGCCTTCGAGGAAACTGGGAGAGCCTGGGCAGAAAATGGCACAACTAGAGCTGCCAGAGCCTTGCTTGAAAGAGAGAGCGAGGGAACTGCAGAAACCACGGTGGAGTGGTGAGTGAACATGCTGAGATGGGATGGATGCAGGCGAGAGAAATGCATAAATTCAGACTAAAGTGTTCAGTGGAGGCTCTGGAGGCAGGATACCTCCCCAGCCCTGTGCAAAGCACGGACCACCCAGGTCAGCTGTTCTGCAAAGTGCTGGCCAACAGCACCACAGTATTTTGGAAAGGAGGGGCCCAAGGAGCAAACAGAAGATCTCTCTGGGACCTGTTCTCCTTCATTCAGGTACTTGAAGCAATCGTGGTTCATATTTATTCCACCTTGTGTTCTTTTTCTCCTTCTCTTCTCCTTTGGCACTGCAAGTCATTCCCATGCACCCAAAGGGCTTCAGCTTATTGCACTTGCTGAGAGAAGCGGTTTCCTTGGCATCCTCACTGGCTTCACTGCTGTCCTCCTTGCCTGCATAAAAATCAGGCGACTGGCACGAATATGCACAATAGTCACAACAGTCCGATGTATTTTGGCAGGTAACTCTGGACATGGGAAAGTTTTCTTCCTCTCTTTCTTTTCTCACCTACACGAAAGGGGCATTTTCTCTCTTAAGGAGGGTTTTGCCCTTGATGTTTTAATTCCCATCCGCCCCGATGAAACTCCAGCACTGGTATTCCTCGGGGAGGGGTGGAAATTGCAGCTGCAGTGGGCAAACCAGGAGGGGAGAGGGAGCAGGGTTCAAAAGCCAGAGGTGCCAGACGGGTTTGTGCTGTGCAGCTGGGTGTGAGCCCTTGCCCTCTCCCAAGGCACCACAGGGTTTCTCAGGGGTGGAGGCAAACCCAAAACTCATCAATCCAGAGAGGAAAATAAATGGCATAACTCAGGGCGCTGTAGAGCATCCCAGCCAGGTGCCGTTGTCCCCAGGCAGTTTCAGGACATTGAAATTGTCTCATCAGTGGCAAGGGAAGAGCCTGAACTGCTTCCCAGCCACTGTCTCTGCTCTAGGGGAGCCTCCTGCTGTCACAGCCTCTACCCTTGTGACCACGGGAGTCAGGTCCACCCATCACAGGGACCTCACTCAGCCCCAGTGCCTTCAGTGGCTGCTGCGCCTGGAGATAGCTCAGCCCCTGAAGCACATCAGCCTGTGCTCTATTTTCTTTCCCTTGAGCAGCCATGCATGGGCTCCCAGAGCAGTGGGATGCTGTGGGAGGGGTGTAGGGTCTCCAGCTCAAACGATCCAGTAGAGGAACTCGTGGTGGGAACCCTCCTGTTTCCCAGGTGGCATCTGAGCTTGGCAGCTGGTAGATAATCACATGCTGCATCGGGGCTTAGACTCTCTTTCTGCTGCATGGCTCCCTGTGGATAGGAGTCATGCTCCCAACCTTTCATAGGCTGGACCCACGTGGGCCCGTGCCCTGGTCTCCTGAGGCATCACACAGAGACAGATGGACAACTGAAGTGCACAGAGGATGGAATCCAAACCCTCCTCCCTGGGCTATGGACACCCAGCTCAGCTGCACATTGTGCTTCCAGTCAGCTGATGTTGAGATGGACAATCTCTCCTTGACTCTTGTGCCAATGTAAACAGGGGACCAGGTGAATCCAGGGGGTTCTTCAGGCAAAGGGTGGGTGCAGAGGTGTAAGCCAAGATGCATGACTGCCTGCTCTGGAGGACAGAGAACAGTCACAGCAAGACTTTTACAGCTATAACCTGATCTTTGGGCATCTTCAGCATAGCAATTTACCCAGCTGACATGGTTGTCCTAACACCTACAGGTCCTACGCAGACCTGCACTGTGGCAGCAGAGAGGCACAATTCCCTTTGGTCTTTTTTTTTCAGACCATTTTAGTAGCCTGAAATTTAGTTAAGATGACCTAAAAGCAGGACCAAAATGGTTACAAAAAGGATCACACTCTATGCTCAGAGACAAATCGGACGTGAATTGTAGGAGGGACTGGCAACTCCTCTTAAAACACCTCCTGGTCAGGTGAGTCCAGGGTCACCGCGGATGACAGAGATTTCTAGTTTGTCTCAAAGGAAAATTTCTGCCAGCATCAAATTAAGGTCAGGGGACAGAGCAGAACAACGGCCTCATTTCAGCCTGGCAAGGGAATCTGGAATAGGAGTGCAGGTACCGCAGTCACGTTTGTGCTGCACGGTGCAGGACACGGGTGTCCTGGTTGTGCTGGTAGCTTTGGATGGTCTCCCACCCCAGAAGAACTGGGGAACATTTGTGTGACTTCTTTTCTTCCTCCAGCCTCCTGCTAGCAAGAGAGTCCTCAGGGCTGTTGTGTGTGAGCTTTTCACACTTCGCATGAGCTGTTTGGTGAGGGCAGGATTCAGATGGCAGAGGGGGAGCGGTGGGACGCATGGAGGGAAGGCTCTGAGCAAGGAGAAGGACTGTGATGGGGCAACCATTGCAGAAGGGACTGCAGGATGTGCTGCTGAAGCTGAAGCTGAGCTGGCAGTAGGAATGATTCAAGCATCTCTCATCCACTCCAGTGCAAAGTTAACCCCCAGGGAGCATAGCAGCTCCTGAGAATACCTTTCCCTGGATGATGATGACCCAGCACAGTCACATCACCCCGATTTAAAATCATTTAATACTGCAATGATTTTGGCCATTAGCACAAGCAGTGCCATGTTTCAGCTCCAGCCATTTTGTCCCCTTAACAATCGGCTACAGGAATCCAGACTGCGTCTCCCATCAGCCACCCCACAGTGGGACCCATATTTGGTCGCTGCCATCCAGCAGCCTGGCCCGTGACTCACCTCATCTTCACAGTCTTTACTGCTAAGGCCAGCCCTCAGGAATCCCAGACCCTGAAGGTAAGAGAAAGAGCCTGGAGAAAGGAAAACTCTCCCTTGATTGAGGAGGATCGGGTTAGAGATCATTTAGGCAAACTTGACACCCACAAATCCATGGGTCCCAATGGGATGCATCCACAAGTGCTGAGGGACCTGGCAGATGTTATTGCGAAGCTGCTTTTCGTCATCTTTGAAAGGTCATGGAAAACAGGAGAGGTGCCTGAGGACTGGAGGAAAGCTAATGCCATGCCAGTCTTCAAATAGGGCAAGAAGGAGGTCCCGGGAAACTACAGGTCAGTCAGCCTCACCTCCATCCCTGGAAAGGTGATGGAACAGCTCATCCTGGATGTCATCTCTAAGCATGTAGAGGAAAAGAAGGTCATTGGGAGTGGTCAACATGGATTCACCAAGGGGAAATCAAGCTTGACCAATCTGATAGCCTTCTGTGATGGCATGACTGGCTGGGTGGATGAGGGGAGAGCAGTGGATGTTGTCCATCTCGACTTCAGCAAAGCTTTTAACACTGTCTCCCATAACATCCTCATAGGTAAGCTTAGGAAGTGTGGATTAGATGAGTGGACAGTGAGGTGGATTGAGAACTGGCTGAATGGCAGAGCTCAGAGGGTTGTGATCAGCAGCACAGTCTAGTTGGAGGCCTGTAGCTAGCAGTGTTCCCCAGAGATCAGTACTGGGTCCGGTCTTCTTCAACATATTCATCAACAACCTGGATGAGGGGACAGAGTGTACCCACAGTAAGTTTGCTGATGACACAAAACTGGGAGGGGTGGCTGACACACCAGAAGACTGTGCTGCCATTCAGCAAGACCTGGACAGGCTGGAGAGCTGGGCAGAGAGGAACCTAATGAAGTTCAACAAGGGCAAGTGTGGGGTCCTGCACCCGGGGAGGAATAACCCCATGCACCAGTACAGGTTAGGGGTTGACCTGCTGCAAAGCAGCTCTGTAGAGTGGGACCTGGGAGTCTTGGTGGAAAACAAGTTGACCATGAGCCAGCAATGTGCCCTTGTGGCCAAGAAGGCAAATGGTATCCTGGGGTGCATTAAAAAGAGTGTGACCACTAGGTGAAGGGAGGTCACCCTCCCCCTCTCCTCTGCCCTGGTGAGGCCGCACCTGGAGTACTGTGTCCAGTTCTGGGCTCCCCAGTTCAAGAAAGACAGGGAACTACTGGAGACAGTCCAGCAGAGAGCTACAAAGATGATCAAGGGAATGGAGTACCTCTGTTATGAGGAAGGGCTGAGAGACCTGGGTCTGTTTAGGCTGGAGAAGACTGAGAGGGGATATCATCAATGCTTCTAAATATCTAAAGGGTGGGTGTCAAGACTTATTTCAGTGGTGCCCAGCGACAGGACAAGGGGCAACGGGCACAGACTGGAATGCAAGAAATTCCATCTCAACGTGAGGAGGAACTTCTTTACTTTGAGGGTGACAGAGCACTGGAACAGGCTGCCCAGAGAGGTTGTGGAGTCTCCTCTGGGGATATTCAAAAACTTCCTGCATGCATTTCTGTCCAACCTGCTCTAGGTGACCCTGCTTTGGCAGGGAGGTGGGACTAGATGATCTCCGAAGGTCCCTTCCAAGCCCTACCATTCCGTGATTTTGTGATACTATGATTCACTACAAGGAAGCCATCCACAGCCTGAGGTTTCCATCCAGATAGAAGCAGCTGCTCTGCCCTGTAGGCTGGGGTCTCTGGTCTCTGTGGTCTGCCTGCTTACAAGAAACATGAGAGTAAATTGCAATCTGCAGAAAAGCTCCAGCTCTTGGATGTAACACGGAGAAACAACCATTGGTTGCAGCTTCTAACACAATCCACATTCGTTGTCTGTGTTGCCTCCACGCACGCAGCTAAACCTCACACCCATTCCCTGCCATGTGCTTGATTTACACATCACCCTGTACTACTTGATGTATTTCCATGCTGCCACTTCTGTTAGTGCATTAAGGATGGGACTAACTTGTTCTGGGCTTTCTCTTCCAAGAGCAGTTACCTCCAAGCCATTCTCCATCCTTGGTGACCTCACCAATCCTTCAGAGTCCTCCCAGAGAGCCCAGCCCAGCAGAAGATGTGCCCAAAGCTTCCTAGGGTGAAGCTGACCAAGGACAAACCTGTGGCCAAAATATTACGTGGGCATGATTCAAAGTCATGGCCATTTGAATCGTTTAATGGGTTGTTCAGCAGAAAGTCTGCTGATTTTGGGTGATATTCTGCAAGCTTCTGTCACGTAAGCGGTGGCAACAGGTGAGTGCTGCTGGGGTCCAAACTGCACGGTGCCAATGTATCTGGGCCTGGCATGCCTGGATTTGGGCTGAGCCCTGTCTGAAACATCTCCCAGCTACTTGTGCTCTTCCTAAATCACCCCACACGATCCACACCTCCTCCAGGAGATGGCAGCAGCAGATCTCGCATCCCCCCCACCCCGTGCAGCATTTCTATGGCAACGGGAGTGAAGCATCCCCCAGAGCTTGGAGGGCGACCACAAGGTTAGGGACAGCCATTGCTTCCCAGCAAACAGCCTATCTCCCAGCTTCCGTGGGCTGGGGAAAGGTGGAAAGAGGCTGCCTGCCGCTTTGATCCTTGCCCAGCATGGCAGCTAAATAACTGAGGTGACAGCCAGGGTATTGCAGCCAAATCAGCCAAGGTTACTGAGTTTTCTTTTACTCTCTTCTTTTAGCAGGAGGGGAAAAGCTGGTGCAAAACTTGCACAGATCCTGGATGTACAAAGGAGGGAATATGGCAGCATCGGCAGCAAAATGTTTACAGGAGCATCAACCAAGTCTAACGGCTGTCGGCAGAGAGCAGCCAGAGCAGGGAAACATTTGTGAGCTTACATTCCTTCCCGCTGCTCAGAAACAGTTGATCTTCAGCATTTAGAAAGCTGGCTGCTCCCTCTCAGCTCCCGGCTTTCCAATGCGCTACCACCCAAACTAAGCTGCTTTTCACATGTTGTATAATCCGTCTTCAGGCTGGTGGCAGGAGCAGCAGTGGGAGCTAATTAACATGCGCTAATATGCATGTTAACAAAATCTAGCTCCTACAGCAGGAAAATCGTTACGGTTGTTGCCGTTTATTTGCACGCTGAATTTTTTGCAATTAGGCACCATGTAACATTGAGTCATCGCTGGGGACCTGTCCCTCCATCTGTGGCTAATGCCACTCACATGAGGGGTGAATTATGGGCAGGTCGTGCAGCAGAGCTTTTGGGACCCAGCTCAGACCACCTCTGACAGGCTACAAGGAAAGGTTCTTTGGCATAAATGTGCCGTCATTCCTTGGAGTCAGGGTATAGCTCAAAGAGTTGTTCAAGGAGGGCAAGGGAGATGTTTGGAAAGGGATTTGTAATAAGGTTTCAAGGCTGCTTTGCTGTCTTAATACTTTGCATTTGGCCACTCAGACACTCTCAAAGCTCCTTTTCAAATGCTAGTTAGTCCCCTCAGCGCTGGTGAGGATAAGCCACCAACCGTTAACTTGTTCTCCACCTTGTTTGTAGACTTGCAAGCTGAGCCCTGGAGCTGGTTCATCCTTCTCCTTCCAACAGAGAGCAGGAGCTGGTCCTGCCCCAGGCCTGCTCTCTAGTTTCTGGGTCTTTCTCGTTGGGACCGTGGCTCCAGCAAGAGGTGCTGACTGTGCTGGTGTCACCCTGCTAGGATCTGACACAGCGTAACCAGACGTTTCTCTTGTGTTGTTCCAGCCCTGACTCTGGCTGATGAACTGCTGTGGTTTCAAGTCCCAGCTATGGACTGACACAGCAGATACAGCTCTGTAGAAAAAAACACATCACTGGGCCATTGGGATCCTTAGGTATCTGCCAGATGGCTCCTACTCTTGTATAGTTTCAGGTTTCTTCTCTATAAGGATTACACCCACTTTTTCTCTGGAAGTCTCCTGTTCAAGCATTGGGCAGATCCCACCTTATTTCATTTTATAATTTTAACAGCTCTGGTGGGCTATAGCTTCTATCTGCTCAACACTGTGTGATGTGCACTGTCCCAGGCTACATTCCTAAGGGATGGAGAGCCAGGAGCCAAATGGGATGGCACGGCAGCAGGGCAGGGACTTTGCAGGGCAAGGACCTCACCAGCTAGTGTCCAGCTCCACAGGATCCAGGCAAGGTGAGCAGGAAAGGCCCATGGATGACAGCCACGGTCAACCAAGAGACCAGATCATCAGGCAGGTTGGTGGTGATGAGGCAGGTCCAAGGCCAAGCCGTGAAGTGAACCTCCAGCTCAGGGCCAAAGGATCCATGGCCTGACATGGGCATGGCTATGGCTGAACTGGAGACCAGCACTCCTCCAATGAAGCCTGGGCAAGGACTGAGAGCCCTGGGCTGAGCTGAAATGGGAGAGTGCTTGTCAAACACAGCCCTTTGGAAAACTGGTACTCATCATCCATGGGACCCACTGACCCAGTGGAAAACATTGTGTCATCCTCTGTCTTGGGGAATGGATGAGCTAAGAACTGAAGCCAGTTCCCACATCTCTCTCTGACCACAGGAACACATCTCATCTCAGAGACCTCATGAAATGGCAGGCACTTGGCATAGGCCAGGTCTCCTGGTCTTTTTGGTCATTCCCCAGAGATGCTGCATGTCTTTGTTCTTTTTCTTTTCCCAATTTTCCCTGCTGTAATTATTTGCCTGACTGGCAGAAAGGATTCACACTGAGTTAGCAGAAGTTTATTCACACACGCAGTCATCCTAGAGAACTGCCACTCACCAGTATACCAAGATGTTTTGGGTAAATATAAACCTAGAACGCAAAGTAAACTGCTTATGCAGATAGCGGAAAGCAGCAGCGATGTTTGCAAAGTACATTGATAGCCTCTGTTAGGAGGTTGCTTATGCGAGAAGTAATAGTCCACACTGCTGTACAAAGCAGCATAAGAAATGACCAGTGGTTGAGCTTCATTTCTAAGCTCTGAGGAGCTGCATGAACAACCTCCAGGTCAGCCCAGCTACTTCCAAGAAACAAGATCCTGTTCTTGAAAGCCAGGCATTGCTCCACCCAAGAGATAACCCCAGCCTTTGTGAACAAAGAGAGCCTTGAACATTGGAAGTGTTTCTGAAGTGTTCCCTCATCCTGTTGAGTCTCCTCTTTGTGTGAAAGAGTAGAAAAGGCAAAATCTCAACACAGAAACACACACCTAAAATTCTCATAAAGTTCTGTAATGAGAATGTGGTGGGCCAGTCCACATTTCACATACCAAGGGATCATGTACAGCAAGGACCAAGGCCTCCCTCTGCTGCAGACCATAGGAACTAGGGTTCACCACCAACCTGCACTTCTCAAACCTTCCTTCCAAGCCCAGACCCCGGTCTAGTCCAGACACAGCAGAAACATGCAACCAAGGCAGGTAAACCTTTTCTAGAGAACTTTACTCATGCAAGGAGTCCTTTTGCTCTCCCAACCACTAGACAGGGTTATCTGAAGCTCAACAGGGAACATCAGATTTTGAGTTTGACAGCATCTGTACTGAGCCCAGGCCAGAAGAAGGGAACACAAGGAGTTTTTCTTCCTCTGCAGGACTGCTGAAAAACAGATCCCTCCACTCCAATTCCGGGCGTTGAAGCTAGCATGTTCTTAAGATGCATATATACCTTATAAGAGGAAAAAAACTACACTGAGTGGAGTAGTTGCAGCTGGGCTCCCATGGCTTTTTCCTCTGCCAACAGCACATAGCTTTAAATAGAAACTTTATTCTTTAACATACAGAGGACAGGGACCCTGAAAAATGATGACCTGTCAGGATGGGAATGACCTACGCCAGCACAAAGTCTAAGAGGTCACTCAGGTAGAGGAGAGATCCTTCAATGTCTCTGGCAGCAGGTCAAGATGGGATGCCAGCAGGGCAGATCTGAGGGAGGCCGAGGGGCAAAGAGGAGAACCTTAGAAGAAACCAGGCATGTTCAAAATGAAGGCTGTGCTGGAGCCTGAAATCATCTCGGCTTCACTCTTCCTCCCTCTCCACCTTCCCGGGAGAGTGTCTGCGTTTGTTAGCAGCTAGGAAAACATTTTGGCCCAGATTCAGGCAGCCTATTAAGAGCCACAGTCCCAGCAGGAGCTGGAGGCTCCTCAAGGCTGTGCAGATCAGTGAGCCAGAGCTGGCACTGGGGAAAGGCCATGTAGTCCCACCAGGTCCCGAGAAGTAACGGGGTCTTCCCAGCAAGAAGGACAGCATTAGCGCATCCCCTCATGCCCATACAGCTTCATCCTCCCAGCCCTGCCAGCTGCTGTCACACAATCTCCTTAGGTTTGCAGGAGACGTGAGCTCACTTGCTGAGATTAGCCAAACAAAACAAGCTGTGTAAGACTATTCCCAGCTTCGCTTTGACATTTGCCAGAGGAGATTTCAAGCGCAAGACCTGCCGTCTCACCGCTGCACTGCAAAATGCAAATCTGTGGCAATGCAACATCCCCATCTTCTGGTCCCCTGCCTCAGGAGGCATCCCCACCTGCATCCCCTCCATCGGTGACACCTGAACTGGTTGTCATAGAAACTGGTGGTCTGCCTGTCTCCCCGTGTCCTGTGTGCCAGGGTATGATGCTCTGTTCCCTCCGGCAGTGGCTATTTGCAGTCAGAGGGACTCGGAGCGGCTGCGGTTTCCCCGTGCATCTGGGAAGGGAGCAGCCCACGTGGCCGGGAGCGTGCTCCCAGCTGGTGATGCTGCTATAATTAATGGGAAGTGAGGGCAGATTGGGGTCACGGTGAACCCCCCGAGTATTTCGCCGGCCACAGGATGCTGTCGTCTGATCAGCCTACAGCACTTCCCATCCCTGCCGAATCGAGACGGGCTCGTTTGCATCTGCATATTTTGGAAGCCAGTGGGGATATGAATGAACAGAGCCAGCTGCAATGCCTGCTGAATATTGCAGGGAAGCCTTTCATTCAAAAAAAAAAAAAAAAAAGACTCCCCCCCCTATCCCCCCCAAGTATCATAATATATAGGTGTTTTTTTTAAAAAAGCTGCAGAGGGTATTGACTACAATTAATTTTAGGATGGGGTGATGCTGTTGGACAAAACCCCATAGTCTCACATTTCTTTTATGACAATAATTTTGGTTTTGAACCTAAATTGTTTTTCTGGGAAACCTTGTTCTGCAATGATCATAACTGTGAGGATGAGGCCAAGGAGCCTGTTGGAAGACAGTGATCACTCAGCACTCAGCACCTCAGCTCTTCTCCCTCATCCCCAGCCAAGACCCCAGGGAAAGGTTGTGCTCAGGGCACCCAACCCCAGCTGTGGCTGAGCAGCAATGCCATGGAGAGCAAAACCTGGTTTCCTTAGGGAACCAGGCTAAAAATAACCGAAAGCAAAACACTGCCTTTGGCCAGCTAAACAACCCCTGAACAACTTCACTCTTTGGTCTGTGGCAGGGACCCAGGGTCCAGCAACACCCAGAGCATGAATAAATATGCTCCCTGAACCCTTCCTGGCTGCAGCCAAATCCCCCAGGTGGGGTGGGATGGGATGGGAAGAAAAGGACATGAGTGAGGCTGCACATGAAAGGCATGGAAATGAGGTCAGGAGAAGTGTCAGATGTCCCAGCAGATTTGATGGGCCATGCCTGGTGCTACCCAGGTTTAGCTACACCATCCAGGGTGGTTTTGGCCCCACTGGCAAGGAGGGATGGAGGCTTTCCTCTGCCTCTATCTGCCGTTCCACCGTGGGCCACTAACCAGCCGAGTGTTTTCTCCCAAACACGAGTGCTAATCAGACAGCATGTTGTGTCTAAATAGAACTCGTGACAAAGTGAATCAGCCTCCCCCCGCCCCCCCATGCCAGAACGATGATTTCATCTGAGGCCAGGTGTTAGCAGATGGGTGCCAGCTCCACATGCACGCAGCCAAGCTCCTCTTAGCATTAATAAAACCCCTCCTCAACAGGCTCTGGGAAGGATGAAACCATCCATGGGAGCATCCACTCCTCAGCTTGCCTGCCTGCACTGTCTCCCCCATCTCCTTTCACCACCCAAGATCTGGCTGCCACTACCTGACTCGCTCCTCTGAGGTCCTTTTTTTGGAGGATAAGTCTGTTCCACCAAGCAGGACCTGATTCTCACTCCTGATCCTTCCTTCATCCAGCAAACAAAAGGCAGGAGCCATTTGACTCATCCCCACCAGGCACTGAGGCCAAAAACATGCATGGGAGCATCCAGAAGGTCATGAGAAACCTCCATGTGAAAATGGGATCCGGTAACAAAACAGCAAAAGGGGGTAAGGAATGAGACCAGATTTCACAGGGCACTCCAAAGCAGCTGGTGGCTTGGAAATGAAACAAATCTGGATGTCTTAAAGAGGCCTGGGACACTGCAGGGGAGGCAGAGATCCACCCTTTTCAAATGAGCTGAAGCTGATACTTAACCAAAAGTGGATCAACAATAGTTTTGTGATAGTATCATCCCATTTTTTCTAGGGGATAGTGCACCCTGAGAGTGGATGGGAAAGGGTGGCTTAATCAGGGAATTTTATAGCTTTGGATGAGCACTCTATTTCCAGTGTCAGTGAAAAAAGTGATGCCAAACAAAGCCCTGTGTCCATTCCTTCCACCCAGCAAGCAGGCAGGTGACAATTTATCAGCCTCTTCCAAAAAGGCACTCCCGCACAGAGAGCGGACGTGACAGCAGCACGGATATGACTTATCTTCTCCATGGGAAGAAAACAGCAGTTTGAGGACATTAACATGAGCAAATGGTAGAAGTTGGGCAGCATTATACAACAAGACAGGAGCAGCCACTGAAGGCAAAGTGGCCACCTGGAGAACATAATTAGCCTAGCAGGTCTTTTAGAATCGTCAACAGATATTATTATTATACTTGTCCCATTGTTAAGGGACAATTTGTTCTGCTGGTTCTTGGCCAGACAAGGTCTGACCTCCTGGGCATGCCCTGACTTTCTGGGCATGGCTGGATGATCCCCTGGAAGGAAATGTTGTTAAGGTGGGTGGTGAGGTGGTCAGAGGCACCCTCTCCTCCACAGAGTCCATCAGCAGTAACGGGAGGTCTTAGGCAGCTTTAGGAAACAAACCTTCCTGTTTAGCTGGAGAAGTGGAAATCTTTCTTCGTGGCCTTGTCTGAAAGAGGGTTTTTGGGCTCTGCTTTAATGAAAAGCTGAAACTCCATGCAGGAAGCAAATGTCTCCTCCCAAGGATTTCTTTATCTTCTTATGGAGCAAACTCCATCACTTTCCATCAAAGCTGTTTTTGCAGATTTTTCAGCACACACTGAGTATATCTCTGCCCTGCTCTGGAGCAGGGGAAACTGAGGCACAGAGCACAGCACATCAGGATCTGACAAATGCTTACACTGACATCATGGAGAGACCTTCCCAGGACAACCTGCCCTGTGCTGAGATGGCCCCAAAGGGGAAATTAAGGTAACCTCTTACATCTAAAGCATTGCAACTGATTTTCTGTCCTTGTGGCCCTACAGGCTTTCTACTGACCATGCATGGTCAAGTCTCCGCTCTCCATCTCCTATGAAAGGTGCTGGCTGCTGGATTTCTTGATGTCAGACCTCCTGGAGTTGCGTTTCCTTTTTAGGAAGGAAAGTTCCTGGACCAGAGGGCAAACCCCCCCATCTCTCTGCTCTTATTCATCACCTCTCTTTATAATTAACCACTCTCTGAATGAGACGCAGCACCTGCAGCCCAGGGGTGGGTCCGGCACAAGGAAGCCAGAGGTGTTTTCTGGTCCAGCTGTGCTGGGTTTTCACGCACATCTCCCCACCCATCTCCAACCTGCTTCTATTTATGGGTGTCACTGCGAGGCATGCAATCCAGATGAAGTCAGGATGCTTATTGCTGTTCTGCTTTGCTGGCCAAATCAAACAGCGGTGTGATGCAACAGCCGTGGCTGAGGGTTGCACAAACTTTCCAGCTGGAGGAATCAATCTTTTAAATACGAGTACGGAAAAAAAGCAGTGAGCACAGAGGGCAGGCTCAGGGCGTCTTTCTTGGAGCAGGTCTCTGCGAGATAGTCTGCAGCACACGTTGTTCTGGCTCCCTTTCGTGAACTTTGCTAATATCACATTGGTATTTGCTGTCTGTGTGCTAGAGTTGACCTGCTGCTTCTCCCCAGGCTCCAGCCTTGGAGGACCTGGTGCCTCATGGGTGCATTGCTAAGGAGGGACGGCACTGCCCGCAGCTCTGCAACCAGTATGTGGGATGACCTTGAGCCAGTCCTCTCCCAGGACCGTCTCCCTATTCCTCTTCCAGATCTGGCAGATCCATGGGTAATGCTCTTGCCTGGGAGAAGCAGGTGAGACTCACCCAGCTGGGCAGCTATCCTGGACACACAAGTTGGGAAGATCCTGGAGGACCTTTACCCAAAAAAGGGCTCAAATCTCAATACAGCAGCTGGATATTGACCAATTGCCCTATGTGTCCTACAACATAAGAGCGGACAAACTGGGGCAGACCGATGGCCTGTTCATCCTATAGACCATCCATCCTATGGACCATCCAGCTAATGGTCTGTCTAGCACAATATCCTACCTCTGAGAGCAGGGAAGGGGAAAAATAAATAATCAGGCCAACACGGAGTGATTCCCACCCAGCCTTCAACAACTTCAAATTCAAACACCTTCTAAGGCAGAAGTGGGATCTTCAGATGGAAGAGCCTTTTTGGGATGATCAGGTGCTGAAGTTTTGGGATCCATGTAAATTTTTTGTATCTGCAACATCCTGCAGCAATAATTCTCCAGTTTAACTGAATATGTGATGGGGAGCAGCTCCCTTTTCCATCTGAATCTGCCCTACACTAGTGTCACTTGGTGGTTCATTTGATCCTTAGCTCCAGTGTCCTGAGAGTGAAGAGTTGTCCCTTGTCCACTCTCCAGCCACTTTAAATTTTCCAGCTCCATTCAAATTCTCCTCTGTTGTCCCTCCAACAGGAGCTATCACGTATCTTTGAACCTTCTTTCACTCCTCTCCGAATCTTCCCCCAAAATTCTTAGTCAGATGTGATAAGGATCAACCAAAAGACCATCTGTGTGTTATTGGGGAGGTGGAAGACCCCAGGGAGCAGCCAGCAGTCGGCTGACACTTCGGCGACTCTCTGATCCCTTATATAACCACTGACACTGTTTGTTTTCCCTTCCTGACTTTTTTGTGTGTGCTACTCCCGTGTTCACTGCTCCTAAAGCCGCTTATAATCGTGCTAAACCCCCAGCTTAGCCAAACACTGCTCTGGGTCCTGGATGACTCACTGAGCCATTTCCTTCACTCCTCTTGCAAGAAAAAGCCTCCTCCCTCCTTCCAGCAGCCCAGAAGGACACAGCTGGCTCTGGCACCCCCCTACTCCATGTGCACACCCACCAGCTCTAATGCTGAGGGGCTTTTTTTCCCTCTTGCTAGGTCCACTGTCTGCATGGGTTCTCCCCTGCATGGTGACTCTGATTTGGGACCTGCTGCCCATGAGATGGCCAGGTGGCCTCCTCAAAGGGTTGGCCAAGGTCTTGCTCATCCTCATAAATGCCAGTCCTGCAAAAGTCAAAAGCCCAAACTTGCAGACAGGAGCATGTGGCAGCTCAGGTTGAGTGTGAAAATGGATGTGCAGGAAACAGTGATGAAGTCCTTTACAAGGTAACAGCTGTTTTCTAATGTACAGCACCCAAATATTCTCATCTTGCTAGTGTTATTTTGATAAACAATAACGTATGCTGTTCTTGTACGATGTTGTGCTCCAAAACCTCTGTTGTGTTATATCTGTGCATACACATTCAACAGATGCACACACACGTCTGCTACCAAATTTTCTGTTGAAATCCCCACACCCTAAAATCTCTGCTATCGCTCATGATTTGCTCTTGCTAAGCCAGATCAGGAGTTTTGGGGTCTTGCTGAAACCTCTTCACTCCACAGGATGAACCTGTAGCCCTGGCAGAAGACTCTCATGGTGGTTTTGATTTCTGCCTGTGTCTTTCCAGTAAAGCAAAGGAATTTCCATGTGCCCTGGGGCAAAAGCAGTATCTGGGCTTTGCATCTACTCCAGAAGGGCCCAACCTAGTTGCTGTTGGGAGAATATTTCATATCCAGGCAATGCCAATTATATTAACAGTGCCCTACACTCCTCTTTATGGACCTGGGGGAATGCATGGGTTGGTAAGCCTTTGCACACCCTCGTGGTGATTCAGGTTGATCCCCACATCTGGAAACACTGTGCCAGGAGCTTCCTGAGTCCTTCCATGTACAGTGTCTCCCTGGTTGACAAGGCATGGGGTGAACCAAGGGGAGCTCCAGGATCTCAGGCCAAGGCAAGTGAATCTGTCAAGGGAAATTCTGAAAGGCTTTTGTGATCTTTGTGACACCTGGACTGTGGCAAGGAAACACAGGACCTCTCACATGCACTTGGCAATCTGATTTACTCCTGACACAGGCACAGCCAGGAGCTTGGGAACCAGCAATGGACTGAGATAGGATATTGTTAATGCCATAAACTGTGCTGCAGCCCCTCCAACCCAGGTTCTGGCCCTTCTTCCCCCAGACCAGTCTCATAGCAGTGGCTCCAAGGGCTCAGCTTGGAGGGAGGCAGCTTTCCCTTTGTGATGTTAAACATCTAGGAAGGAATAATCAAATTATATCCACACGATTACATGAATGAGTGCATGAAGCACCCCATAGAGATTTGTTGTTTGTCCCTTTGCAAGGGCCACTGGATCACTCAGACTGGCAAAATGCCCCTCTGGGTTTTGAACAGGGAGATGGGAGGACTGGTTTGGCCACCTTTGGTTGCCTTTCTTGAGTGCTTCTGGATCTGCTCTCCTGGTTCCCACTAGCCATAGCATGACAGTGCTGTCTTTTCCAGGTCCTTCACCTCTTGCTGCTGTGGTTTGTAGGTGCTGCACCCCATCATGAGCACTCTGCCCTGGTCCATGTTGTAGCCTGAGCAACGGGTGGTCCTTCTCCTCTCCTGTACAGAGGGTGATCCCTCCACGCAGCGCCCCCCCTGCCCCCAACAAGTAGGAAACAGATGCTTTCCTGCACAGCTCCTGCTGGAGCAAGCGGCTGTGAGTGCATCCCGCTCCTGGGGCTTACGCAATTAGCGGATGAATCAGCAGCACATCTGGGCGCCTGATGAGGCTGCACAGTCACATTTTCCCCTCCATCCCATGCCGATGAGCTCTTAAGCCCCGGGAAGGCAGCAGGCCAGCCCAGCCCAGCTGCTTGGCCAAGAAGCGGGAGGGAGAGGAAGCCGGGTTGGCTTGCCTTGCAGGGGAAATATTAAATGCTCCCATCAAAAACTAGGTCATGTCCCTTGCCCTGTGTCTTCTGGATCTGGGGGTGAGAAATCAGGTCTGTTTTCTGCAGACAGTGTTTTCAGGTTCCCCCTGCCCTGAACTTGGGTATGAAGGGGAGACATGGAGGCTCCCTTCTTTCTTCTCCTGGCTCCAGGCTTCAAAGCAGAAGGTTGTTTCTGAGCTCAGCCCCATGGCACAGAGCTCCGTGTCCTGTAAGGCTGGGTTTTATGGAGCCAAGTCAAACCCCTGGCAGCACAGTCTGTGACAGCCAACAGCAAGCTTTTCCCAAGCACAGGGTGAGCAGAAGGAGCCAGGAGGCTGGGTATGGAAAAAAAGGAGGCTGGGGATGGAGAATGGGAGGCTGGGGATGGGGAAGGAGAGGCTGGGAATGGAAAAGGGAAGGTGGGAATGGAGAAGGGACAGCCTTGCTTGCATTTGAGCCACGAGGAGGTGAAGCCAGGCTGAACAGGCACCTTTCACCATCAGCTGTTGGGTATATCTCCCCCATCCCATCATCCAAATCTGCAAGTCACATGAGTCCAATTCCCAGAAATACTCTTGCCCTCCAACACCACACAGTCCCATCCAAGGGATGATTCTTCACCAGAAAGTGACCAGGGGCATTTTTTTAGCCCTGCCACATCAGGTCCCATTTAACACCTCCTCCGTCACACCCCAGATCTCTGGGACCCCTCAAACAACCTCATTCCAAGCTGGAGGGCTGGACGTGGGGAGCAGGGTGCTGATTGGCACCATGGGAGCAGCTCCCCGGGGCGATGTCGGCTCGGTCCCAGTGCTGCGAGAGGGGGAGCGGCTGCCGGGGGGCTGCCGTCTCCCCGCTCCCCACAGTCAAGTGTCACTCCACATCACCATCACCCTGCGCAGCGAAGGGATCGGCCACAAGCAGACAGGACCGGAGGCGGGAGAGGCGGTGCAGGGAGAGCATCCCTTCCCCCACAACCCCCGCTCCTTCCCCCAGCACTTTCCCTCGGCTGAAATTCAGACCTTTCCCAGGATGCAAAAAGAAAGGCTAACAGGGCAGGGGGAAGGAAGGCATTCATCAGCTGAAACAAAGCCGGCGGGTGCTCCTCGGTTAGCAATTCCCCTCCTGGGGTATGTAATTTCCTCTCCTGCCCCCTCGTTTCCCCTCTGAAAGAATCGGGAGATCAGCCTGTAAAATCATGAGATCTTGCCCAGAAGGAAAAAGGAGCACATGGATCCTGCGCTATCACAGCACAACCAGCCCCTTCCGCAGCAAAAAATGCTCTTTCTGCAAAAAAAAAATGGGAAGCTGGGGCAGGCTGGGGAGATGTGTCTGCAAATGGAGAGCTTTTTCCTTCAGGCTGTGCATTCTGGAGGTGAGTATTTCATCCTTCACTCTACCAAGAGGCATCAATGAGACAAAATTGGGCCCTCCGACCTTCCCCAGAAGGATTTGGCCCCCGTGAACTATTGCACACAGGCTGCCTTGTGCATCCTTCATCTTCAGTCATGTCCTGGGGCCACCATGCCCATGGGTGATGGAGGGAAGGGGACACCAGGGGGACACTCCCATTTCATCTCATTACTAATAAATAATAAATATGGTTGATTCAACACAAAGCTCAGCCACCACCATCCTCTCCCTCAAAACGGGTTTTGGGAGGGTAAAGGAGGCAGAGAAGGAGGGAGAGTTTCTCCAGCCAACCTAGGCCATGGCCTGTCCCGATTTTTCTGTGCACAGCAGCTGATGCCATTTCCAGATTATTATCTTTGAAGTGTTACACTCAAAATTTAGTGGCAGGCAAAAAGGGAGCAGACCTCATGCACAGAGCAGGGAGTTTAGCATTAGTCTCATTAATGATTGAATCACAGTAAAGCAAGTCGCTTTTGTTAGCCTCGCTGCAGTGAGACCAACATGTAGTGTCCAAATTATCCAATTACTGCTAATTCCCACTAATAATGCAATTATGATTGTTATACATAGACTTCCGACCATCTCTGGTGCTGTGCCCACCCCTCCTTAGAGTTGTCATGGCAAGTTACAAGCACCCCAGATTTTTTTGCTGGAGGTGCTGAGGGTGGGAGTGTTGTCCTGGTTGGTGTTGGGGATTACTGGAGCTATTTTCATACCTCATCAAGCAGCCTGCTGCCGGCACTTCTGTCTTACCGGTCGGCAGATTGGGTTATACAAGGATCCCTTATTTTTTTTTAGACTTTTACCGACTGGTAGAATGTTTTCAGGGTGAAACCACACAAAAAGCTTAGCTAAAGCTAGATGCTCATCACCCGACCACTGGGCAGATTGGCTGTCACAGCCAGCAGCACTCATCTGACCATTGGGCAACACGCTGTTACAGCTAAAACCAGCTAAAAAAAGCTCAGGCCCAGACAAGTCTGCCAAGGCCTCACAAGACCTTAGCCCTTGTCTTGCTAAGCTGAATAAGGCTTGTGACCTAAAGGCAATGGCCATACCTTATTTTCTGCAATACCAGGCCATAAAAGCAGTGTTGAAAAGTTATATCCCTGAGTCCTCCCGGGAGCGATGCTTGCACCCACATGCAGCATCAGCAGAGACAGCTACACCCAGCCTCAGTGGCGCTGAGACCGGTCACAGGTTGTCCTCTCCTGCATGGAGCAGCCCCAGAAGGCTGCAGAGCCAATGCAGAGGCAACCTGTGGGATGCCCAGGGAAGAGCCACATCTCTGCAGGTCCTGCATCTTCTTGCATCTGCAATGCCCTTGGGTCCATCCCACCCTCCATGTTCCCCAACCAAGAAGAAGCTGCTCTCAGAGGCCACTAGACCTCCACATTCCTCTTGACCTCAAAGGGATACAGGCAACAAAACATTAATATTTACAGTCCTGCTACAAGATTTTTGCTAGCTGAGCCCTTGACTGAGCCAAGCATGAATGCTAAACAACAGAGCTCTGGGTTTCTTGCATTTTCAGCTCCCTTTGATTATTATTAGTAGTATTTCTTTAATTAATATCACAAAATCTTTTGCACAGTGGGGTAAATGTCCACCCATTTTCTAGTTAACGGAGCTCAGATGCAATCTGTGCCCTCAGATATCCCTGCCTAAGAAGAGCCTCAGGCTACTAGTTCAGAGGATGGCCAGAGCAGGGACAGCTGGGGAGGAAGAGCAGGAAGGTTTGCTCTCAGAGCTGGGTTGGAGGAGGATAAAACACTGCATGTAGTGTGAGCTAATGGCAAGGAGAGATTTTTTTGAGCTTGTCAGTAGGAAGCATATGGCTGCTGCTGAGCTCTCAGGCTTATTTAGGATTTAGTGCCTATTTGATCTATTTTAATCCAGATGTTCAGCTCATCACATAATGAGATCCCACCAAAGGAACCGTAGTGTGATGCCTCCCAGACAGCCAAGGCCCCCAGAACATACTGAGGAGAAGGAGCAACTTCATCAAGGCCATGCACAGCTGAGCATTCCGGGAGGGTGAAGGTGAGGACCACTGAACTTGGGGAGCTCATGAGATCAACACACTGGTGCTGGGAGTCCAGTCAGCTTCCCAGGTCCTTCTGGCATCCTACCCAAGAAGCTTCTAAAATCTGAAATTTTTATCCTAAAGCACAGAAATTTTGAAGGGTTTCACCAAAGCTTGGACGTGCTTCTCTCCAGTGTCCTTTCCCTGTGTTGTGGGTCTTCTGTCCAGATAGAGGCACCGTGCTCCTTATTTCGGTGCAGGCATTGATCACTCCACCATTCCCCGGCCTCCTGCATCACTGCATTACAGGCGTCAAAACAGAAAAGCAACTGTGAATTGTAGAGCGATGGGAGGGAGAGTGGGAAGTACCAGCATTGCAACCCTGGTGCTGTGATCCAATATGGAGAATGCAGCCATTGCTCTACACAACAGATAGTCCAGGATCTCCCATCCACAGGTTCACACTGGGATCATCGGGCCATGCTTGGAGTGCTGGGGTGGACAGGGTGGGATCTGGTGGAGATCGCCTCACCTGAATTTTGACCTACGTGCACATGGAGTGGAGAGCTCCCACTGTAGCCGAGGGAGATGGAGGGGAGTCTGGGACTGGAGTCAGTTGTTTGTTCATATTGCCATCTGAGAAACCCTGCTAAAGTGCTTTCCTGGAGAAATTATGGTTATTTTGGAACACTAAATTTCTCTGTCTTCCAAGTTGGCTTGTGTTGTCGGCTCCCCAGAAGCTAAAAAAAAGGCATTACAACCTACCAGGGCAACCCCAAAATCCCACTGTCATCACTGCAAGATTTATATAGAGATTTGAAAGTTTATGAAGATTTAAAAAGGCTTTTTCCAGGTGCAACACTGGCTCTGGCCAGGTCTGAGGCTGAAGCAGTGAGACAGAGAGCAGATGAAGCTGACCCAAGGTGGTGGCCTGGGGCAAGAGCTGCATGCATTTATGGTTGGCACTGACCTGTGGGAAGATGGAGGCAATGAATGTGTCCTGCCTCTAGCCCTCCGTCTTGCCTGCTGCTTCCCACTGTGCTGCCTCTTCTCCTGCTTCACCTCCAAGCTTCCTTGGGAGGACAAATTGTACTGAAACATCTGAATACCTCCTTCGAGAGCACGAGCACCAGCGCTTGGCATCCAGCCTTCAGTCAGCTGCAAGAAAGCACATTGGGCATCTCTCCACATCAGTCAGGCACCTTTTACAGGACATCTTTAATGAGAAGGCATGCCGGAAAGGAGGTGGCTTCAGAGGACTCGGTATGGAGAAGCAACAAAGGATGGTAGCATCTACCCATACCACTAAAGGGTCATGCTAGGCAGCCCTTTGCTTGGTTTTGGTGCTGCAGGACATCCCACACTGATGCAAGATGGGTCTGACTTCCCCTGAGGGTGATGCCCCAGGACTGGCCATCGCTTTGGAGGTGAAGGAGCTGCACCTTAAGTGTGGAGGTGGCCAGTTTTAGTAGATCTTTGCAAATAAACAACATGAAGTACTTCCAGCAGATGCAGGCTGGCTGTAAGCATTTATCAGTTTTAATTGTGCTGCTTTCCAAGCTCATCTAGGGGGCTTAACAGTTTCATCACGTGAAAAATCTCAGAGATGGGTTTTCTTCTGTGTTCAAGAGACATGACGGCATTCATCAGTTTTCACAGTCTGATGAGGTGGGAAGCACAGCTCAGGTCTGAGCACAGCCAAGGCAAATTTAAAGCAGTGCCCTGATCCCATGTGTCTGGAACCCCCATTTTCTCCACAGTTTTCCTACCCAAAGCTTTCCCCCCTCCCTCCCTCCCTCCCTCCTCACCACACAGTAATCGAGCTCTCCATGAATCTTTCTGAGCACAGAGCTCTTAAAAAAACCCTGCATATCTTGACATTTAATTAAAGGGATGCGAGCAGTTCATTGGGGATGCAGAGTGCACAGTGCTGGGCCAGGAGAGCCGTTAACCGGGTGCCCTTGACGGAACCTGAACAAGTTGGTGGGCACAGCAGAGGTGAGGCGGGGAGGGGGGTTGGGGGACGGACGGGAAACCCATTTCAATTAAGATGCTGAGGCATGAAAGCCCTCTTGACCTCATTGCTCTTTGCACTAATGACCCTGGTCTTCCCCCCCTCCATCCCAAGTGGTTCCTGGGAGGTTTACCCAGGGCACATCATGGAGCAGCCTTGCAGAGAGAGGCAGGAGGAGAGGGATGGAGGACGAGCAGTATTGGCCAAACGGCACCGTATGAGCACGGAAGGCAGTGCAAGGCAGCAGGCAGAGCAGGGAGCCTGCAAGGCCAGGCTGAGCAATGCTTTTTGGTGGTGCTGCTGTCCATGGGGCCCAGGGGGTGAACTCAGGAACGGCCACCCAGCACCAGCCCTGCCTGTTCCATGGCTGATTTTGCACCAAGGCACATGTTTTCAGGGCAAACACTGCAAATGAGGGTTTCCTTCCCTTTTGTCACCTCCTGCAGGTAAACTCTGGATAGGAAAAGCATCTCTACTCTCATATGAGAAGAAGAGGCTGTAGCAAAGTAGCCCTTGAAGTGAATGTATTTTCAAGGCTTTCTTGCTGAGTTCAGGAAAGCCTGGTGGGGTGAGGCTGGCAGGTCCTTCAGCTTTCTTCCTCTGGCTCCTAGAGCTGCAAAGCTGAGAGGAGGAATGAGGAGCATCTCCCAGAGCCATCAAGCCATGACACTGGAACTGCCCCATCTCTCTGACAGCAGGACTCCCTGTTTCTGCATGAGCTGGGATGGGTTTTGTAGGTGCCAGGCATGTGCATATGTGAGGGATGAACACGGGCAAGAAACAGCCATTATCTTCTGAGCTGTGTCAAAAATGATGCTGTCCGGGGGATGTTCATGTGCTCATGGGGGCTCCTGGTCTCACAGCCTACAGTCCTGCTACAGCATATCTTTTGGACCTGCTGGGCATGTGTTAATTCCTGATGGCCACTCAGCCCTCACTTCTCAGCCCTTCCTGCTCCAGCCCAGCTAGCACGCACTGGCAGGATGCTGAGAGGAGCTGCAGCTAGCTGGGATGGTAAAATACATTTGAGCTCCAACAAGACAGACCAAACTAATCCACAGAGGAAGGTCTCAGTCCCTGCAATAATGAGGACAAACAGTTCCATTCCCTGTGCAAGCACAGTCTTGCACCAAAGCTTCCCCACTGCTCCAATGCCATCAGATGTGGTTGACCCCAGAGCACAGTTGAGCCTGGGACCCCAAAACCTCCAAGTATGTGGGCCACATGTCTCCATCCCGGTATTTAAATGACAGGCACCCCACAGCAGCAAGACCCCCTGGGATACCCAGCACTGTTTTCTCTGCCTTCTCCTCCAGGGCAAGGAAGAGACGCCCTTGCTGAGTCCTCCCCTGTGTTAGCCGGGAAGTTCCCTTTGATACAGGAGATCTATTCACCTTAATTACTGCGGACAGAGCCTTCCCCAGAGCAGGGGATGTTTAACGGAGGCAGAAATGGAGAAGGAAAGAGATAGATTACCCCGTGCTGATTCACATTGCTGTCAGGTGCTGGCCATGTCTGGAGGAATGAGAAGAGTGAAGGGAATGGATTCAGCGCCCAGATCACCATTAATCCCAAGGATCATTGATGTTTCAGACTTCATCCTGCTCAGGAGTGGGTGAATCTGCACATCTCCACCCTCTCCAGACCATCCCTCCCTTTAGCTTTTCCCACATTTTCCCTGCCTGCCCTGGCAAAGGATGATCAGGGCATATGCAGATTTCTGGGCACGTTTGAAATCTTGGGTAATCCTTCAAAGAACCCAGTTTCTCAGGAACTGCTGGTGCTTGCCATCAGCGACCTGCCAAGGGGTTGTCTCTGGTTTGGCCAAGGTCAGAAAAGGTGACACTAGAAGTTGGATCCTGCTGGATCAGGCCCTCCACAGCCTTCAGCAGGATTTGGTAGAGATGCTGTAAGGCTTATAATAGTGGACTCCTTCCCCCAGCCGCCCCCAAATACGGCACGTGCAGATCATCAGCTAAAAGCCTGATGTGGGCAGACAGCCCACGGTTGTTTCTCTAAATAAACCTTCCCCTCCCTGGCTGACTCTCCATCTCTCTGCAATGGGATGAATTTATTTCTTGGGTTCGTATCAGGGCCTGGGTGTCTCCTGGAGCTTTCTCAGCCCTGCTCCCTGGAAGGAACCTGCAACTCCTCACTCCCTTTGGATATCTCTTGCTCTAGCGAAGTGATTTTCTGCCTTCTCCCTCCTGCCATGGAAATGCAGTACCCAGTGTGTCCCGTACTACATCGCGGACCCTTTGGCAGCAGAGATAACTCATATATCAAGCAAGCATATTGCTGTTGCCCCTTATAAAGTGGAAAATGCCCCTAGGCCATGAGTTACAAGCCTGGTGCTGCTCTCAAAGCCCCTTTTGCTTGTGGCTGGGCCCCCCAGCCCCGAAACAACCTGAGGCATTGCTCCTGCAGAAAGGGTAGGTCTGAGCAGTGCCTGGAGGACCTCATTTGCAAGAGCCTCTCAGCATGGTGATCTCCGTGCCAGCAGCATTAAGGCAATTTACCGCCTGACCCCAGCTCGAAAATGAAATCTATCATGCTTGACTTGACCTGTTGGCCGAATCATCGTTATGTGGGGAACATTTTTTTTCTGCGGTGTAAAAACAAGAAAGAGGGGGAGGGAGAGAGGAAAAAAGAGGCAGGGGGGAGGAGAGGCATGGTGCCTGGCCGTCTCCTCTTCTCACGTGTCCCTCACCACGGTCAGTCCACAGAGAGCACGTGGGATCCGGTGGAGCATCAGTAAGTGCTTTACGGAGGGGATTGCCTACTGTCCCTCATGCCTGGCCCTGGTCAGCAGCAAGCCGGACTGGGGGAGGAGGCTGACCCACCTGCTCTTGCTGTATGTCTGTCTGTGCCTTCCCCATAGTTTGCACGCCCCAGCATCGCACGCACTGCTGTTCCCCACGGCATCTCTTACAGCCTCTTGACCTTTCCCATTGTTGCATCCTTGTGGAAGCTCTGGATGTGTCCTTGGTGCTCTGCAGGGACCATGCTTTGCTACTCCACCCCAGCACCATCTGGGGCTGAGTTTCCTTAAAGAAAGCACAATCCAAAAATGATCCCCCCTTAGCCTCCCTGTCATGCATTTATTACAATTCTTTTTGCCCAAATCATGCAGCTCCATGAATTCAAAGGCCAAATTCAGCACAAGAAATTACTAGCTTCAGTGAAGGAACAGGAAAGTCATCTTTGCCTTCTTGTCTTAACCATCTGCCTGTGTACCAGTTTTGGCATTAGCAAGAGCAGACATGGGAACAGCACAGGGCTGAACATCAGTAGCTGTGCCTCATCCCAATGTGGCTGGTGATGCTCTTCCAGGTAGGGTTGGATTAAGGAATGAAATAACTCAGCCCTGCTAAGAAAACACCTGCAAAAACATTTAGTGAGCCCCAGTCGTCTGGCTTAAACCAAACCTGTCCCAGGCATTTTCCAGAGAAGGACAGAGAAATACCAACAGCTTTCCCAAGAGCCTTTGTTCAGGATTTCTGGCACAGCTGGGGATGTCAAGAGTTATTTATGGGTTGTTTCTTTTTTAGCCTGCTGTGATCAATAGGTGTGACCCATCACACAATCCAATACCATATCAGCAATCGTAGCAGGAGAGCAAAGATTTTCGTCTCTGCGGTTATAATGCCATGCACCGAGTTGTCCTTTGAGGAGGGGAAGAAACAGTCACTCCCTCCACACTGCAGAGAAGCACTGGAACCCTCCTCCTTTTATTCCTATGAGTTTCCAACAGGCCACTGCTACGTGCTTCAATGTTTCACGAGACTTACAGACCCCATCCTGGTCACTTGCTAAAAATAACCCTAGGGACGAAAAACCAAATGAACCAAGCAAGCCTGTATTGAAGGGGGAGAAGCAAGACCCAGCTGGAGTACATCTAGCACTACCTGTGCTGCTGAAGCTCCTGATTACCCTGCCGTGGCTACAGCATCCCTCACCTTCAGGTCTTCCTCAGCATGGCACCTAGACCAGCAAGTTCCTTCCAGACCACAGCAGCAGGAAACAGTAATCTGGGGAGTCATCCACACTTTCCTGCTCACACTGGTGCAGACAACCTGTACCTTGCAAAAGGAGGTGTTGGGGGACAGGATGCTGCTCCTGATCCATATTCCTCGTGCAAACACTCCTCCCAAGGGTGGGATCATGGAGGAGGAGGAGGTAGCATTGAGCAGCTGTCAGAGGGCCTGCTCCCTAGTGAGGGTCAAATCTCCACAGAAAAGGTCCTCACCAAGCACACACAGCTCTCTGGTCCCTAACCCAGTCCTGGGTCTCGCTGAGGTTCACTCCATCAAGGGACAGGACATGAAATTGTTGCCTTCATGGGTGAAGTAGATACCCCCATTAGATGAACTGGGACCTCACACAGACAGAGCTGAGAGGCTCTTTGGCTCTTGTCCAGCAATGACGTCTGAAGATTTACAGCCTGTGTCTCTCTCAAATTGCTTTCCTTAAGTAAATACCATGAGTTATCCTTGACACCAAGCAATGAAAGTGCAGGTCTTGTCTTCTCACTGTGGCTACCTTGACTCATTGCTTCAGGAGCAGCAGCAATTGCAGTGCACTGCACCAGCAAAGACCTCCACTGGCTGGTCAGCCAAGGTTCTTGGATCACGCTCCTGCATCTCAGTGTTTCATCCCCTCTGGTTTTGCTAGATGATTTTGGCGTTTACTCTCCCATGGCTCCCTGTGCTCCCCTTCTTTCAGGATATCCATAGGTTGCTGCTGCAGTGATCATTACTGGTTGTTGCAGGCAACCTCCTGAAGCTGTTTTTCTGGCATGGACCAAGGGTGCAGCATCCACTGCTCCAGACCCTGAAGACTTTATCACCCAAATACATGACAAAGATAAATGGCTGGGCGCACAGAGGTGATGGATGGCACAGAGAAATTGCATGAAGCAGGGTTTTGGCTGTCTCCAGATAGCACGTTGTCAGATACTGGTATAAAGTCCTACCAGCACATGCTGAAGGACATCAGAGAACCCCTATCACCTCTACTGATGTGGACACTGAGGTACCCAAATTAAAAGCACAGTCATTATAAGCCACTCTTCAGCAGACAGAAAATGCTCTTTGTGGGTGAAAACATTCCTTCTCTCTGCTTGGGTATGTGATTTAATCCCCATGGGGGGATTTTGCATTCCAAAGTTCACCATGACATGTCTGATTTTTCTTGAGAATCGGTAAAATTAGGAGCAAAGTTACAACCTCACCGCTAACCCCACACACAGTATCATCTTACACTCCTTGCAAGGACAAGGATCTCTTTTTCTTTATTATAGTAGGAATGCACAGGCTCCTGTTCCCATCCCAGATGGCATACCCAAGAGCAACGGCTCCGGATGGACATGTCACAATAAAATCTCCTTTCTATTTATACCGTGCCTATGACCTTCAGCTGTTGCTATATCACGCTAGGCGTAGCACAAACATATTTTAAAACATCCTGGAGTTTGTTTCTGAAAGGTGCGTGGGTTCATTATGTTTTCCAAGGGGTCGTTATGTGCATCTACTCTGAACCTTTTCAGAATGCGGCTAACAACTTAATTTTTTTTGTCCGGATCATAATTTCTGGGGTTAAACTTAGTACTTAAAAACACAGATGGGCTCAGTTTAAAGACTGGGAGAGGATCCAATTGTAAGTTGTCCAGCTGGTAAAACACCCTCACTGTTGAAAAATGGGTGAACTTGGGAATTCAGGCAGCTACATCTTCCCATCGTTGCCTTTCACTGTGCCTTTTCCCAGCTATGCTGACGATCTATGAACCCCCAGAAAAGTCTTCACAGTGCAATTGGTGTCAGGCCATGACCCACGCACCTCTTAGCCTTCTCTTGCACAAACCTGACCGACCTTTTTACATCTCTGGTCATGAATCAGGTTTCTCAGGCCATTATAAATGTGGTGCTTTCCTGAACTTCCTTCAATTTTTGTTTGTTCCCTTTGAACCACAGGCACATGAGCAGGATGCAGGATTGACCCTTGCTGGGATATGGAGCTCTTTGACTGATGCATCCCTCAGCCTCACAGCTGATAAAGCATATGAGCCTCTTTGCTCATAAAGCATATTACATACAATTATGTATGCATTCATCACATGAATGGGCATTAGGCATCTTCTGTGTTAAACTGGGCTCAAAACCCAGCTCCTGTCCATGGGGAGCAGCACACAGCAGGCTTAGCTTTGACTATGTGGTGCTCCAGCATCACAAGGGACCCTTGGTGGGCTTTACATGGCCCAGCTGAGTTGGGAGGAGGGATTCTAACAGGGTGTCCTCAGCCTGCCTCCTCCACGAGTTAGGAAGGTTGCTGGTTTATGGCAAGTTCCTTTGGGAGAGATGCAGGATGGGGAAGAGGCAGGGGAACAAGGCCTTCCAAGTCCATCAATCTAAGCTTGAGGGAAGTCTGGGACTTGTAGTCCAGATACACAGAGAGAGCAAGGTCTGTTGGGAGAGGAATTAGTATAAAAGCAAGCTGTGTTTCCTGTTTTGGGTGTTTTGGGGAGAGGAAAAGATAGACGGGGGGAGGGGGTAGGGTGTTTATTGGGGTGCACGTGAACCAAGAAGGCTTTGCGGTGATGTAGTCAGGAAAGAAATCCTGGATTTCAAGAGAATGAGGAAGAATATCTGAAGATGAAATGAGTTTGTGGTCTGAGTCCTATGTGAGAAGGAGGGATTGACTCTCCCTGCTTTAGTGGATCCTCAGAGTGTTGTTTCCACTTAAAAAAACAGGGCTATTTTCAGTCAAAACCTGCTTTGCCTCCCCTTGTCTGGCTCTGTGTAAGGGGGAGCTGGGCAGCCCGGTGGCCAGAAGGATGAGGTCACAGGTGCGATCAGTGGGCATCAAGCAAGCCATACCTTTGCAATGGGACAGACAGTCAGGGCTGATCCTTTTCAGATTGCTTGAATCCAGGGCTCCCATTTAGGGACCATTGTTCGCTTTCAGCAGGGTGAAATCACTGAAGAGAGTGGCTTAGATCAAGCCAAAGTCCTGCTGACTTTCAAAAGAACTCAGCTATTGATTTCTGGGGACTGTGTTTCTCCCTGGAGGACTGGAAAAAGCCCAAGGCGATTGCCTAGGATGCCTCTAAACTCTGGCTCTGAGAACAGCCTTGTTTCGCGAGGACCTTTCTTAATGTAATTTGAGTCTAAGGTCATTCCCCCAGGCTGCTCTCTGGCAAGCAAACAGCAAGAGGCTGGAGGATCTGCTAGCCAGGGCTACCCGCCCTGAAAGGGGATCTGAAAAGTGAGTTAGAAACCGAGTTAATGACGATTTGTCCCAAAAGCCTTTCTGTGGCAAAGAGATAGAGATTTCCACCTTGCTGAAGTGGCTGATCTGGTGAGCCCAGGGTGAAGCCTATGCAACACAGAGCTGGGAGACATTTGTTCACCACCCAGAGACCTAGTGGAGTGGGAGAGGGGGGAGTTGCTAAAATGACCCCAGAAATCAGTCCTCTGTACAGCAGGTTTGATGGGAAAGCAGGCTGTGGACACCTGAAATAAGTGTGGACATGGGCATGAACAGTGCAGGTGTCTCCAGCACAGGGAGCTGAGGTGGCCGAAGCTCCTCAGTTTCCCACCTCAAATAGCTGGACGTGAACCTGTGGATCTGACACTTGTCAGCACAGATGCTGACTCACATGGGCTGATACCTTAGTTGCAGGAGAAAACAGACAGTATTTGGTCTCCACCAAGAACTGCCACCATAGGTGATGCTAACAGAGACCTTATGCCATGTCTATCTACTCTGTGTAGGTGCCTCAAATACTCCGGAACACCTACAGTGCTATTAGACATGGGCATGGGCAGCTGAACTGAGCTCCAATCAATACAGCCCATGCAGCTTGGAGAGCTGCTCACCTGGTCCTGATGTAGACACCAACTGAATGACACCCAGACATCACCAACAAAGAGCAAGTGCATTCAGTCATCTGAGACTGGGTGTCCTAATGCAGCTCAATCCCAGGCCAGCAAAGTCTTTGTAACATCAGCTGTTATTTCCTTTGATGCTGTATCAAGGTCTACAGGCTATTTTTACTGCAGAAACCCAGTGACACTTCCTTGTGGAGTGACACAGCCCTGGGGAGCCGGTAGGCTACATCTATCCTTGCCCCCTTGAATACTGAACACTGTAGTAGGCAGTCTGAAAAGAGCCCTCAATGCCCAGGTCTTTAATATCTTTAACAACTATCAGCCTCCCACTGATTTCAGCGTGATTTCAAGGATGGCCCTGTAGCTTCCTGGAGTGTGCGCCCCTTGCAACACATTCAAAAAAAAGGTCCTGACTCTTTCCCTACTAAACATGAACCCAAGGGTGTAGAAAGCTGCCAAAACTGAGCTCTGCCTGCAGGTTGGCACGATGGATGGCAGAGCTCAGCTAAGAGCTGTTTAATTTGGGTGAAAGACACTGTGTGGGAAGCAACCCTGCCTGAGCTCCCAAGGTGTGTAGGAGCCAGCTCGATTTCATCTCAGCTGATTCTAGCAGCGGCATGTTGCTTCGGAGATAACGAAATGCTGGGAGCTGTGGAGGGGAATGGAGGTTGGGACAAATCTCTTCATTCACTTCTGAGGGGATAAGAGCAGCAGCGAAGCTTTCAATGGGAGCCTGGGAATTTCTCCACTGAAGAACTGTGGCAGATCTTGTATGGCACTCAAAGAGGAGGTAATCTGGAGCACGCCTGCCTTGGCTAGCTTTCCATGCTTGTATTCTTGGATTTTCACTTGGAGAAAGTGCTGAGACCTTTTCCTAGCAAAACCAGCATGGCCTCTCTTAGTGTCCCTTCAGCATCAGTGCTTCAAATTCCCTTGGACTTGGGGAGGGAAGATTTGACACAGAACCCCATACTTCACGCAAAATCCCAAAGATCTCCGGTTCTGCTCCTTCTCCTCAAAATCCAACCAAAAGTGGAAACTATCAATATCTCCAAGAGTTGCTCGCAGCCCCCTGCATCCCCCTTTCCTTGGAGAGACCTCTTTGATCTTGAGCATGTTCAGCACACCATGGAGCTCTAGCTGGTGATGAGACAGCCCTTGGCATTGGTATTTCTGAGCACCCCCAAACCATCTGCTCTAGTTTCATCCCTCTTCTGGGTCCTCGTGAGGAGGAGGAGACTCCAGCTGAGAGAAAGGGACAGGCCGCCCACTTGTGCTGAGTAACCATTGCCAAATTGGATGCCAGCACATACACACACACACACATACACACACAAAAATATTTCCACTGAAGTTGCTATGAACAATGGTCTCTTGATTATTTGCTGTCTTAAACACATATGCTTTTGGCAATCCTCCATGGAGAACAGGCAGTTCAAGTGCTGACCCTCCTGCTCTTGGACCAACTCATTGACATTTCCACATCCAACACTACCAGTTGACAGGGGGTTTCATCAGCAAAGAACAGGATGTGATCCCTGCCCTGGGAGTTTGCAAGCTGAAGGCAGACATGTGGGCAATGGCAGAGCCACGTCCTAATGGATGGTGGTGAGAAAACATCTCTACCTTGTCAGATCTGGCAGTCTTCATTGCCCACTTGGTGAGCTTGCCCATCTCCTTAGACAAAACCCCAAACCCAGCTTGTTACCATCTTCCAGCTCTTCCATAAAGCATTGCCACAGTGTTTGCAAATCCATGGGAAGAAGTTAGGGACAGTCCAGCTACCAGCCAACGGTTGTCCATCCTGTTTTCACGGACATGCCAGAGTGGAGACATCCTGGCTGTCTCTGTGCCAGGCAGCCTTAGCTCCAGGTGCACTAGAGTCATGTCCTGACAATGTCCTACCTGAATGATGAGCGCCACTGAGGGGGGAAGCATGTTTGAACCAGCAAATGTGAAGAGTTGAGCAAAGTCCTGCTTCCACAAGGTGAGAATGTGTTCATGGTTCATGTGGTAGAGAAACAAAGTGACTGTCCAGTGCTGGCCGCTTCCTAAAGCAAAGAGAAAAAGGACTGAAGTTCTTGGAGGCAAAGCATTTGATCTGAATATTTTTTGTGCTACTCATGGAGGTCTTCACTCAGCCCTAGGTTGTCTTCCCTGCTAGTTTCTCAAGGCCTGGAGAGAGACTTCCAGAGACCCCATCAGTCCCCGGCTATCCAAGATTTTGCACTGTCTACAAATAGTTGGTACTTGCTGAAAAGAGCAGATCTGAAACCACAGTTGGCAAATTGCATCAACAAGCATATTCTCAGCGAGGCATTGTTCCAGTTTGTATATGTCTGAAAAGAACTGTTCAGGCATATGTTAAAGTTGGCACCTTCTCCCTGGGACTCGCTACAATCTGACGGCTGGAGCATGATAACCACATCAAGACACACAAAACACTCGGCATATAAGGGAAAACAACGTCCACTTGAGCTGTTAGCAGGGCCGTGTTGAGGACAAGGAGCAGAGGCAGAGCAATGTCCTCTGGAGAGAGCACTCATCCTGGCCTGCGGTAGAAAATGACGACATCTGCAAGCACTTCTTGGAAAGGGATCAACAGTAGCGTAGAAGAGGAGAGCAGAAAACCTGCTGCCCAGTGCTAGCCCAGAAGAATCCTTATAAAAAGACTTGGCAATTGCAGTGGGAGAGGGGGGTAGTGCTGTGTGAACCCAAACCATGTGAAGTGTCCTACAGGCTCCGGGCTTCAACCCATGCTGAAGGAGGCAATGCCTTGTGGTGAAGACGAACTCAATGGGGGCACATAGCACGTGAAGGGCTCTTGGCCCTTGTGGGGGTCTGGACCCTGCAAAAACCTCTCCTTTGTATCACTGAGGAAGAGGAGCTGGGAAATTCTGCTGCTCCAGCCATCGAGGGTACAGCCATTGGTACCTTGCTCTGGCTGGGTGTCTTTGTAGATAGTTCACCCTCTGGAAACCCCCTGAACTGAAAATGGTTGGAGAGTGTTAGGGGGTGTCCAGATACAGCTGCTGCTGGGGATAGGATGCTGGGCTGACCTGGTGGCGCTACAATATCATCAGAGCATCCTCTCAGCTACAAAGTTTGCCCTGCCCCAGATTAGGCATGCCCATCGTTGGGTGGGAGGACCCATGCAGATTCCCTCTTCATCCTCTTCCATCCCCTCCAAGTGTCCAGGAGCACCCCAGTGCCCCTTGGAGGGTCAGAGAGGCGAGCTGGAGCCCATCTTCCCTCAGGTGTAGCTGTCTCAGCATTGGTGCTCGATCCTGGAGGCGTGCGGCTGGGTCATGATCAGAGAGGGGTTCATCTGAGGCTGGCAGCAGTGTGGGAAGCTCACACGTGAGACACCTCATACACTTGCATGCCCCCTGAAAGAGGCTGCACTCCCATGCTCGAAGGAGACCAGGCTGCCTGTGAGCAAGGGCCTGCGTTGCTCAGACACGGGTAATCCTGCTGGGTCCTGGGCATGTCTTCATTTGGGGTGGGGCAGTCCCAGCAGACACATCTGACTTGACCTTCTCCATCCCCCTGCGGCAGCTCTGCTGTCTCCCTTCACCCTCCCAGATTTAACAGCCAGAAGGACCACCCAGTTGTCCACGCAGGACCTGAACTGCTCTATTGCTTGGCAGTGCTGGTGGGAGGCAGCAGAGTCCCACCCACAGGAGAGATGGCTTTGTCCCATGCTCTAATCCCGGTCCCCAAAGGTGACTATAAGTAAGTCAGAGGGCCTCGATCGCCCTTTCCATCCAAGGAGGATCACACACAGCCCCTGGAGCTCTGCCAGCAACAACCTATGATACTCACAGCCTGCAATTCTGTGGGAGCAGTCGAGTGCCTGTCCAGTGTTATTAGCACGAATAATTAATTACCTGACCTGTCATTTCATTGGAAAGCAGCAGAAATAAATGGCAGCAACTCCTGCCTCTTCTCCCCCTCTTGAGCCTTCTGACAGACGAGCATGAGTGGTGTAACCACCGCACATCCATGGAAGGGGCCACGGGGAGAACTGGAGCTCAACAGTGTGTGTTGCAGGACCTAACCCTGCTGCAGCAACCCCAGCACTGGGATGAAGCTGAGAGCAGGGACACGTGCCACCAACCTCTCCACATGTGGGAGCCCTGCTCCATGGACAGCATCACGAGCTGTGGCACCTCTCATTTCTCCTTGGAGAAGGCAACTTCATGCCACATCACTGTCAGGAGCTGTCCTGCCTTCAGTTTGAGTCCTTGGCTAAATTTGCATGCCATTTGCATGTCCCTTTTCTAGCTAACCTGTGTAAGAGGGAGTTTGGGGAGTTTGCCTCTTCTGCTAGCTCAGGTTCTTGGTCTCTCCATGGTGTAGGAAAAGAAGCTTTAATCTCCCACATTGACTTTATTTCCCCATCTCACCCTCACTGGAAAACCCCAGGGGTTCAGGCTGTGACACCCCAAAGGGCTCTGCTCCTCGACATGGGGAGGAGAGGGGGAACCAAGGACCAAAATGGGGTTTTCACGGTCTCAAGGTGGGTACAGGCAGACAGACACGGCTTCCACCCCCAGCCACACACCGTGGGGCTGCCCATGCCCCTAAAACACCAGCCGTGGCCCCGAGACATCTCACACTTCCCCTGACCCACTTAGTGGGGCAATGGTGGGGCTCAGCTGTATTGGGGGGTTCTTCTTTTTAGGGTACGAGGGCAATGAGACACAGTGAGGCTTAGGGGGACAGAGCCAAGGCACCACTGGACCCCGTATGTCCCCTGTCCCAGAGCCCTATGGGGGAAGGTGTCGGGGAGGTGCTCCATGTAGCATCCTACCATCCCCAGCCAGGGACATGGCCTGACCCGGTGGAGCCCTGTCCTGGCGGCGGG